>VWZG01006818.1:97623-226553 GCA_013396735.1 Grallaria varia
GCAGGGCTTTGGGGATGCGCGGCTTCAAAATGTCTGCGCCCCCCCCACACCCCTCCCCGCCAAAAAATGAGGGGGGCGAGGGGAGGAGGGGGTCGCCGCGCCGGTGGGGGACGCGGGGAGGGAGAGAGTGTGAAGGATAAAGCATCCTCCCGGAGGGGATGGTGGAGCATCCCCCCCGCCGCGGGCAGCTCCCGCCGGGATGCTCCCGCCCCGCAGGCCGGGCTCCGCCGCTGGCCCCAGTCCCCGGTGGTGGCGGGGGACACGCAGCCCTCGGCCCTGCCGCGGCCGGCGGGAGAAGGTACCGAGGGTTTATGGAACGGGAGGGAGCCGAATGACCGAGCTTTCTCTCGGAGGAGATGCATTTTCTTCTCTATCTGCACTGGAAAGGAGGGGGAGGGATCTGGGGAAAACGGAATAAATTAATGGAATAGCATCTTTATTATGCTGCTTTATTCACATCTTAAGTCTATTCAAATATAGTCATCCTTCTGTCCCACTCCACCCCAAAAATGTTATGGGAACAAAGAACAAAATTACTGCTGGAGGACATAACACGTTACCCAAAATGTTTATTTTTGGTGGATTCGTGACTGTATATGAGCCGATTACCTTGGCATAGGGCAGCAGTTCTTTGTCAATGTCATTTTTGTTTATGTGAAAGAAACTAAGTCAGGTTTTTGCATATAGAATTCAGTCGACTTAAGGCTTAATAACAGCTTAATTGCATGGAAGCAAAATGCTTCCTTATGGAGTTCCAAGTTTGGAAGCGCTCAAGTGCCTATATTTGATGGTTCCTCTGTGTTTGCGCTGCAGTGGAATGGGCTGTGCGTGGCTCAGGTGGAAGGCAGCTGTAGCTGTCCCAGTGAGAACCTCTGCCTGGCAGTGGGGTTCTGGTGAGGTCTCCACAGCTATTGCATCAGGAAGTACCTTGCCTTCTGGTTGTGTAAGACAAAGACTTGATGATCTGCATCACTGATCAATGTACACTGGTTGAAGTTCATATTTTTGTCACCTGTAAAAGGGGTGGATTCAGATACCTGACTTTCAAAGGAGTTTATCTTAATGCAGGTACCTAAATCTCTACCCTTTACAGTGAGCACACACTGAAGTAGCCCTGGGATCTCCAAGTTGAAGCATTACTAAAATGTACTTTAATTTTGGGTTTTTTTTCACATGTACTAGTGACTGCAGTTGAATGTTTTCAGTTTTGCTGCTTTTAGTAGAAAACTCCTGGCTCATGAGCAGTCTCCCAGCTGATGGCGTACAGGGCTTGATTTGCATGATCTGACCTATTGGGGTTTCAGCTACCTAAAGTTTGAGTCATCTCTAACTCTTCTATTCGTAAAGAAACTATTTTTAAAGCTGTGTTGGCTGGCAGGCTATACCTTCCCTGATGAGTACACAGACTTTCAAACTTGTCTTTTGCAGATTTTTGCACGGTTTCCCAGTGAGATGCACAGGTGTGTTCTTGGGGATTGCTGCTCAAGGACAGCCTGGGCCTGTTTGGTTTATGCAGTGGTGCCTTGACTACAGGGCTCAACTTTCATGGCCATTCAGTAGGTTCAGCTGAACTGCTCCAGCAACACCAAGCAGATTTCAAAGCTAAAGGACTCTTCCTCTTCATTTTTCAGTAAAAGAAAGGCATTTTGACATATCTAAGATATACTCATTTATAAAATATAATGCAGCTGGGAATGATCTCAAAGAGACATTACCAAAAGTAGTTGTATGTCTTTGTGAGTGTTTTAAACTAGGCAAGGTCCAGCAGGGTGGTTTGTGCGTACAAACATTTTTGGTAATGCCAGTTTGGGAGGCATTCTTAATACCTAGGAGGGTTGGGCTATGATAGAGGAAGAAATGGAGTAACAGAAGTATGATGGGACTTAATATTGCCACTGAGCAATGTTGTATTTTTAGGGACTCATGACAAGAGCTTTCTGCTATCAGCTGGGAGCTCAGTGGTGGAAAATGCTGGGGAGGAACAGGGAGTGCTGTGAGCCACAAATACAGTGCAGCCGTGAAAAATTTAGCTCTGGTTTGAGATATAGCTGAGAAAATGTTTCTGTTAAAGCTTGGGGAGTACTAATACTGCTGTAGGCAGGCTGTAGTGGCAACTCATCTAGAAATCTGTGTTAGAGGTTTGAAAAACCAAGCTACTAGTATGGAATTCATTGTCCGAATGGGTGGGGAGGAAGATGCTTGAGGGAACAGAAAGTCTCTTGTATCACAGAAAACCCACTGATGAAGGCTGTTCTTTCTAAAAATGTTCTTAAAATGTTTTGTAGAAAAAAAACGATGCAGTTCTTTTCGTATTGGGTCATGTAGCTGTGATAGCTACATATTGCTATCCTTGTGCTTTAAGAGCTTGTTGAGGTCACAGCATCAATGAAAAGTTGCCATGACTTAAGCTGCTGCACAGATCATCCGAGTTTAGCAAAAAAAAAAGTCACCAAGAACCTACTTGTCTCCAAACCTGTGAATCCCTTAGCAGCCAGTGTACACAAAGGGCTTTTCTCGGCCCAGGGAGTGGAGCTGTGCTGGGGCTGAGCGAAGGAGCGTGAGAAGAGACAAGAGGAGCTCTTGTGCCACCCTGGAGACCCCAGGGCCTCTCCTGTGAACAGAGAAGCAGAAGTTACAAAATCCTCAAGGGGTTTTCAGCTTTCAGATGGCCTTGATGGTGATCATCTGGGACACAGGCAGCTCACTGGGGTGCACGGTGTGCTAAGGAGCTGCCGGTGAGTCACCTCTGGCATCATCTGGGAGCTCCCTGACCTGTGCCCTCCCTTTGCTGAGGACAGCACAGGACTGACCCCTGCCTGGAGGCTTTCCTTGCCTGATGGCTTAAGGCCCAAATCTCTTTCCATAAAAAGTCTCCACAAAAACAAACCAACCAACCCACCAAAAAAATTTCATCTGCTGCATCAGACGTGAAGTGAAATGTTACAATGATACTTCTGAAGACAAGGTGAAAAACTGCCTTTTTAGTTCTTCTTGTAGGGTTGATAGGTCTGTTCAGAAAATAAAAGAAAATCAAGGTTTTGAAGTTGTATAAGGTTTTGACATGCTTTTAAGGAAGAGTAACTTGTTTACTTGCTCTATAGTTCTTTTTCCACTGAATGGTCAGTGCTTAAAGTAAGTTTGGTTGATGAGAATTTTCCACGAAACATGGTCCATTTTGCTAATTTTTTTTTCTTTTGCATGTATGATGTTTTCTTGTACAGATTTTCCTAGTTTTGGGGGGTTTTTTTTGTAGCAACTTGTTCCACAGCTGCCTTTTCATATGGTTGATTTGGGGGTTTTAAGTGAATTAATTTTGAGAAGTTAAAAGCTGTTTACCTATTGCTTAACTTGGTAGTATATCCAGGCACTTAGCGAAGTTGCGTATAGATTATGATGTCAGAACACTTGTGTCACTATCACAAAGCTCTTGGTCAAGGATGAAGGGAAAACCACCCACTTTTCTGAGGACTTGAGGGAGGAAAGGAAACTATCTAAGGATTTTTTGGCACTTAATAGTTGGAGAGGTCATCAAAGAAAGCAGAGTATTTGGTGTGAAATATCTTGAGAAGCGTGAAAATTTCAGTATTGGTTTCAGTGCCCTGTTGAAATCCACTGAAATAGGACTCAGGGAGCTTGTCTCTCATGGTCAGGGCTGATGGAAAATAAATTTCAGTTCACTTTCCTCTACATGCCTATTTCTTTCAGGTAAAGTCTTTTTGAGACTCTCAGTCTTATCTCTACACTTTAGAAAAATCCAGGATACGTATGACTCAATTAAAAATAAAATGAAATATCTTTTATTGGGGAAGTAATTTAGTGCTCTGGAGGAAAGCAGAGACTTAGGGATGGGTGTTTTGATCCGCAGTGGAAGGACGGGTCTGCTTCGTTGAGGGTGCTGTTACTGGAGTGGTTTGGCAGAAGAGAAGGTACAGGAAGCCAGAGTGGGAACTGGGACCTGAAGGACCATGTTGGAGGCTGCTTTCTGTGTTCTGTAACAGGAATATTGGTGGAGTTGTGGTAGCCCTCTTGCTGTGGGACGTGAAAAGTTTAATAACTTTTTTTCACGCATGAATGGTAGAATATTATCTCAAGACTATGGTTAAGGTGAGGAGCCATCCTCGTTATTGTATCTTGTTTAGCAAATGTATTTTACCCTGTCTAGTTTTGGCCATTGCACAAAGATTCACTGTCTTATTGTCCCATTCAATGTATACTTTAAAACTGTAGAGGCTTCATTACTCTACTTTTAATACCAAATTTTTTTTTATGATCAGCAAAGCTGAGAGTGGTTACTGGTCATGCTCAGCGGAACTACTGAATGTCCTGGGGAAAATAAACACTACTTCTGCCTCATGCTGTTTCCTTACAAATATCCAAATATCGGTAACTAATGCCCCTCCAGTGAAATGCTGAAATCCAAACACAGCATGTTGCAGTCTGGCTGACTGTGTTTCTTATCTAGTAGGCTCTTATTTTTAGAAAGCTAAAAGACTTTTCTGTCCTTGTGTGTGCTTGGCACCTGCGTGCTCCCGCCTTGTGGAGTCTCCCTGCAACCTGCACCCTTCTCCATCGCACTTCCTTTGTGCCAAGTCAGTGCACGAAGGGCTCTGCCAGAAAATTTGGTGGCATTGCTACAGCGACACAACTTCTTGTGTGCGTGGCTCTTCTGAAAATAGGCAATTGGATTTGTTCCTATTTTACTGGAAACAGACCGAGAAATATCCCTTTACAGAGGGATATCTGAACAATTGCAATTCTTGTTCATGACTTACTCAACTGTCGCAGATGAAAAACAGGCTGCAGGGGTTTTGCTTTTCATTATTAAGTACAGTCCAGATATGCACAAACTATTTTTGGAGCGATTGTCCAGGTTAGAGGAACCTGGATGTGGATGAGAGTGGTACAAGCAGAGGCAAAGATGGCTTATGCTGTACAATTTAACAAAACTTAACTTGCTCCTCAAAAGCCATTGAGGTAGATTGCATAGAATTTCTGATTGTTGTAGGGCTTGTGGGAGCAGTGGAATTCAAGCATTTCTCCAGCCCCTCCTAAAAAGTGATACTCAAATACAGCACTAAATCTTCTGACTTTATAGCTGGAAGAGAAACAAGTCTCATGGATCAGGATTTGGATGGAGTAGCTGACTTACTGAAATAATGCTTGGGTTTTTTGTGAATTGTCATAATAATAGTATATATTTAGAAAATCTGTTTGATAAAATTCTAAGCTAGGTTAAATATTTTGTTCCTGTGAAACCAAATCTTATTCTACATAATTGAAGTGTTCCTTTTCTAGTTAAAGGAGTATGGAGATAATCTCTGCTTCTGGGCTGCCTTGACTTGATGGTGAAATAGAAAAAATATTTCTAGTGTTTCTGCTGTCTTCTATATTTTAAACATGGTGGCATGAATAGTTGCTGTAATGAATTACTCTTTTTATTTTTTTAGGGTTTGGGGTGGGTTTTTTTGGTTTTGTTTCTTTGTGGGTTTTTGGGAGTTTTTTTTGCTACTGGGGAAAACCAGAATTCCATTGTAATACCACAAAGATTTGTATTTAATGTAAAAAAAAATAAAAATCTTAATTATACATTAAAGACTTAGCTCCTGTAGGAGGATTTCTGCAGCCAAATGAAACAGTGCTTTTTATAAAGAATTGTCAATATTATTGACAAGTGTGATCTCCAGTTACAATAACCTTTAATAAGGAGGAGCTTTCTTGCTCACTTGGATTACAGACTATTTGTGGAACTGCTGATGACTGTGATGTATTGTTATGTTTTAGTAATAACACTTTCATTCTCTATATATGCCACAGAAACACTGGATTTAAATGCTCTCCCAGCCATGGTGTGACTGTTCTGTTATACATTTGCCTTCATCTAAGTTTTTCATACTGTATTCCTTTGAAAATAAGGTATTGATTGGGTTGGAAAAACATCATTATTCCTGTCAATAGCATTGACGCACTAATTCTAAACCAAAGAGACTTTCTTGTACTTTATTTGCCAGATAAGCTGATGTTTTAATTTCTACTTAGAAAGACTAAAGCCTCTTGTACGCTCAGCGGCTGATTCGCTGCCAGTGGCTGTTGACGTAGCACAGATGAAGAAGGTGTGATAGTGGACATGAGGGTTTTTTTAAGTGAAAATCCTGGTAACTGCTCTGTTAATATTGCAGTAGGTAGCCTTTTTCCTTCTCATCGTGTAAACTGCAGTAGTAATCAAAGTGCTGGCGGGCAGAATGGCTGAGCTGCTGTCTTTTATGAGAACGACCTAAATCCAGCCCTAATCTTGTTCCTGCGCGTCAGCCTGAAGTCGGTGCTGACCCCATCCTGGCAGCTTAGCAATGTGGTGGCTGGGGACAGACGGGTTCCCCGGCACTGCCGCTGCCTGCCTTGGGTACAGAGCACCAAAAGGCAGATGTGTGCACACCCTGGAGAGTGTGGCAGTGCCAGGGCAGGCCTCATCATGGCTGGGTGTTGGTAGGGAGGGCATGGAGATGGTGGGTTTGAGCCTAAGGTGAAGATCCCTGTTGCCATTGGAGAGGCTCCTGTGTTGAAGTCCACCTCTGCCCTGGTCCTCAGGATGCTGTGGGATGGTGGCATCTGGGGGAAGGTGATACCGCTCCAAAATCGGAAGAGCAGTACCCGTAAATATGTCAAACTGCTCAGGGCACTGCGTGACTGTAGTATTGATTTCTCTGCTCAGCTGTTATGCCCGTGTCCTCGCCAGGGCCATTTTCCAGTGCTGCAGGAGCTGGGCCAGTGCCCTGACACCCTGTCCACAGCTCTCATGTGCCAGGGCAGAGTCTGGCATAGGGATAACTCCAAAATGAGCTGCTTTGGGAGATGCTGAGTTGCATGTTGTCTTAGTTTAGGGCAAAACCAAAANTGTCCGGGCTCTTGCCTGTGTTCTTTCACCCGCTTGTCACGGGCTGATCAAGTTGTCCTTAATGCCAGCTTGTCCCTGGAACATGCTGGCAAATGTACAGCCCGCAAAGCCTCTGCATGGGCTGATGCTGGATATGTGGCTGGCACACTGCTCCCCACTGCAGCTGCTGGTCTGTTGCAATGAGGGCTGGAGTCAAGGAGAAATGTGAATGAAGGAGAAAAGCACCCAAATGTTGTGTGCACTTTGTGGTGTTTAGCTGGTGCTGTTTGAGAATCATATAGGACCACTTAGATACGTGGGAAGGAGATTACAAGTAGCTTGTTCAGCCACCTCTTTGTGTATGGAGAGGAATCTAAGCAGTCAAAATATGTGAACCTACATGATGTTCATGAGTGTAAATAACCTACAATTTTTACTTTTTTTCCCCATTTTCTACTTCTTGACCAGAAAAATAGCAAAAATATGTGTGGTAGGGAAAGTTACACCGAGGAAAATCAAATCTAGTCAGAATACAGTAGACCTTCACTGTGGTGTTTCGGTCATGTTAGCCATATTGATAATCCCAAAAGTAATTAGGGAAAAAATGGTGATGGGTCATCACAGTAAAAGAAACATACTGTGGAGATGACTAATGTGTGGCAGACTGCTGAGGTGTCAGACACTGGCATGGCTGGAAGAAGCTTCTGTTACATTATCAATATGAAAATATAAACAACTCAGTTTGTACTTCTTGCTTGGAGTCAAAGATAGTTTTAATCAGCAGTCTGATCATTATATCTGAGCTGAGAGTTCTCTCAAGAGGTTGTCCTAGGTTTGGTGAGGGTGCCTGGCTGAAAATGAACACCTTTGAGGTGTGAGGTTTTGCTTCTACCTCCATCTACCTACCCAATCTGTGAAAAATAACATCAAAATATCCAAATAGAAGCTTAAAGAGTGAAATGGAAGGAGTATTTCCTTGCTAATATATACTCTGAGTAGAATTGTTTTGACAGACTTTGTTAGATCTTAGTGACCTGCTTCAAGTGATAGTATAAAAATTAACTCTTAGTAGAATATAATGTTGGAGTGGTCTGATTTTGGTGGATCTGTGAAGAAAACTTGTTCTCTCACTGGAGAACAACCTTCACTGTTTCATACAAAAATGTCAGCAGTTCTTGTTTTGTGTTCAGTGGTAATGTTTAAATATGTCAGTCTTGGAGAGTGAGCCCCCTCCTTCGAGCATGACTGTGACTTTGCTTGACAGTCATATTATTCATCTAATTGCAATAATAATTCTGTGACCTTTTAATCTAGCAATTAAAAAAAAAAATCAAAAAAACCCACACCAAGCTTTATACCAAGTAGAGTCAAATTGTGCTTTGGAACTGTGTGAGTGGTAGGTTGCACAACATGAAAGCTGGAAGAATTCTCTGTCCACCCCCTTCTTGGGATTCTCTTGTCATGCTAAGGACTAACATGTGGAAGGGTAAGGGGACTTAATCTGAAACACCATTCTGTGTGAACAATGACAGGATTAAAAAAAAAAAAAAAAATGAAGCTCAACTGTCATGGGTGTGTAGTGGCTGCTGCTTTTCACGGATGACTGAAATTATTTGTATAAATTTGCATTTCCCCCTCAGCATCTATATAAGCCTATGCTCATTTCCATACATAGCTATTTCCACATACAAACGGATTGGCGTGCGGTGGCACGCGATGTGATGCCACGTTACCTGTGTTAGCAGTAACTGTAGTTACAAGGAAAAATCAAGGATTGCCACAGATGCTTCTTACACGAGGCTGCCCAAGTGTCAGAGGTGCTTCAAGTCTCTTGTGAACTGAAAGACAAGAGGGCTGAGCTGTTTGTAATGAAACGATGAAACCAGGCACTCTCTTAACTGGGAATTCCTTATGAAATATTGCTCAAGTGGGCCAAGCACACTGCTTTGGGCTGACCAATGTTTGGGATGCAGCTGAATCTTGCTGGGAGAGGATGCTGCTGTCACTGTCCAAATAGGTATTGCTTGCACTGGTTTCAGGTGTCTCATGGGTTCTGCAGCTTGTGTTCTCAGTGACCTGGAGTCTGTCTGGAGGGTCCAAATCACTGATTTAGTAGCTCGCCTCTCCTGTGTTTTTTCCATGTTGCTGCTGAGGTTTCTCTAGTCAGATGGTGTAAATACCTTCTGTTGGGCCCTCTGGTCTCCCATGAGATGCTCAGGAAAGAGAATCAAGATTTGTTTTTTAAAATTCAAATTATGAAATATTTGAGCAAAGAATGCAATATGCAATTGAGTAAATATTTGGCTTTTCTTTGTTGAGGGAGGGGAGGATTTGCTGATGAGATATTCACGTAATACTATTTTTCCATCAGTATTCCCACTTGGTATTGTTGTTTGTTTTATGCTGTTCAATACTCTGACATGAATTTAAAATTAAGAACAATTTTATGCTTAGAAACAAAACAACAGCTCTGTTAACATAGACTTTCTCTTGGCTGTGATGATGGCTGGTATGAGAGAGCTGAAGTGCTGCTGCACTCTTTCTAGAATAGGGCTTTTTGTAAGGTAGATTTTGTGCTTTCTGACTTTGTTTATTCTTCCAGTATAACTGTTTGAAAATACACCACGCCAAGTATTTGGGGAAGAATCTCCACTCTTTATTAAAAAAAAATATAAACAAAACATGAAAATCCAAACAAAACACCAAAAACACCCAATCCCCTAAAATTTTGTGAAGATGAGGATTAAATGCTTAGAAACTGCCGGGTGCTTTGTGAAATGACCAATGGTGGATGTGTGCTTTGTTGCACAAAGGTGTGAAGGGTGTATTGTGCTGGACATTTTGCCTTGTAAACACTGCAAGACTATCACGGCCAGGAAGAATGGTACTACAGTGTCTCTAATGCACCCCTTTTGGGGTTGTCAGCCTATCATTATTCTCCCTTAAGAGATTCATATTTATCTCTGGAGATCAGGCTGGCAGCTATTCGGCATGGATGGAGTAGGTGTTTAGCCTCTTCCCAAGATGGTGCTATTCAAGACAGGTTTATATTACTGACATTTGCAAGTGTGTTATCTCTTTCTGGCCTTAGTGAGTGTGAAAGCAGATGTTGTTTGACACTCAATTCGAGCAGGGATGTGTAGTCTAGTGTTTCTATATCAAATTGGAAAATGACTAAGAGTTGAAGAATCCCAGTGTAAGGAATGCTATTAAGTAATCATTTTTTTGCTGTATAAATACGAACATCTGCATAGGGTGAGGCAGCTGTAGCTGAGGTCTGCTGTTGCACTTTGCAAAAGGGGAATGGTGATGGGAGATGTTAACTTGCACAGTGGCAATTCTGGGTAATAACTTACTGTCGTTCCTGTGCTTGTGTCTTTGTTTTCTTTCTGCGTGGAGCTGCTTATTGGGGTGGTGAGTTGAGTAGGGAAAGAAAGAGCCCTGTTGCAAATGGCTCAGTCCAATGCACTGTTAAAAAAAAAAAAAAAACAAAAACAAAACACACACACAAAAAAAACCCCAACCAAACAAACAAAACAAAACCCCCCAAAAAACCCCCAAAAAACCCACACAACAAAAAAACCCTCTTGCTTAATGTGGACTGAACTTCCCATGAAAACTCTGCCTTAATGAGCTCTGGACCCCTCAGCCCTGCTTTGTCCCTGTCAGCAGGTGAGAAAGAGCTGAGGTCCCTGGCGCGGGTGCCCTGGCTGTGACCCAGGAGCTTGGGGCCCCGATTAGTTCAGCTCTTGTGCTTTCAGCGGGAATAAGAATGAGAAAACATCTTGTCTTGAGGCCTGGATGTATTCATGCCCCTCGCTGCAGGTCTGTGCTAGCGCTGGCAAAGGCGTTTGTCCAGGAGCTAGGGAGAAAAGGCACAGATTTAGGTCTGTCCCAGAGCTGAGAGTGAATTGCTCAGAGCAACTATTGTAGTGGAGTGTTCAAGATATGTATCATATTTGGTGCTGATAACTATCTGAAAGCTATTTGCAATTCAAAATCTGCATTACGGTTCAGTTATTAGTTAATATTTTGTCAGCACTTGGTGACAATGACTTCTGACTGTGTCCCAATGTTGCTTGTTGTGCACTGAATAACTCAAAGGGGGAGTTGACACTAAGCAGGAGACCATCTGTGTTGTTAATAGTGTAGTGTTATCACACTCAGAACTCAGCTTGTGTGATTGATAACATGATCACACTACACTTGTTTCCTTTTTACTTTTTATTTAAAAAAAGCAGAAAACCCCAACCCCCCAAACCAATCTGTATCCTTATCTACCAACTTCTGAGCCCACAGGTCAGTTTAATTTTGTCAGAGATGAAATGGAAAAGATAGGGTATGGTTTTTTTTTTGGTGAAGTCCCTGCAGCTAGAGCAGAGATCCTAATTAACCTTCCAACAACACAAAGGCTGCAGGCAAAGCAATGGCCCTTTCTAAAGCAGGAGAGGCCTCTCCACATGGGTATCCGGGCAGGCTAATTGGCAGCCACAGAGCTGAATCCCAGCTAAGCGTTGCCTTTTGCCCATCTGGTGGGTTGGGGAATGAAGGTACTGAGGGGCAAGGAAGGAAGACCAAAGCTAACGGGCTTGTGTAAGCACAAGGAGCTCCAGATGAGAGGACTGTGATTTCTGTCCTGGCCTCCTGTCACATAATACCTGGTGCTATTCACCCCTACCTGTGAAACCATCCAGCTGTGTTAATGCCATCATTCTTAGTCTTTCTTGCTCAGTCTCAGCTCCTACAATGTGATAACAGGTGGTGGGAGCAAAGCTAGGTTTGGCAATAAATAGCAATTCTAAGATGATTGTTTGCAGGTTCCAAGTCCTTCCTCAAACTCAATGAAAGGATGTAGGAGCCTGGCTGTGTTGATGTTATTGCATCCAGAGATGTGTCTATGGAAAAAGACTTCTGTATTGTTTCAAAATGCACTGAACAGGAGATACAGCAGCAGAATAGGGAAGAGGGTTCTTTACTTTCTTTTTCTCTTTTAATCTTTCCTCTTTCTACATTTAAAACCAAACCAGCTCATCCTCATGCTTTCTTGTTTTAAAAAGCTATTCCACCCTTTCTGATGATATTGTTAAGAACCAAGATCTGTATTCTGATGTATTCAAGTGCTAATGATGCGTAAGGAGTTGTAAAACTGTATTAAGTGCATTAATTTTTGAGTAACTCCCGTAAAAGGCGCTGCAAGGGATGGCTAATCACTTTGCATTTATGAGTTTTCTTAGAAGAAAATGACAATATTCAGCTGAATCTGACCACTGATATGTTTTAGAAGGAGATGGCATTGCCTTGCAGTGCAAGGTTGGCAATCCATGCTTGATTGATCTGCTCATACCAAAGTGGCATTGCTCCATGCTTCCAGCAAGCTTGGAATAGATGAATGCATTAGTGAGCCCCTGAGTAACTGAGACTACGCTTGGGAGCTGGGGGGGGGCACTGGAAAAGATAAACATTGCTGACTCGGTTTCTCTTTCTCAAGTTACCTCTACATGTTTTTTTCCAAGCAGTGGTTAAGTGAGAGTATTAAAGTGCCTTTCCACATCATTAACAGTGGCAGAGCTGTTTGTGTGGGTTCGACCAGCTGAGTTACTTACGCCTGTTTGTTTCCCTGAACTTTCTCTACCTGAAAAATGTGATCTTTGGGTGTGAAAGGCTGACTCTTGGATAATTGCTGCTAGGCCATGCTGAGTCTTTGTACATTAGAGACAGGTTGGGATCAAACCTTCTATGGGTCCAGCCCAGCAGTTCACTAAGCCGTTGTCGTCTTTTGAGCGTATTCAATTAACTGATACGTAAAAGTGTGTAGAGGTCTCTGAAGGTTAATGATAATTTGTGGTCCAGAAAGTTTGGAAATTATTTTATCTTTAAGAGAAACCGTTTCAGGAGGTTACTTAGCTTTTCAATCCTTGATTGTCTTTGTTTTCACTATCGGAATATGTTTAATAAAAAAGAAATGGCAGCTAAATTTAAGCTAACTTTTCATTTAAGAATTAAATTTCTGTTTTTCTTTCTTGCAGTGACTTACTGATAATTGTCTTGCCAGTGCATTTAAATTCTTCTCCTTAAAAATGTCTTACCTGGTTTATTTTGTAGGAGGTCATCAGTTTCACAATATTGTGTAAAACTGAAACCAAATCCTCCTGTCTGCAGCTGCAGTGTTAAATAGAGCATCATTGTCATGTGGTGAGCATGGCTGTCAAAACACTTTGGGCAAAATGGGTAACATGAACAGTTCTTCTACATTAAATATTTATAGAAGAAAATGCAAACTCAGAAGTCTACCAGCAGACAGACATACGGCTTAAATACATTATTGTGGTGGTGAGGGCAGGAATCTTTGCATTGCAGCTTTAGGAAGAAGACAGCGAGCTGTTCCTCCTTGCTCACTGGCTCAATGATGTATTTTTTCTGCATGTAAATATATGTGAAAAAGAACTGGAAATATAAAACTTCAGAAGAAAAACAATAGCCCTACACAAGTGATTTGTTGCTAGCTTCCCTCAAAATGGTCTGTTCTCTCTGCCCACTGGTCTGGTGCTACAGCAGCCATAGAAAAGCACAGCACAAGCCCGCGCTTGCGTGCCTGGCCTCAAGGCCCGGCACGTCTTCATTTCTGGTCCTCTGGTGCAAACAGGTGGTGAACTACAAGTGGTGAGATGCTGAGGAGAAAACCATGTAATTAAATCTGGCACGGCAGTATAACAAATCTCCCTTGTATTCTTTAGCTTTCTAGACGCCTTTCAAGCCATACACAATGGTTGTGATTAATGACTGTTGTATTGTCTTAAATAATAAGCTTGAGCCTTCGGATAGGTGACATAATTTAGCTTTAATGAGCCTCAGCTTCGTGTGTTTGATCTCAATGCTTTGAATTTCAGCACCGCTGTTGCCATGTCCTTGAGAGATTGTTTTATGCTGAAGAAAACCAGTAAAGGAGTGGGGTGGGAAGCAATTTCTATGAGTGTGAAGAATCCAACCAAACTGTTGCTCTGAGGGCATTGACTCTTTTGTTGTATCTTGTTTTTAGATATGCAAGATGAAAGCAGTTGGATTGTTCATAAACTGGACCCACTGTTTCTGAGAGAGATTTTTTCTTTGATATAAGTATTCCTTGCTGGGAGGTGTCTGCTGACAGCACCAGTGATGGGGGTTTCCTTTTGTGTGTCAAGATGCACCAAATACCCATAGCAGGGAAAAGGCTTTTAGGTCCTTTCCATGCCACCACCTCGCCCGTCATCACCTCAGCAGGCTTCTCTGTTGTTTTCTCCCTTGACTGAAGGCAGCAGTTCTTTGATATGAGCTCCTGTTTCTTCACATTGCCTGTGTTCAGCTGAGAGAGGAAAAAACCCGTTCTGTTTTGTTCCCTGCAGTACCTGTGAAGAGCTTTCCCTGTCTCTGAGCTGTGTATCTGCGCAGCACTTCGGCAGAGCTGGGGAGGGAAGGACGAGAAACTACAAAGCACATCAGACCTAATTATTCACCCACCATAAGGGCCTTTCTTTCCTGCTTGGGGTATTTGCTTTTGGCTGACATACTGTGCTGTTTTCAAAGCCATTCCACAGGGCCAAACCCTAAATCCATCCTCCTTGGGGCAGCCTGGCCTGAAAAGGCAGCCCTTAACAGCAGGGCTTGGCAGTGAAGGGTCAACACAGACTCTCCTCTTTGTCGTTATTTTTATGGGGATGAGGGAAAAGGGATTTAAAATCCCTCACCCTTTCCTATTAAGTCTGACTCATTTTGTCTGGTTTGGCGTTGTGGTAGAAAGAAACATAATGGATTTGTTAGGGTCAGTGCTTCACAATGTGACGGTTGACTTTGATGGGCAATAGGGCCTAGTTTGCCACTCCAGACAAAGGATTTGTAGGTCTTGCAGGCTGCCATCTGTTTCTAAAAGCAAGTTTTTATGGAGAGGGGATGCAGCTTGCATGCTAAAAAAGTTGGAGGCTTTTTCTTGAAAGCTGCTGAGCCTTTGTAGTTGAGCTTTTAATTTCAAAACTAAGCACAGTTCATTAACAGCAGGGCCTCCCCAGGCAAGATGAACATACAAGTAACATTAGGGATGTGTTGACGTCTTCTAAAATCTTTGTATTTTAGAATACATGTGCCGATCCCCAGCGTGGGTCCTATTCTTCTCTCCAGCCCCCACCCAAGCTCTCTGAAATACAACATCTGGCTGCATTCAGGTTGTTTGCCTTTATTCTGCTACACAGACACACAAGACACAGATTGGAGAAGAAATGATGTTTGGCTTTCATTTGATTTTTTTCACTTGTGCTGAAGTTGACAAGGTGGCATTAGGTCGTAGGTCGGACTCAGTGATCTTAGAGGTCTTTTCCAACCTCGCCGTTTCTGTGATTCTGTGAAGTTTTGTCTTATGCTCTCTTAAAAACAGCAGAAAATAACAGTCGATCATACTCTGCCTCTATAATCCAGACTGGAAAGTCCTGATTTCCTGCAGTGAACCTGCCGCAGAGTCTCTTAAATAAAGTGGCCAGCTGACCTGTAGGGCTTAGACATGCTGACAAGTATGATCTATTTGTGCAGTGCGTTAACCTGACTGTTAATGGATTGTTTCTATGTATAACTGCCGGAGGAAGTGCAGAGCTGCGCCATCCAGGTCTGGAGGGCAGGAACACAGCCTGCTGCAGGGCTTAGCAACAGTAATGAGTAAAGCCTCTGCAGTTTTCTTCTCTCCAGCTGGAGATGAACGGTACCTCCAGCAGTGATAAAGCCATTCTGGTTTACAATCCAGTTCTGCCCATTTATTTAGCTCCTTACTCTCCTGATGCACTACTGGTGGCTGATGTGTGTGTGTGTTCAGTGCTTCCTAGTGCTCTAATGGTGCTTTTTTCTTTTTTTAATTAAGGGGAGTGACTGATTTGGCTGCTGTAGCTGTGCAGGTACACCTAGGCATCTCTGAAAACAGGGCTGGAATGCTCCCTTAGTATGGCAAGTGAGTTAATTTACTGCTGCTGAATGTCATGTTAAGGCTGTGGTAGCAGCCAAAGGAAATTGGCACCTTCCAGTCGGCCCCAAACACAGCAGCCCAAGGCCTGCCTCTGCAGACAGCCCAGGCGTCTCAGCACACTCCTGAAAACCAGCATTTGCCAGCACTAGCAGAAAGCTGGCAGAGCTGCGTGGTGACTTGTGCTCTCGTTGCTGAAGTGCCATGTTTCTGGCTGTTCCTGAAATTAACCTTTTCTCCAGACTTGGCAAGGGTCTTGGTGCTGGGGGCTGGCGTGGGAGAGGGGGTTTGCTGGCCCCCCTGTCCTGCCTGCTGCTGGGCAGATGGAAACACAGCCGTCAGCTGGCCAGAAGCATGACCAGCTCTGGTTTCCTGCCCTGGCTTTCCTCACAATTCTGTGTCTGAGCCAGCACTCCTCGAGCAAGGAGGGCTTTTCTACTGAGCAGACAGCTGTGAAAAGAGGAAATTTTTTTGACGGAGTTAAAGGAATGACTGCCTTTGATGTGGTGACCTGGTTCTGTACCGAGCTTTTTGCCACAGGAGCTGATAGCCTGCCCCCCTGTCAAATCTTCCTCTAAAGGCTGGAATATCCTACAGATAAATAAATGAGACCCAGAGAAGCAGTGGGATTAAGTTAAATGAGAGTGTCCCAGCTCTTACATAAAGAACTGGTACATAGTAGGCAGTCTAAACGCAGGCTGCTTCTACTGATACAGTCTCCTAAGTGTTGGCCATTATGTGGAATTTAAATGGTTTGCCAATGGCTTGTCAGGCCCTGCTATGTAATTTAGCCACTTTGGGACAGTTAGTGATTTTCTTTGGAGACATATGATGACATTCAACCATCAAATATATGTGCCAGGAGCAAGCCCATCCATCTACCTTTAAACTCCTTTCAAGCAGCAGAAAAGCTTTGTGTCTCCTTTAAGGTGCAGCAGTGCTGTGGTGTCAAGTCCGAACACTTATATGGGACCCTTGCAATTATGTTTAAGGAAGCCCATCATTTTCATTCTGTTTACTTTGAATTTCCAAAGCTGAAACTCTCTTGACTCTCTTTTCACTAAAATACAGGGTGACACAAGCTTCACAGAAGTGAAGCTTCACACAGACTTAAGAGGAGCAGATGAAAAATGGAAAGGGTTTTCTTTAAGAAAAATTTGCATCATGTACTTTCAGGTAGTTGTGTTATCATTATATTTAGAATGAGTATAGAGTTTGAGAAGTCAACATGTTCTTTATGGTCCATCTGTGGACTTCAGGTTTTTGGCAATGTGTATATGCTGCTCTTTGGGAGCTATAGAGCTTACTGAAGTGGTAGTATCTTTATGTTTTTCTGTAGTCTTTGTATTTTCTACACTTTAAAAAAAAAGAAGAAAAAAAGAAGGTGGGGAGCAGCAGGGGATAAACTACTGAAGAGCGAGGACAGAAATGGTGGAATCATCATTTGTAGAAACAGCAGTTGATTTAGTTGGTTTAGCCAAAGAATCTTTGGCTTTGTTAGAGGAGAGCTTTTTCTGCTGTGCTTAATTGAAATTTGCCAAGCTGGAACAAGCCCTGGCATAGCAGTTTCAACCCCTGCCTTGGCTACTCAGCAGCATTCAGAGCTGCAAAGAAGTAGTGAAAAATGCTGAGCAAATGCTGTGTGAACTAGAAAGTCAGCAGTGAAATGCCTTCTTGACCTGGTGGTGATGGTGGGCCATTTCCTCATTCTGAGTCAATTTGGGACATTTGGCATGTGTCCAACACACAAAAACGAATTGTGTACCACAGGCAGTAAAGGTTACCTCCGCAGGGATTTTCTTCCTTGTGGAGGTCTGTGTGTGCACTCGGTGCCTTCCGAGTGGGCACCTGCACAAGCTGTGCTCTAGAGAATGCCTCTGATCTGATTCCTTCTCTCTGGAGAAGGAAAACGTAGATTATTTGGGAGCTGCAAGAGGAAGCCAGGAGTTTTCACATCCCTTTACATAGAAACATTATTTGCACCTGGAAGAATAAGGGTTATGATAGAGAAATCTACATTCTAAATTTTAGTCCTGATGAGGCATTGACTGTAGGTCCCAAGGAGCTTTGTGTTCTGTCTTTCCTTCAGTCTACTGGAAAAAATGTATTATTTGTACAGGGCAATGAAAACAGTGATGATGAAAGCTGCAGTCATTTACATGTACAGTTGGGTGCTTCTGAACCAGTTCAGCTCTGAGTGGTTTCAGCCTGTCTAGTGGGATAGTAGGGGACTAACATCCTACTAAATTAGTTACTTCAGTCAGGAAGGAGTGGTGTGCACGAGTGCCTTCCATTTGAGTTCGTTTGGAGCCATGGATGTAGGCGCTGCTGTTTTTGTTTGATAAACTTGATAAACCTCATCTGCTGTAACAGTGATTTCAATTGGAGGAAGATAAATTGAGGTGGAGAAGGAAATTGAAGGGCACAAGCTCAAGCCTGAGCAGGAAGGTAGTTTTAATAACCTGCTCAAATGCATGTTACTTTAGTTCAGAATAAATGCCAGTTCTTCAAAGTTCTTAAGGTAAAAAAGGCAGAGACCTCAAGATGTTCAGGTATATTTGAATATATTTGAGATGCCTTGGAGAAACAAACCAAGTTTCAACCAGCCAAGCAAGACAGAAGACTATAATTTCCTTGTGAGAACAGGCAGGATCTCTGCTGGATTTGTGTTCCCAGTCCTGGAATGACAGCTTTCAGTTTGTGCTAGCCAAAATGCTGATTAGTAAGATGTGCTGACAAAAAGGAGGAATTTAATGCAGTCATAGGAAGAGTGTTGTAGTTGGAGGAGTGATGTAGTTTATCTGTGGCCCTGGGTGTGCCTCTGGGTGTGTGAGATTCCTGCCCTGGAATAAGGGCGACTGTGTGTGCTTCTGTTGGATCCAGAGGAAATGACTTACAAGTGCATTGAATAGTGTTGGGGGGATTGTGTGTGTGACTAACAAAAGGCAATGAATACAAGTCTCCAAGGTTATCTTTTAAGTTTCATTTTTATTTGATGAGCTGCATTAAAATAGCCCAGAGACAAAGCTTGAGGTTAAAATGCACACTAAAACTGGAATACAGACTACTGTTTGGAAAAGCAAACTGGCAGAAATTTGTAGAGAAGAAGTCTGTTCCCTAAGAAACAGGGAAAACTAGTAACAGACCTGAGGGTTTTTCCAGGTTATAAGGCAAGAAAGTTACCAAACCAAGTGATGAGTTGGTGATGCTGAAAGTCAAATTGTTTTTCAACACTGTGAAAAATCCTTAAAGCAAAGATCGATGGTGCCTGGGAGGCTGAGTGGTGGTGGTGGCTTTTCTTTCTCCAGATCAGTGGGGAATTCTCTCTGTGTGTGTAGAGATACTTGTGCAGACCAAGCTGTCACAGCTGAAAGGACCCCAAGTAACCATTTGTTATAAAATGGAGTTTCTGCAGACTCACAACTCTCTATGACAGTTTTCTGTTCACCAGATGAGAATTCAGTGAAGATTTTTGATCATCCTAAAGGAGAGACTGTGACCTCAATAGCCAGTAGGTACAGCCTCAGGAAGAATCCTGGAAACTTAATGGCTTCTTATGTCTGTTTTTTCTGCACCAGATTGGAAAACTATAGTAATTTTTTTGCATGGAGTGCCCAGTCAGTGATCTGAAGAAAGAGGTCTATCTCATTTTGTGCTAAGGCCCTTGCAGATGAAGAATGTGCAGGGGCTTTGTTTTGGTGGCACATGACAACCAATTCTAATGCTTGTTGAAGAACCTCATATTCCACAAGTCCTAATATTCCACCAGGTGTGAGCCTCTAAATTTCTCCAAACTTTTCACTTCTGTTAACAATAGAATTTTGACATCTCACCCCCTTACTCTGTCCCTCGGTTCACTAACAGAAAGTTGTGAAAATGTGAAACAAAACAATCAGTCTTTTTTTTCCTTTCTTATGTGTGTATCCATGTTCATAATAAGTCAAGATAATGTTCTTAACTTCCTTAGGACTCTGAATATAAAATCCATGTTTCAAAATCTCTGAGGTAAGAAGTAAAAAGACATAAATGGAAGTGCTTTTGATAAATGTTTCTAAGAGGATTTGTTGAGATAGATAACATGTAGGGATTGACTCATATATATGTGTGTATATATATATTTGTACTACAAGATGATCTAATGTTAAACCTCTGACAGACTAAATCACAGTATTTCTTAAATGGGTACAGCATTTACACTTTTCTTGTGATATGGCTCTGATGTGGAGTCATTTCCAAAAGCTTATGCAGAAAGCTTGGTTTATGCTATGGAAGCACGAGCTCAGTTCGATCCACATTCACTGACGTGTTCAGTGGTATTAGAGGCAACTAATGGCTCACAGCAGTCTTTTTATCTTTGAAGCTTCCAAGTAGATGGCATGTCATCAAGCCAAGGTGGTGGTTTTCAGGGCTTCATCATCTTTGTCCCTCCATTGTGGGTATCGCATAGTTGTGGCTTTTGAAATAGTCTGCAAAAGTTGTGTTGCTGTTAGAGCAGCAAGTAAGGACTGACTGAGCCATTTAAGTGCAGTGGCGATGATTACAGCTGCACTGGCAAAACACTGACTAACTGCAGCACTGACTGGAGGAAGAGGAGAGTTGCAGCTCTTCATGACAAATTTTAGGGAGATGTTTGACTTCATTGTGACTGGCCTGTCTTAACTGCATAAAAAGACTTAGCTGAACTATCATGCCAAAAATCCTGTGGGGAGCATGGAACAGACTTTGATATGTCAGTTCTTGAGTCCATTCACTGATAATCTAAAATTCTTTCCTTCCAAAACAATTTTCAAAAGAAATTTTCTAATCCTCCAATCTTTGGCCCTTGGAGTAGTAACAAAAAGGAGGCGGTTATCGCAGCGCCTGTAAGCCTATTCTACAAGGAGGAGTGTGGTGGAAGAGGCTTCCAAGGACTTGCTCTGACAGTAGATGCCCATCAGAAGAGTCCTCTGCTCTGTGAGCTCCATCTTTCTCCACAGTACTTCATCTGTATAGTAGGAAGAAGGTCTTGCCACTCCCTTTGCTTTCTGTCTTACCTTTCTACATCTCCAAAGAAAAGTAGTTTCCTTTTTGAAACATACCATACTAATTGTAGTTGTGGCCATATGTTGTATTACTGAGTTAAATTTCATTGGAAGGCTGAATTAAAAATTAGATTGTCTCCTTCAGGCAATCCCACAAGTTGATTAAGTAGCTTCAGCATCCAGTGCTGTTCTGTGCTGCGTATCAATGTCTGTCTAGATTGCCGGAGGGTCAGCCGTATGCCAAAGAGGATTCAGAGTGCTTTCTATTACCCACTCACTCATGGTGGGTAACTCTTATATGGGAATCCCTGCCCGGGTCAGGAGTACTGTCCATCTTGTCTAGTAGCTGGAATATGGAGTATGATTCATGTACAATGTTATGAAATAACTCTTCTACAGGGGACACATCTTCATGGTTACCCTTTGGGAAGGCTAACGTACATACTGAAATAGCAGAGAGCTTGCCTGTGTGTGCACATGCACCCTTCTGCTGAGCCCAGTGTGCTGTGACAGGCAGATGCGGGCAATGGCCACTCAGCTTTTCATGCTCTACTGATACCAAAGTGAGTTTTTGTTTTGCTCTCTCCCTTGCACCCGGCGTTCTTCTCTTCATGATCATCCCGAGCACGTGAAATAATTCAGGTGATGCCTGTATAACTTTGTTCAGTTTGATGGATGAAATTTATCCCCATCACTGTATTACCTTTCTATTGAAACTTTTAACCTTATTTTGGAAAGGGGTTTAATCAGTTGTGGAGGGGAGGAAAATGACATAACTTGTTGAGACATGATGATATTTTTGGAAGGGAGAGAGAGGAGAATGTAGCTATGTGGATTACTTCCTTGAGGCTGCCAGATTGACTTTCTGAAGACTGTACCAGCGCAAGTGGATTTGACATTTTTGCAGAATATGCTTACTGCTCTTTTACACAATATTAGGAAACTGTCCCAGCTCAGGAAGGTATTTGGCATCTCCAGTAGTCTTAAGAAACTGTAGCAGCAGCACGTGCATTGCCCTAAAAAGAAGCTGGTGCACCCTGCCCTTTTGGAAACCTGTCTCAAGTGGTACAGTATCTTTTCTGTGCATGGTTACTCATGCTCAACAAACCACAGTCCCTCAACCAGTGGCAACAATATGAAGAAATAAAATAGTAAGCAGATTGAAGTTCAATGCAATCATTGCATTAATCAAAACTGCCCTCCTATTGAGCACAAAAGCAGTTGAAATGAAGTAATGGACTCATCAGTATGAATTTCATTAATTTCCAAATGATTCAATCAATACTTTGCTGTTTGATGCATTCATTTTATCCAGTTCATTTGTTATGCAGCTATTACTTCTCACCAGACAGTCTTAGTCCTTCACAGGAAGCAACTTTGTATAGCAAAACTTAGTTTATCACTATCTTTGCCCACTGCAGGTGTGCCAACGCAGTAGACACATAGCTGTTTATAGGCCTCAAGTTTGGGCTTGCCTATAGAAAATTCCTCGGAGATTCACCAAAATCCTTCCAGGAAGAGCAAAGAAAGCTTCTAGGTCCCATTTTAATTTGTGTTTTTGTGTTGGGAGTTGGCTGAAGGTTCATCTGCACCTCCTAGCAGCTGGGAAGCAGTGGCCCATGCCAACAGGGGTTTGGGAGGTCTCCCTTCCGGAGTCTTGTGCCCAGACTATGTGCTCTTCCCTGCCATTCCCTTCTTCCCTTTCTTTTCTAGGCAGTATTCCTGAGCTGCCCTTCAGGAGAAGTGGTGACACTAACGCAGTGCCCTCTCACCAGGATTGATGCACAGTATCTGTGGGATTGAGGCAGGAGAAAGTCCTCATGCTAAAACTCTGCTCACAGAGGGGTGATTAAATACTTTGACTATTCAAGGAAAATTTAAGGTCCCACTGTGTGTGATGATTGGCTACAGCAAGTCTCTCATGACAGAAAAGAGGGTGGGTGGGAATTCTCTATGGAAGCTGCGTGAGCAAGTGGTATGGCTAGAACTGGATGCTGTGTATGATTTCGAGTAGCAGCTCCAGGCCCAGTTGTCATTGATGGGAAGATTAAATATCCTTATGGTATAAAACATACATTGATGTATCTTTTCAATGTCATCCTGTAGTTCATTTTCCAAGGTTCTACAGTTTACAAGGACAAACTTTTCAGTTGTAATACAAGGCAAGTAGAGGCTCTGAGGGGCTGTGTGAAGAAGTGCATTCTCCTAGGGCAGGAGACAGGTCACTGCTTTGCTGTGTCTTGGAGAACTGCAGTATCTGGCTGAATGAAAGACTTTTGCAGGTTGTGTGAAGTATTTGGTAGGGCATGGCACAAAGGTAATGCAGCACGTTGTGAAATATTAATGTAGAACTTAAAATCCTTTAAAAAATTGTTAAACTTTAATTACAACAAACATGGCTGAGCCATCGCATTAAAATGTTAGAACTTGATGTTCGACGTGTGAGTCCAAGCAGGCGAAGATCATCCTGAAATATGCATGTGAACAGGATTTCCCCTGCCTTTCTTCTCCTTCAGAATAGTAAGGAGGAAGCATCAGAAAGTAAAGTATGACATTAGTGAGGCCAGTTACAGGAATCTGCATGGATTTAAGGTACTGAGTTCATATTTATAAAACAGCTTGCCCCAGGAAGTAAAAAGCAGTTGTTCATCACCTTCTTCTTAATGGGGCTCATAAATCTCTCTGACCTAAGGGAAGCTACAGAGCACAAGAGGAATCTTGATTCTGTAATGAAGTTATAAGGGTCAACATGAGACTGAAGTCCCTGCTCACGCTCCAGGATTTGGCCCTGTGTTTTATCATTCTGAGGATCAGGCCAGGTGTTTCACCTGACAGTGTTGAGCTCATCCCAGGGAGGTGAGTGGTGTCACCAGGAATCTACGCCGTGACAGTTACCTGATGGGTCTTGTCCATGGGCATTTTATGAGCTTTTTGGCTTAACCAGGTGTGACTTCTTATTCCTCTACTAAAGTGTTGTCAGTGGCATGGCACTGTTTGAAGTACTGCATAATCCTTGATGGAGGAGTGTGGGTGGTGATTGACTTGACAATGCTTTGGAGTGCCCCATTAGCAGGGAAGTGGTCCATGTCTGTGACATGGAAAGCTCAGGCACTGTTTTATCCAACTCTTAGAGGGCGTTTTCTTCTTGGCTGCAGTAGTTTTGGTTCAATGGCTCTGTAAAACTGGTAGTTCTCTTCATTTGATCCTTTATTTAAAAATAATGAATGCATTTTAAAAAAAAATAATGAAATGCCCCTAGCTCATTGCAGGGATGACTATTGCAAAGCAGTGAAGAGCCTCGGGCTCTTCAGGTGCCAGTTTCTCTCACTGCAGTAGTTTCCTTGGTGTAAATTATAAATGCATTCATGTTGAATAGCAGCATATTATTGGACTGCCTTGCAGTAGCGTGTGTGGGAGAGAGAGTGGGAGGGAGGGCAGGAATGAGCAATATCCTCCTAGGAGGGAGTCTCTGGCTACACATTTGGAAAACCCTGCGATTATCCCTTTGTAAGCCACCTCTTGGTAAGGTAGCTACGGGAACCTTCTTTCAAAAAGAGGTAATTCAATATTTTTCATCTCCCACATTTCAGGTTGGTTTTGTATTTCATTCTTCCCTTTCTTTTTTCTGTGTTCTAGCAGTTTTCTTTTGCAAGTTTGGGGTCTCAGATTCTAGAGAGAATGTCTTTTATTGTAATTTTTTGAATCAGTGCACATTAAAATCTTTCTTCCTTTAAAGAAAGATTTCCACTCTTCAGAAATTTAAAGCTTCTTTTGTCTGAAATCAGAGACAGTTTCCCTGAACTGTTTAAAGCCGGTGCTGCTTGCTTCCTTTTCTCCATATCCTCCCCATCCTCCAGGCGTCTTTTTAACAGAGAAGGCTGAAACCACCTCTGAGGCATCACTAGCCTACCATGCAACATGCTGGAGCTTGTGGAGACTTTTATCTTGTAATTAACTTGTAGATGTCTAACATGAAAATTTCATATGTGGATCTGAACATAGCATCACTTACCATCTGTAAATAAAACAGGGGCAGGGCTTTGCATTAATAATGAGATGTGTTATTTGAAAGAAATGTGAAAACCTGAATCAGAGATGTCTGAGATCTTTGTGGCACTCATAGCAAAGTGAACTGACTCAGCTGCACAAGTCCTTAGAACAAGGGCACAGGAAATAAAAGACTTTGATTTCTCTCTTAAAATAAACCCAAAATTAACTACAAGCACAGCTTGTGTGCCTATTTATGGCCAGTACAAACCTTCCTGGTAGAACACCTGTGGTTTCGTCCTGACAAGAGTCCAGCCAGTACAGGCTGCTGGCTCTGGGTTAGATGTGAAGAGCTCACAGGGACATGAACCTACATTTTATTTAGTTTCTCTGATGCTACAAAGATCATAATTTTGAAGCTCTGATTAGAGATGACCAGCATTATACAATAGAACATAAAAGGACTGGGGCTTTTCCACGTTACTTACCTCATCAGCTGTACTCATGCTCGTGAGATCCCAAACGCTCCTGATAATGGGACTACTACAGACAAAGTGGAGAGTGGCCTGTGGAGACAAAGCCTCTGCATTAGTTAAAAGTGAATGTGTGTAAGACAGACTGAAGATCATGTTTGAACAGTAGCAATAGACAGACAATTGTAAATGGGCCAGCAAAATGTAATGATTAAAGTTATAAGAAAAAGAATATGGATGTGTCTCATCCTTACTAAATACTTGACAAGTGAAGCTAAAGCACCCTGGAGAGCAAAGTATTCATCTCTTCCTGCCTCCTCCTCAGCCAGAGCCTGTGGAACAGGAGCATGGATGAGGTATTAAGCAGAAGATTGCAGCCACTTTAAGGACAGCAAATCCTTTTCCCTAAATATATGTAGATGGTTGCTGAAGCTTCATTTTATATTCTGCTTCATCTCTGATGTGGTTTTGCAGAGATTTTTGTAACTGCTTGAAAAATGTCCATACTCTTTCTGAAAACTGTACAGATAAGTACCAAAAGATTATTTACTTTTTCTTTAGATCATGGACATAATAATTGCTTAAAAGTTACAATATTCAGTAATCTATAAAAAAGGGACATTATGCTTTCCTATAATGTACAGGCTTCTCCCTTGTAGTGAGTGCAACATAAACATGTTCTCATCTGTTTTTTTGTCCAGTTGTTTATTGTAATACAGTGTTTTAAATAGCTGTTGCTGAATAATTTAATGTGTCTGAACTGCTTTCAGATGAGTCTTACTGCTAATGTGTGAAAAGTAACATGCCTTAGGGTAAGTGGCTATCTTAAGTTCTTTAGGAGAAAGGTGTAAGTGCATAGTACAGGGCACCAAGGTAGACCTTTTTGATTCATAATTTATTTATTTCACTTGCTCCTGAGTGCTCCCTCTAACACCGCTAGTCTGGGGTGTGTATTTGGTTGACTTGGTTCCTGTGGCTTTATTTTGAGGTAGCTGACTTGTGTTTTTTCATATTTCCTGAAAGAAAGATGATGAGCCAGAACTGTGGCATTTTTCACTTTGAAGGATGAAATAAAATTTCAGATATTATATTTACTGGTTTGGGTGAATGTTGCAGTGAAGTCGTCATATTGCTGAGGACTGTCACTGTTAGTCCAGTTGTCTTGCTGTGGTCTGTTAAACAAAACAACAGCCACAGGAAACATATGGTTTCAGTTTCAGTGCATTAAACAATTCACAATTTGTATTCTTAACCTGTTTATTGAGCCTGATTTTTAGTAACCTCTGTCAGTAGGGTTGGTTTGTTCTATTTCTTGGTGCAGCACTGTGTCTGTTTACAACACAGATGTCTGTCTCATACAATACACATTGAGTTTTTTTTAGAGCTGTTTGAATGTTTTTACTATTCAAGCCCACTGCAGTCTCATAACTTAACCTACCAGCTGAAGTAAAGGCTTTTAAATGAGACTCTTCACTGCTGTTCCTATGGTTACACTGGAATAGAAACCTGCTAAATAGGAGCCAAAAGGGCACAGAAGATCTTCTAGTAGCAGTTTCTGTCGTTATTGCAAGTTTATAATTTCCAATTTATTCTTTCTTTTTTTGTGCAGTATTTTCTCTTTAAGTGGAAGTGTATTTTTCTGAGGATTAATGTCTGCTACTGTTGGAAAACAGTAGCTGAAGATGATGATATAGCCCATGGAAATAGGTTTTCGTTCTGCTTGCAAGAGGATTTATTTTGTGTGCACACTCTTTGTGTGCAATTCTAAGAGACAGTTCCTGGGTTATCAGTAGGTGACTTGCATGTGAATTGCCAACCATAATCAATGTACACCTTCCTATCAGATAGTGGGAGTAATAAGTGGTTAACTGCTATTGTGTGGAAATAATACATATTTAAAGCAAACAACCAGCAGTTCCTTGAGTGCTGGCACAAATGGAGCCCAGGTCTCCTGTGGATTTGCCTTCTGCGTGATTGATTTTTACCATCTGAGAACGAGCACAAGCATTTCCTCGCAGCTGGGGCATTCCGTGGTGTTTCCCTTGTGTCGCATCTCTGGGGAGAAAGGGCACATGGCAGTGCTGGTGGGAGCTGTGGAGCTGTGCTGTCCTTCTCTCTCTCATCCCATCTCTACACCCACCTTCGGGCTGGAGCAGAGGGGTCTCCCCAGTTTGCCATCTACTTTTGCCAGCACAGGAGCGTATCAGGTCACCACTGCTGTCTCCAGGTGCTTGTTCCTTGAGCTCACTGGAGAGGCAAATGGTGTGGTTGGGTCACTGGGCTGCTCTTGCCCACTTTGTGTCGGCCTCAAGCTGCCTCTCCCAGGGAGTCCCTTCCTCTGCCTGAGTTCCCCAGGGCAGGAGATTGAGATGTCTCTTTTGTTATCTCACTAATGCCGGTGAACACGGAGTTTCCACGGGAGAGCAGGGGGAATAGCAGCAGTGGGAAGGCATATTATCTATCTCCTTGGGAACTGTCCTCTTGGGGCTTGTTCTGGTTTCTGTTTAAAAGCTTTGCCTTGTGAAAACATCCACAAGCCCTGTGGCATGAGCACAGGCTGAAGTCAGCTTTTGTACTGCAAAAAGCCCAGGGTAATTAGACATCTATATAAATAACAGTTGACGACACATGAAAACAGAACAATGATTATTCCAGCTTCTCTCTGGGTGCCTGAGTTGGCCTTGCTTTCTAGGTTATTGTAAAGTGTTAGATAGAAGGTCATCGCAAGCAAGGAGCAAAGAAAATCTGATTGTAATCATATAAGGCAAGCTTTCTTTCTCTTTTATAATGCTGTTTGTGAATCAGGTCATGTGTCAGTAAAGAAATACGGAGTTGTAACAGAGATGGTTTAGGGGGGGACTGAAGGTAAAGAGGCAGGTTGGCAAATTGGGAATTAAGGGTCTGCTCTGAATAATTTCGAGCTCTATTACATAACGTAGTGCCTACTGGAGCAATCCATTCTTGTTTATCAGTGGTAAAGTGTCAGCAATACCTGGGGCCAGTTGGGTTAGGAATAGCAATAAGCTGTCAAGGTATTGGGAGGGAAAGCAGCAAAGCAACAAACTGCAGCAACATGCACCTATTTGTCAGTCATGCTTTGTGATAAATTAATTGTTTTCGGTTGTGGACTCTGCCCTTTGAGTCAGCAGCTTGGCTCTTGCGTGTGTATATTACCTGGCACCAGGGTTGGCGCTCCCTCAGGGTTGGGGTGCTCTCACCCTTTGTCCTGCTGCTGCCAAGGAGCCAACCTGGCTGTATCCTGTCACACACAGCCTGGGATGGCCACCTCAGATCTGCATTGTTTTCTCCAAAATATCCAGAGGATAGAGGGCTTGACAACGTAATGGGGCTCTGGTGACATCATTTGTGGGCCAGCTGCCCTGAAGAAAGTCAGTATCTTATGTCCACTACTTGGCCTGAAACCTTTTCTATTGGGAAGCAGTTTGAGGTCAACATAAGATTTTTTTCTTTTTTAGATTTATTTTATTAAATGAATTACAAGATTGAAATGCAGACAATACAGTTGAGAAGTTGAGAAAAAATTGTGGCTTTATGTTGTGGTTAGCTGAGGGTTCATCTGCACCTCCAAGCGGCTGGGAAGCAGTGGCCCATGCCAACAGAAGTTTGGGAGAACTCCCCTCCAGAGTCTTGTGCCCAGGCTGTATGCTCTTCCCTGCCGTTTTCTTCTTCCCCCTCCTTTCTAGGCAGTATTCCTGAGCTACCCTTCAAGAGAAGTGGTGACACTAAAGCACTGCCTTCTCACTAGGATTGGTGCACAGTGTCTGTGGGATTGAGGAAGGAGAAAGTACTCATGCTAAAACTTCTCAAAAAAGGGGGTACAGGTGAACAGGGATGAAAGGAAAACTAGAGCTCTCCTTTCTTGGAGTACCTTCTGCTAGCTGAACAGCTGGCTGCACCTCCCTGCCTTGGAGGTCCTTGTATCCCTCTAACCTTCCAATCTCCCCAAGAGCCATCCAGCCATGTGCTGGTCTGGTACCTGTCTAAGCCTTATGTCCATCACTAGAGTTTTCCGTATCAACTCTTACAAGTCTATATGACATGTAACAGTGATCAATGCACCTTGCACACTATGAGGCTTCCCTCAAGAGCAGCCATGACATTAGTCAGTCACTCGAGGTGACAGTTGGTTCAAAGGTAACTTATACAACTCACAGGGAATAGCATAGCAAAGGGATTACCAGAAACTCATTTGTGTGCCTATTCTTGGCGGGAATGATGGAATGATGCATGTGCTGCTTGTCCTGTGCTGGATCTGAGACTTCTGCTGAGCTTCATCTGTAACAACGTTTTAGCAGAAGTGACTTTCCAGCACTGGTGCAGTAAGTAACTCTGCCATGGTAAATTTACTGAACCGTTTACTGACAGTTGCTGACTGCTAAGAGACTGGCCTTTCTGCCCCAACTGCAACTTTCAGGGAAGTGAAATTCCTGTTCCAGTAACTATGGTTTATTGGTGCTCATCTTGAGATGCTTGAAGTCTTTCTCCATCTTTGATATGGTTATCTTTACGTAGATGCAGTAAGTCTTGGAGATAAAATGGGGAACTTCAGAAAAGCTGCTAACTGCATGAATAAATTCTGAATTTAAAATTAGTAACACTTCTGTCTTGTCAATATACAGACATATAAAAGTTCACTTTGTACTTCCCCCTCCCCTTCTGTGTTCATTTTTGTCTGTTAAGAAAGTTTCTGTTTTTCTTTTCAGCATCTGTCACTAAGACTGGCTTTTTCTTTTTCCTCTCTGTAAAAGCTGCCTGTTGATCAGCCCATGAGGGAAAGGTGTTTAGGTTGTGACCTGAGGCAGGTCCTACACAGAGTTCCCTGAATGACTTTAAATGCAAAGTTTCTTTGATCTACATCTAGGCACTGATATCTACTGAAAAACATAAAATCCTTCTGTTTTCCTACTGGGCAAGATGTAAGTCCAAGGCCAGTGAAGAGTTTAGTGAAGTTCCTTCTTTTGGCAGGATTTTGGTGGGAGTTGCTTGCAGAGATGATGAAGTAGCAGTTAGTAGCTCTGGGAACACTGTTGTGGTATTGAGAGCCCTACTCTGCCCTCAGAAGTTACGTGCCTTCTTCTGCAGGTACTCAGGTCATTGGAGGATACTGTTCATTGCCAAAGATAGCTGCCAAAGTCTATCAGGCTTCTGCTATATTTGGCCTTTATAAAGTGGAGAAAGACTCTACATTTTTAATAAAGGTGATAGAATTGTCCTAAAACTTGGAGGGCCATACCTGAATGGAGGGGAGGGACATCTTTTCTAAAATTAGTAAGATGTAAGAAAAGCTATGTATTAAGCTTTGTGTTTTTACTCATTTATGATTAGTATATATGGAGCAGTTATGTTAATTTTTGCATTTCTTTTTCACTCTTTCAAAGACAATTTTATTTCTCCTACCTCAGCTCTCCTTCTGGTGGTCTTGAACAAAATGAGTTTTTTCTTCCTTGCTCTTTCTGCTGTTCAAGAATATATGGGCCCCAAATCCTGCTACCAGGATTATTTTTTTTTAATGAACTTTATAAAAGATACCATACTGCTCTTTTGGAGTATTGTAGATGATATATGAAATAAGCCCAAAATAAAGAATATCTTTTTTTACGTCCCTTTAACTGCTGAGATCTCCTTTGGTGGCTAGACATCACTTGAGAGAGACCACCCAGTGCCTTTGGCCATTTAAGAGTTTGTTGGGAGGACCCCCGTGGGTGTGAGTCTGGGCAGGGAGCAGACCCCAAGAGTGTTTGTGCGCTGACAGAAAGTACAGACCACAGGGTCATGGTTGAGATCCTTCTTGCATGTCTCCTTTCAGCTTATTAATGGTGCACTTCTTTTATTGCGCAGCAAGCCATTTTTAGTGGATATCATCTCTTTGGGGAGGCGGGAGAGGGATATTTAGATCCAGTCCCTCCTCACTGCAGCAAGCAAAAAATTTAACAATTTTTTCATGCCGAAAGGCAAGTGTTCTGCTTCTTATGCCTTGTTATTCCCTTAGAAAGATGTTTGTCATGATTTAGCCCCAGCCAGCAGCTCAGCCCCACACAGCTGGTTGCTCACTTTCCCCTGGTGTGATAGGGGAGAAAATTGGAAGAGTAAAAAAGAGAAAATGTGGGTTGAGATAAAGACAGTTTAATGGGTAAACCAAAAACTGCACGTGCAAGCAAAGCAAAAAAAAAAAAAAAAAAAATTTTTTTTCCCCCCCCAATGGGGAGCGGGGGTNTCCCTTAGAAAGATGTTTGTCATGATTTAGCCCCAGCCAGCAGCTCAGCCCCACACAGCTGGTTGCTCACTTTCCCCTGGTGTGATAGGGGAGAAAATTGGAAGAGTAAAAAAGAGAAAATGTGGGTTGAGATAAAGACAGTTTAATGGGTAAACCAAAAACTGCACGTGCAAGCAAAGCAAAAAAAAAAAAAGGAATTCATTTTGCCCTCCCCATGGGCAGACTGGTGTTCAGCCATCCCCAGGACAGAAGGCCTCTATCACATATAACTGTGACTTGGGAAGACAAATCCAAGCCACAGCTAGCTCATGTGAAGAAAATTATCTCTATCCCAGACAAAACCAGCACAAATCTGTAGCTGCGTTTTGTGAGGATTCTGTGCTTGTAAAACACTTGAAGCTTGTGTGCTTCCTTGCTGGATCAGGCCATACAGGGACTGGAAATCAGGCAAAGTGGTGCCTGAACTGTTGCTGACATTTGCCGGCACTTTGGTGACTGAGGAAGGAAACGTGATGGGCAGGGGCATCCTGCAGAGCTGAGGTGCCCAGGCCAAAGGAGTCCTTATTTAACAAATCCATAAACCCCACTCAGAGAGCAGCCAACCCTGCAAGTGCCAAAAGTCAGGGCCCTCTAGAGGGAAAGTCCTGTGGTGCTGTATCCACTTTTGGATATGAGTTTAAAGATTTTGAAAACACCATAGAGCTCAGCAATGTTACTTTTCCATGAAATCCATTTGGTAAGAGCCTGAGTAATACCAGCCTTGCTGACAGTAAGTTTGTGAAAGCAGCTCACATGCAATTGTTGCCTCTGTGCATGTGCTGCCTCTGGGAAGGCGATGGATTCTGTAATTCATGTCAAGAGATCTGTGTGTCATTCTGCAAACAGAGCTGATGCTTCAGATCAAATCAGTGGATCACTCCTGAGTGGGAAACCTTCCAAACAGGATGCCCCCTGCATTTTAAAAACAAGCATCATAGCTAATACTCTTATGCAGGTACTTACTGACAGCCTGCTGATAAGGGCATCTGATTTTAGAAACTTTCATAGCTTTGCGGACACTCTTTAAAGCATCTCTGAGGTTGGTGAGTATCTTTTGCATATGAAGAGCCAGCACACATGAGTCCAAGGTGCTCTCCAAAGAGAGAAGCATGGAAGCATATGCTTAAGAGATGATAGAAATTTCCCTCAAATTACACCAACAAACAAAAAGCATAGCCTTAACCTCTTGTTCTTCAGGCAGCTTCCACAGCTATGTGTAATGCAGTTTTAGCCAGAGAACAGGTGAATGAGAAAGATATAAACACCTTGTCAAAAAATAATCTGGTTCATAGAATCATAGAAAGACTTGGATTGGAGAGGAGCTTAGAGTTCCAACACCTACCACCTCACCCAGCCCACTGCCATGGGTAGGGATGTCATTGTGTCTTTTAAGTTTGGATCTGTCTTTATTCTTCCTTCTTCCCTATTTCCCCATCTCTAAACCAAGCACAGCAATCATCTAAATGCATCTTTACTTACACTGCTTCTCTCAGTCTTGATGCCTCCAAATATTAATGACCTGTGGCCTGATCAGTATATTATCAGTTTTAGTGGTTTTGCACCTAAGGACTGTTTGTCCTTAAGCACATACCAGAATGACTTTTGACAGAAAGCATGTTGCGTTTCACTTTGGCAACAGTCTGGTGATGTGTGTGTGCCTGATAAGCTTTACAGCGCTGTCCAGTACTGTAACACAAGCATCTTAAGTCAGCTGGAGAAATGCAGGTTGATTCTGGCCTTTCAGCATAAGTGAAAAACCAGAATAGAAGGAAAAAGTGGCAGAGATTAGGGCCTTGTAGTGGGTTAACCCTGGCCGGATTCCAGGACCCCATTAAAATCCCTTTCTGCAATTAGGCAGAAGGGAGAGGGGTCATCCACTTATCACATTTATGGGCAAAAACAGATTCAAAAGTGAGATAATACCTAAAAGTTATTACTAACAGGATAAAAGCTATGCTAAATAGTGAGAAATAAAACAGTCTTAAAACACACACCACACACACACTTTCCCCCTACCCCTCCTTCTGTCGGTGGGGGGTTGCAGTAGGTTGCAGTTGCTGCTGCTTGCAATGTGATTTCCCCACCCCTCGGGGTCCCTCATCCATGCCATGCTGTAAAAGTTGAGTCCCTGCATCCCAATGGGCCTCCATGGGTTGCAGGAGGACATTCTGCTTCACCATGGTTTACAAGGGACCACAACTGAGTCCATCCCCTGCTCCATGGGCGCCCTCCCACGGGAGACAGTCTTTAATAGACTTCTCCAATGTGAGTCCACCCCTTGGGCAGCAGTTTTTCTACATCTGCTGTCCTGAGGGTCACTTCTCCATAGTGGTACAGTCCTTCATGGATGAGATGTACCAATGTGGGCCCCCCCCATAAGGGCCGCAGCTCTCGCTCGGGTAAAACCTGCTCCAGTGTGGGTCTACCTCTCCATGGGTCCACAGGTTTCCTGCAGGATTCCACTCCATCCTGAGCCTCCCACAGGGTCATAGCCTCCTTTCAAGCATCCACAGCTCCAGCACAGGCTCCTCCAGGGGCTGCAGGGGGGTCTCTGCGCCTCAGTGGTCCTCCATGGGCTGCAGGGGTTTTAGCTCTGAGTCCTTCCTCTGCTCCATGAGGTGCCTCCTCCCCCCGCCTTCTGCAGCGACCTTGAGGTCTGCTTTGTTATCCCATGTTCTCACTCTGGAATTTCTTCTGCGCAACAACTTCCAATTCTTAAATATATTATCACAGAGGCGTTACTGTGATCTCTAATTGGCTCGGCCCTGGCCAGGAGCTGGATGTCCCTCCTGGGGCCAAGTGTCATTGGCTCCTATGGGACAGGGGAAGCTTCTAGCAGCTTCTAACAGAAGCCACCTCTGCAGCCCCCCTCACCACTACCAATAAAAAAATAAAATTCAGCTACAGAAACCCAGGACAACACTCCCCCTGCCTTAAGGGCACTGTGGGAACAGGGGGCTTGTGAAGGCTGGAGGCTTTTCTCCTCTTAGGGCTGGAGGAAAAAGCTATGGGGAAACATGCTCCAAGTAAAGTGTGCACTGACTGCCTCTCTGGCTCTGAGAAAAGCTGAGGGCATTCTGCTTATAACCTTTCACTCAAAAATATTTTCTTTTTAAAACTCCAGCTCTTCCCTGAGTTGGGGGGTTCCCTTAACACAAAGCTTACGCTTCCCCTGTGGCTTCTTTGAGCCCATTTAACAGAGCCTGACCAAGTCACATCTTGCACCTTCAGAGCCAGGTTGGCATCGCTGGCTTTTAGGATTTCCTCTGTCCTTCTGTCTCACGCTGGGCTAATTTAGCCTCATCTTGGTAAACAAGAGAAGGGTCCTTATTCAACAGATTTGAGCTGGAGTGACTGCAGCTGTCGTCTGGTCTGTGTGCAAACCAATTTTGTTCATTCCCTCGCCTGGCAGGAAGCCTGCACCAGAATTGTGTCGGGACTAATCAGCATTAAAGCAATGTCAGAGGGCTCCAGCAGGCTCCTCTGCAGCAAGGCAAGAGCAACAGGGCCCTTCAGGAGAGATTAGCCTAAGTCCTCCTGGGATGCAGCTGTGCTAGGAAAGGCACCAGAACTGTGCGGAGTGTTTTTCTTGGGCCTTGTCATTGTGAAAGTAGCCAACTACTAAAAAAAGTGATTTCACGGTGAGAAATTGGCATGATTTGCTGTGTATGACCACAGGTACAAAAGCCAGGAGAAGGTGTGCTGTGGTGGAGCTGTAATATCCAGGAGATACAAATGGTGCCTTTGAGCATGCTGGGCTTTCCTCTCCTGGAGAGACAAGGTGGCAGACAATGAAATAAGTGCAGTGTGTGGTCCCCAGCCAAAAGATGTTGTTATTGATGCTGCTGTTATTATGTTATACTGTAACAGATGTGTTAGTACTAAATAACCTGAAGGCTTGAAGGTCAAAATATCTCCTAGAGAAGACCGGAGGGTTGGCAAGGGATGATTCATAGCTCTAATGCCTCGCAAACTGTTTTCCCACCTGGTATTTACACTGCAGTACCTCCTGGTTTGCACTGAAAGCATCAAATCAGAGAGATCCTGACTTACACTGTTGGCTCCAGAGATGCTGTAATGTTGATGTCATACTTTGTGCTCTCCTCTCTACACTTACTGAATTGTCTTTGCAGTTTTTCATCTCAAAATATATTTTTCTCTTGCTCCTGAGCACCATGATTTGGCTTTGAAGTCAGTCCTGCCTTGAACGCGGGCATGGACCAGATGACATCCAGAGGTCCTTTCTGACCTGATTATTCTGATGTGCTCTGCCTCAATCCCCCTGCTTTTACAGGTACATATTTTGGATGATTCCACACCTGAAATTCTCCAGCTTCCTCTCTTTTAGGGATCTGTCTGCTTGTGTATCTGCTCAGGATTAGTCATCCCTTCTCTGACTGCAGCTATGACAGTGCATTGTGTAATAACATGAAATGGGCACCTCATGTGTCATCCACAGGAGACACAGCCATGCTCTGAATGCCTTCTAGGTCTCCTAAACCTCTGGTAAATCTGGGTCTGCCTAAATTTACATGTCAAAAGTGTTTTCTAGTACAAAGCTAAGCCCAGATGAACTTTTGAACTGTACCCCTGCCACATGTTAAGCGTGTTTTTGTTGTTTAGGAAGCTTGTTTACTGGGGGCAAGCAGACCTTCTGGTCTAAGGTGCCTCAATTAATTATAAGCTACGCAATGTAAGAAATCCTCCTTCCTAAGGAAAAGTCTCTAGCAGCAAACCTGTCTGAGTGAACTGGGACACAGGAACAGAGCAGCTTTCATCACTAGAAAATCCTTCAGGCCTTGGTGAAGAAGAGGGAACCAAAGGCCCAGCCTTGCCTTATGTTTACTGATACATGATATTTTATACTCAGGTGCTGTCTGACAGCGTGGAGTATTTAGTGGGTGTGAAGTGATTAATTAGTCAGAAGAGCATCAGCTACCAGCAGTACCTTCTGAAACACAGTTTTCTTGAAGGAGGGTAAAATGATTTAGGGCAGACTCTTAAGCAGGAGTAAAGGGTTAAAAAAAACCAACCAACCAAAAAGATTACTGATTATTTGAAAACCTGTTGTCCATCTGAGGACTAACAAACTGGATGGGCTTTCAAAGGAGCTTCCAGTGCACGTCCTTCAATAGTCATTGAAATGGTTGGTCCCCACATGCAACTGTGGAAAATATATACAAACCTCTCCAACTCCAGTAGCTCTGATTTTTCTTACTTTTATTTTTTCTTCCTAACCAGTTCTGGGTGAGAGGAGAGTGGCTTGTGTGTGAGCTATGCCCTTGTTCCAGGTAGGCAGAGCAGATAGGGATGGCTGGGCAGGATCTGATCCCCGTCACTCTCGCCTCCCGCACTGCCTGGCAAACTGGGCCGTGCCGTGCCAAGCTTGCCTCATCTCAGGTTTCTCCTTTTCCCTGGTCATCTTCTAGCAATATCTTTACTGCCATGTTCATGTTAATAATACATCTCATTCTTTCCCTGACAATAGGGATCAAAAATAGCTGTTGAAAAGAGAGGGAGCCAATAAGAGAAACTATATTCGCTGTAACCTAAACTCTCTTTTATCTTTTGTCCCTAAAGACTGGTATTGTTTCCTAAACAAATTACCACTTTGAGTTTCAGAGTCTCTCTGTTAGTCTCTGGATCTTTAAAAATTGCTTTCCCCAATACAATTGCTACCCTTGGATTTTGGGGATCTGTTTTTCATTCTTAATCATAGGCACTGTGCTCTGCTGGTGGCCAGTGGCTTCAGGCTGTTATCCTGAAATTACCACCTCTTGCCATTTCTGATGTAAGAGGTTGTTTTTTTTTAATTCAAGGCATTTGACAAGTTTGAGCCCCCTCCCTGTGGAAGTGCAGATGGCAGCTAAAGCGATGCTGGAATGATTTCACTCCTACCTTGGCGGTGACAAACCAGGTTTCAGAAAAGAGCAGAAAGACTCTGCAAATCTGTTTGAACAGATCCTGTGTCCCTGACAAATGTGTAACTTGATGCTCCCTGTGATGGCTAGTGCAGGGGTCTGAGGTCCTACTTGCTTACCCACGCTCTCATCATTGATCATTATGTCCAGGGCTCCCCTCCTGTCCACATCTCAGTTTCTTGCTTTCTGCTTCAGGGCATCCTGTGAGAAGTGTAGAGCTGTTCTGCTTGTTAGGGAATCAATTATTCATTTTTTTCAAGTAAAAAGACTCCTCAGGAAAATTCACAGAATCATGGAACAATTTGGGTTGAATGGCACATTATGTATCATCTAGTTCCAGCCTCTCTGCCATGGGTAAGGACACCTTCCTCTAGACTAGGCTGTTCAAAGCCCCTTCCAACCTGGCCTTGAACACTTCCAGGGATAGGGCATCCACAGCTCCTCTGGGCAGCCTGTGCCAGGGCCTAACCATCCTTACAGTAAATTTGAGCTGGTGCAGCTTGGTGTTACTTTGTGTTTGGAGTACACTCTGCTGTAGCTTGCTTACTCAACTCCTATTACATAGGATACAGTCTTTCTCAAAAGAGCAAAATATTAAGAAAGGTTAGGGAAAGTGAAAAATTGACCTTGTATCAGGCCAGAAGTAAGTGCTTTTGCTTCTACAGATTAACACAAGGTTGCAATTAAACGCATTTTCAAAGCAGAAACTAAAAGGCCTAGGAAACATCAGTTATTTTAGACAATGCTAATTGCATGGCTGCTTTGACATGCCCTGGCAGTTCAGAGAGATAAAGCAATGTTGTTATTTGCCTAAGAGAGCGCAAAGCTCTGTCAGAGAGTCCACCTGGTTGACTGTTGTGGAGTCACATGAGCCTGTGTGTTGTCACTGGGGTAGGGCGATTGCACTTTGACCTGACCTGGAGAAGGAGCTGTACCCCTATGGGGCTCAAGTTTTGCAGCCATTAAATCAGCTGCTCAAGATCCACCCCTGCAGGCTGCATCAAAATCCATCATCTGTTTAGGCATGGAGAAAGCAACGGAGAGGTGGGAAGGTGAAATGGGATAGTGCCATTGCAGGATTGTTACGAGTACGTTCTCCACTCTCACTGCAAAATCTAAGTGTTCCTGACCTGAAACATGGCTTAGCACTAACCTGCTGCCCAAACCAGCTATGTTGGGAAGCACCCGTATAAAAAAGGAAGTAGGAGTTGTGACGGGGATACCTGGTAAATACTCCAAAGAGTTTAGATGTCTGGGACAGATGGCATAAGGATGCTTCTTTGGGGATGCATTAGTTTGGGAAGGGCTTAACCAGAAGCACCACCAGAACAGACAGTTCCTCAGGCTGTTTATAAATTGATACTCTGATGCCACAAAATACAGATTCAGGTTGAAGTTTCATATTTCTGTATTAAAATAAGTCACATTTAGGCTGTCATATCAGTATAAACACAGAATAAACTTTGCTGAATTCAAAGCCTGGGGTAGAGTCCTACTTTAGCAAGCAGCTTTTTTCAGAGGTAAAAGGCATGTGTTTTGGAAGCTTTGTTGTCTTGTCTTATAAATAAGCTTAGCTAGAAGTTTGAGTGTTTTGTAATTCTTTCATGACCCTTGGATTTGCAGCTGTAGGTTGTGTATAAGTGCTCAGATTTCTTTAATCTTATACACATATATAGTCTTCTTGATTTCAAAGGGAAATTCTGTTCCCCACATGCACTCCCTGTTGGACTGACTGATGTGTACATGTGAAGCCCTTGAAATATCCGTTCTAGTCGGTGGTAATCTAATATTAGTGAATCATTTTACAGTCCTTAAAAAGAAAGTGTGTTTTCAGCCTCATAATAGAACTACAGATTTTATTTTAGCAAATATCCAGTAATACTTGTGCTCAGCTATCCTCTGCTTAGATTGTTCCTAACAGCTGCGTAATTGCCAAGATCTGCATCATTTGTTGTCACAAATATTTATAGTTTGGATCTTTCCTCTTGTGTGTGCTTCCTATTTAAATATGTTTTAAAAAAATCGCTTGCTAAATGTGAATATTTAATCCAATGCACACAGACCTGTTAACCTCTGCATTAAAGAGGTATCCATCAGGGATGCTCTTGGTGTATTTGCATGTTGAGGAATAAATCACCAGAAACCTGTCAAACCCTGAAGAGATATGCAAATGCCTGCGTCTCTTTAATCTGACATGTGTGTATCCTGTTTGATTTGAGATGGGAATTTTAATCCCATGGGAGCAGTGCAGGAACTCCTGATGCTACTGCAGTCTTGTGAGGCATTATGAGCCAGCTGGTGTCCAGGTTTGGGGGCTGTCTCTGTTGTTGCTGGGGCATTTTGTGGAAGAGCCCCAGGTGCAGGGTATAGCTTTTGAACCTGTAACAGAGCATTCCTGCCAGTCCCCCCTCATTGGGAGAGAGGGAGCAGGTTGTGAATATATTACATATATGCTCTCTCTTACACAGAATAATACTTTTGTTGGTGGGCTTATGTTTTATAGGCAATGTTGGGTGGGGATTATTGAAACCCATCCTTATGCATCAAGAATTACTCTTTCCTGTCTTGATTTGAAGGAATAGTAACTTTTTCCAGGCAAAATGGAAATGCTCTTTTTTTTTTTTTTACAACAGGATTCTCTGATGTAGCTGTCCCCTCATGTCACACCAAGACACCATCATTTTCAGAGTTGTGTTGCTCTACCCATAAATTTTGTTAATTCTCTTTCCTTTTGCATGCACTTTCTTGCATTTATAAGACCTTCCAGACCTCCATATACTCACAGAAGCCATGGTTACTGAAGTGTGTTCTGCTGTGTCCCGTGCCTAATCCGCCCTTGATCTGCTCAGTGTAAAATACTCCGTTTCTAATGTGTAATGTTGTAACAGCTACTGAGGCCTCCAAAACAGCATGGCATGTCTTGCCTCATTAGGTGAAACATTTTATTTATTCCATAAAATTCTGGGGGTTCTGCGAAAGGAAAGTGTAAAATAGTGTAACGTGCCATGCAGAAACAGCAGGAGTTGTGTGCGGTGGCCAGGAGGGCTCCTGTGTCTGTCTGGGGCGGCTCTGAAAGCCTTGGTTCAGAAGTAGCTTCTCTGTAGCCGATGACAGCTCATGGTTACGTAAAAATTAGAGCAGCGATTCCGTGCCTTCTACCTATGTATTTTTAGCATGCCAATCAACCTGGGATCCAGGCACTAAAAGATTAGTGGATTAGTGGTAGAGAGGAAACATTTGCTCAAATGCCAAGTAATTTTTAGGGTTATTTGGGTCTCTGTTCTCTGCTGCTTTCATCCCTACTAGTGGGGCACTGAAATAATAGGCAAAACATGTACTTTGGGTGAAAGTAGACTTCAGTCTCTTACTCTCATTTTTGTGCATCTCTCCAACTCTGCTTTCAGAGTTCCACTAGCTCATTTCAACCCTGTCTGAGGACAGGAAATATTCACAGTTCCCATTGGTTGCTCTTGACTGTCCGTTTGTCTTTATGGTCTAAAAACAACCCTGAAACGTGTACTGTTCTTACATGGATATCCAATGCTCTACAGAGGGATTTTTACTGGATTGGCAGTGGAAATTGGAGGGAAGAGGGGGCAAGGGACTGGTTTTAATTATTGGGCTTTGGCAAAGGAGAGACTTCAAAGGTACAGAGCCCTTTGCACTGACCCTGTTTGATTTTTTGTGGGACTTGACCTGTGTTCTTCAAGAGATCTTGTTGGTGGCAGTGGAAGGTGTGTCCTGGGGTTTAATGCTGAATTGTTGGGAGAGCAGGCAACCCCAAAATACGTCAGAGACAAAGTCTGATAGAAGTCTTGAAATGGTGTTTTTGTGTCACAAAGATCAGGACTGCATTTGCAGAATTGCAATTGGCTCCATTTCCAGATACATGTCAGGATGAGTGGAACAGGGGAAGAAAGAATCTGAGGCACAGGGGCATTTGTGAGCTGAACCCAGAGACAATTACTCTTCTGGCCTTTTCAAATGAGACCCATCTTTCTACAGATGCTTTGACACCTTATACTCCCCAAGGTCTTAAGGGAAGCCAAAGGATTTTGTTTCTGGGAGCCTTTGTAGGGATCTGAACTAAATCTAGAGGCATGGTAGAAATTCAGCTATGCTCTGAATTTTCCACCTGGAGTCTGGTTTGGATCCGGAAATCAGTATTTGTCCGTGCCTTTGGATTTGAATCCTGGTACTTTACAGTGACATGGTGATCGACTCCTGTATTTTCAGTAGACTTGGAAACTGGCCACAAAATGGGCAGCTCTGATAAAGCATAAATCTTGCTGTTTATGCTTTGTCTGGAATACTTAATGCTCTGCTACAACAAAAAAAAACCCCAAAGCTGTATCTAACTAACAATGACTTACCTAAGGTTTACACAAGCATAAAGAATATTTTTCATGTGGCTTACATGCACAACTACTGTGCAGTGATGGCTTCTTAGCGCTCCTTTCTGTAAACTCACTGGCAGCAGCCTGTTCTTCAGGTAGTAAATGAAAGTGATGTTGATTTAGACATGTGGGTTCTTGCAGAGATGTTCATGGCAGAAGAGGTGTTTTAACTGAGTAGGTACAACACTGATCTTTCTTTCCATATGGTATTTTTGCCTCTTAACAATATTCTAACACTTTTAGTTGACAAAACTCCATTGTTGTTTTTTCAAAGCTAATAATAACTGCATCATTCAGCATGTTGCGTATAAATGCCTTGTTCTCAGTGACAGCTCTGCCCAGATTTGAAGCATTTGCAGCAATGTGCTGGTCTCCAATTACTGTGTTACACCTGGATTGAAGCACCTGAGAGCAATCTCCAAATTGAAATGGTTTCGGGGGTAGCTCTTATGTGGAAGTAGCAGCTTTAAGGGCCCATGTTGGCTGTGTGGGCAGAAGATCTTTGTCTCTCTGCATGTTCTTTTCCGCTCACCACCCATCTCCCTCTGGAAGCTCTGGTAATTTCAAGCCTTGCCTCAGGGTTCTTGTGACTTTTCAGTATGCAGAAGGTTTTTTGTCTTTTCTTCTCTTAAAAGGATTCATTTGTTGAAAACTGGAGGAGGACTGGCTCTTGGAGACTGTCATAAGGACAATTCTTTATTGGCAGCAGCTTAAACAGCAGTTTCTCAAAACTCCCTAACCAAAGTTTGTGCTACACAAGGGAGTGTTTCTACTTTATGACGATGAAAGAGCTTTCTTGACAACAAGAAGCAGAGTTCCTTCTTTGCCAGACCCTTTTCTCATCAAAGCCACATATTAACTAAATTTCATGAAGCTTAGCAGCTGCAGCCTTTGACAGGCAACTATTGCCTTCCTGTAACCCTTTCCTTGTAAAGGGTGTGCAAAAAAAGTAACTCACTACAGTGAGGGGCCATTTCTGGGCCCACTCTCTTTAAATCCACTTTTTGCCCCACTGAGAAAACCAGCTGTGTAAACCTCACAGGTGTGGGCCAGCTCTTCAGAGGACTGCAGAGAGGCTGTCCCTGCTCACAGTGTTCTAAGTGGCCATCTGGAGTGCCAGTGTTGGGTTATGGATTGTGCTGTTTGAAGAAAAAGAATCTTCCTTGGAAACTGGGAATAGCTTCCTTCTGGTCACCACAACCTGTGGAAAATGCTGTGTAAAAACCAACCACAGGTCCTTTGGATCCTCTTTGTGGCTCAGTACACCAAGGGACAGCTCTTGGGGATATCAGAGCGCAAGGGCTTCCTTTAAACCAGAAAAACACGGTGTGACTGTGCTGAGTCCAGGGAATGGAGGCCTCCAGCTTGGGTAAGGTGGGTAAAAGGAAAGTTAGAAAAAAGCAAAACCCCAATCAGCCATAGCTGGCTCTTTGAGCTGCAGTATGGGTGTCTTTGTGCTCTGTTTATGTCACAGTTGTTTAGTGCTGAAAATGGTCCAGCCCAAATTAAACTTCTTTCTTTTTTTGTACTCATTTACAAGCCGAGCTTAATTAGGGTGGCAGGAGGTGTTATTTCTGTGAATTCATTCACGTTTTGCTACTGTATAAACATAGCTTTGGTGAGACTGCTTCTGACTTCAAGTAACAAAACACTTGAAACTTGCCATCCTGATGAGTGGAGACTGAAATTGGTGCATAATGTTATGTGTATTGCAGAGTCGTTTTAAAAAAAAAAAATCTATCTTAATACAGCCCAGTTTGAAAAATAACCTAATGGATGGAATTATAAAAATAAGTCTGTTTGTTCTTGTCATAAAAAAGCCCCAAAGCAGAATTTTCTGAAAAACTGCCTGCATTCTCACACGCAAACCTAAACAGTAATAATACAGGGATTTTTAGGATGACAGGTTCTGGTTGTTTGTGGGCTTGGGTTTTTTCCCCCCCTTTTCCTCAGAAACACCAACTGTAGCAAAGCAGATCTTGAGACAAAAGCCTTGTACTACCTCTGTCACAGTGGAGTCGAGAACAAAACCTGCTTTAAGATTAATTTGAAACAAAAGTTATATTTGTGAGTGCCTGTTTCCAAAACCAGTCTGAGAATGCAGCATCATATTTTAACATAGAAATCAGGTCCATTTGAACTTAATCCTGTCCTTGTAAATAAGTAGAAAGCACAAGCATGAGAAGTATCCTGTGCAACAGGCATAACTGTGGACCCCATTCTGTGTTCTCTCCATGGAGGGAGGTGAATGCATGAAACGGGGGGTGGGAACACAGGCATTGCAATGAGTAGGAATCTGTCCACACAGTTAGCAGGCAATTTAAGAATAAAGATGTATTAACTTTAAATGAGTTTTTGATTATCTCTCAGGTTAATTTTGCTATTAGTAAAAGTTCTCATCCATTCCATATCAAGTATTCAAAATGTACAGCAGATTGAAATATAAGCATGCAATAGAAAAGAAAATATGCCCCTTGTTAGTAGGATAGACAAGGATCTCGGGGGTGTGCTTTCCATATTCTGCCTAGCAGTGGTTTGGGAGCTCACACTTGTAAAGGCAACATGAATAGTATGAGGGAATTCTCCACCCTTTGATTTCTAGAGAAAGTAAAGGCCTGAGGCATAAATAATTCTTTATGTTTATAAGGATAGGTCCAGTTTTATACCTGCTCTGCTGTTGCCTGTTAATGCATTCAGCCCTTGGGGACAGATTCCAAGGCAATTGTGTAGGAACACCGTGCCTTGGGTACCTGTTTATTAAACTCTGCCCACCCCAATGTGAAAAATCACCCAAACTGACATAACTTAAGCAATTTTTTTTTTAAAATTTGACAAGATTATGATGAAAGTTTTATCTAAAAATTCATTCTTGTTTGTGAGTGTAGTGAGATGCCTGTGGTCTGTTGGCAGCTGGGTCTTGGGGCTATTTTAAGGCTCTGGCAGTGTTGGTGCTATATAATGTTACTCTGTAGGGAGATAGTTCAGTATTTTAGTCAAGGTCAGAAGGAAGAGATGCTGGCAAACTAAACATCTCATGTTAGAGCCCTTTTTTTCCTTATTTAAATGTGCAATAACACTTTGAACAATGAACAAATCACCTTTTTAAAAGAACTTCTGAAATACTGAGCCTTTCATAAATGTAGTTTGTGGCAATAGTAATACTCTGTTACATTGTATTTGTGTAAAGAATTAGGTTGTGCAACAGTGTCTGTAGGTCTGTATTCATATCACTGTTGTCGACTTCTTGTGCTGGAGTTTTTACGTAACTTCTGTGACTGTTTAGCCATGTGATTGATGAGAATAAATGGTCAAGATTTTGAAATGAGTAGTAGAAACCTGTCCCAGTTCATTGGGCTGTCCATTATTTCACAAGTTGTTACAGCGTCCCTTTTCACTCGTCCCATTGCAGAGGTGGTAGCAAAGTCTATGGAAATTTGGTGATAATCTTTAGGGGAGAGCTGAGAGGACAGCCTGGCAGAGAGGGTTGTAGAGATATTATGGATATGGGCTATTAGCAAGAAGCATCTCTGACTTTGACAATTTTTTGCTTTTTTTTCTTTAAATAGTTATGAAACTTTTTAGCTTAAACAGCTCTAAAGTAGAATGGAATAACTTAAAATGCATAGGGTGAAAAAATGTCTTCCTGTGGATTCAAATGTAAGGTATCTTCAGGTGCTTCCTAAAGAAAAGAGAAAATTATCCTAAAATACAAATTCACATCTAAGAAACTCTATGGGAGGAAATCCTGTGCCCTCTGCTCAGCACTGCCTTCCAAAAAAATGTGGCCTTGGCAGAACTATCTGGGTTCTCTGAACTGGTGCCTGGATTAACAGCTTAAGTAGGAGGTTGTGGTGGAAATACTCTGAATTTACACCTAGGAGCTGAACCACTAGAGAGGTCAATGGCATTGCAGCTTTAATGTAGATGCCAGGTCTATAAAAATAGATTTAACTTGAGGAGGCTTGTGTAATGCCTTTTGTGTAACGTGTGAATGCGACTCTTTTGATGAAGAATTCCGTGATGCCTGTGAAAACATTTTTTGGTTTTCTGCATGAGGTGAGCAAACCAGTTGGAAGAAACCTCAGTTAGACATGCTAGCAGTAAGTGTTTCATTAGAAGCGTCTGCTGGGGTAGCTGTTACTGGAAGACATTAAAATTGTTCATCCAAGTTCTAAACATAGCTTATTTATTCACATTTTAGTCCAAAAACACCCAGTATGAGACACAAATGATGATTAGAGCTGTAGGTAACTTCAGTAAGTCCTGAAAATGGCATGCAGTACGGGACTGAAGGTATAACAACATAGCTAACAGTATTATGCTAAATAAAACTTCTTGGGTTTAGTTCAACACTAGCTGAAGAGCTGATGGTTGTTCCCTCTGAGTATCACAGACTCTGGAACGGTTCAATATGTGAACAAAGATGTTTTTCATAATAGGGAAACTGTAAGACAGGATGCTGTTTGAAGTACTGAGAATTTAATCTTGTTACTAATTTTGTCAAGTATTCTACCATGTCTGTCATTGCATTCAACACCTCTATAGTAATACAGTCGTGAAGAGTTTTATTTATCACATGGATTTATTTACTCTTTGCCAGTAGTGGGGGGAAGAGATCTTGCAAGGGGGAGTATTTATTGTCTGGCTCACATTTTTTCCCTTCCCCAGTACATTTGTGTATCTTTTCATTTTGTTCATACTTGTTTTTTTTTTATTTTATTTCTGTTTATGTTGTGTAGTCTTGTACAAATGGCTACAAGCAGATCTCCATGGCAAGAGCTCAGATACTGCAGACAAAACCTCAGGTAAAGAAGGGTTAAGGACAAAACAATCACCAGGCCCTCTCTATTTCTTTATTTTCAGTCTTCCAACTCTCTTTGAATCAATTTGAGGATCAGAGATGAAAATCAAAGCCAAAACCCTTGGACTTTTTCATTCCTTTACCTAATTTAAATTTGTGTCTGGTAAATTTTGTTCTATTTCTTGAAGCTCTCTTGGCAGATGTGCTTCCCCTTTCCAGCAAAATCCCAGTAGTGGTGTCAATGTCTTGGTGGAGATGACATATGCTAGATCTTTCTGTGCTTGATAAAGACTGAACAATATTTTGTATGGGAGAATAGTTGCCCATGAATCTAACTGGTCTTAATTGTGTGGATTTGTGAACAAAGGAGACTGGAAGGTCCAGCTCCACCAGTTTCTGCTCCAGGGACCCAACGTTTCCTGACACCTCAAGGAAGTGTGTTTTGCAGTCTAGATTTAAATAGTAATACTGATGAGGTTCACACAGACAGCCCCCAGCCCCCACCCCCCAAAATCCAAATAATTTAGATGTATTGAAGAGTACACAACCCTCTATGGCTTCCTCTTAAATATGATCCATCAATTCCTTTATGTATCAACATGCAAAACGTAGGTTTAGACACTGCCTCCTTCTTCAGCAACTCCCCAGAAAGCCACTGCCATCTTGCAGACAAAGAAATATTAAAATTTTGGGATGAAAACTGTCTTGTCTGCCTCGTCCCAATTGTCCCTTTCATATTGTCTCCCTCCTCTGCTGTGAGATTATGAGAATATGTGCTCAGAAATAATGCCTTGGAGTTCATGTCCTTGAACTCCAATTAGCCTTCCACTGGCACCTTCGTGGGGCTTGGAAGAAAACCAGGAGGGCACAGTTTCTGCACTGCTTTAAACTAACCAGTTCCTGTACCTGACAATTAGCAGCATAGTTGCTCCCCAACCAAGCACTGCTATTCCTGTTCCCACATTGTTTTGTCGCACACATTGTATACTATTTGCTTCTTGTGCAGGGTCTTCCACAATAAACTTAAGGTTCCGTCCGCAGAGAGAGAACATAGCTGGGTGTGCTGAACACTTCTAATTGGAAATAGTTATCAAAGAGATGGTCACCATGCAATGCAGCAGTGTGCATAGTTGTGCTCCCAGTACATTCCTCTAAAGGAATAAAGGATATTTTTATTTCTGTAGTCACAAGCATTCCTGTCTACATTCCAGAGCCTGGGAGGAGTGACAGATATCTCGAATTCCCTGGACCAGAGGGTGTGGGTAGAGGATTCCTTTGCCTATTTGGTAGATGGCTTTTTATGCCTCTGTAGCTGTGATTATTAATTGAAACAGATCTGCTTAAACCTTAAGATCACTAAATTTAGACGTAGGATCACTCTTATGAAAGCCCTCATGACTGACAACCTCACAACTGTAGCTGGATTTCCCTAGTAATTGTATCTTTTATCCAAAACCACAGGTGTTTTCTAATTTTGAGAAATCTTTTCATTTTGAAATGGAATTACAACAGTTTTTCTTGATCTAGCATCTGTCACTTCACCATTTGGTTTTAATTTGAAACTAAATGTCCCTTTAAAAACTAGTGCCTTAAGGGGGAGGCACAAATTGTATAAGAGTACCATTACGTAGTATGTAGTATCCAGTTGAAATGGAACTTGAGTCTGACACATTTTACACAATTTTGAAAACTACTTTAATATTTTTTTAAAATATCCTGAAAGTAAAAGGCTTCCATTCAAACCCAAATTTTTGATTTGCCTGTCACAGGCAGCTTACCCTACAAATTGTGCTGTTTGCATGAATGGGCACCACACATCAAATAAGATGTTTCTGCCTGTATTCATAGTACTGTTATCTGCCCATTAATATTTTATTATATGGATTCAATTCACATTTGATACTTGCTTCATTTTTAATGTGCCTTGCTAATCCTGTTTGGGAAGTTAGCAAGCAACCACTTAAAAACACATAATAGTGTCTAGAATAACAGTGAAGGAAATTCTATTTGCCCTGCATAACTCAGCAGTTCAGAACTACCAAGGCTGAGAGCTGATGGTATCAGGTACCCTTTGGTCCACATCCCTTCTCTCATGTTTGCCAAGAAGGTTTTGCTCCCTGAGGTTCTCTTCCAGCTGCTTGTCAGTGTGGATCTGGCTGACGTGGTCCATGTCTGCCATATCATTTCAGTGAGAGCTGGGATGTTTCCTGCTAGTTTGGCCAAATGATGACATTTCACCCTGACATGCAGGCTGCTTCCTGTCATATCCTCATACTGTTTCTTTCCTAAATTGTTCATTTCATCTAAAAACTTACCCTGATTGACTTTCTGTGGGGTAGCTTTGTACAGACGGTGCAAAGTTGTGTCCTTTTTAACTAATGACCGATTGTTTCACTTTGGTGTGTTTTTTTGGCATTTCTCTTTCGTTTTGTGATCACTGATGGAGAAAATAATATTTTCTCTTTGTGTGTTTTACCTTTAATTTATATATTTTTTTAAACTCCCGGAGTAGTAAAATGCAAACACTGCAGAGACTCTGAGAAGGTAAGTTGCTTGTGCCACTTGCTTTTCTGGATAAAATGAATCCACGTTGTCAGCCTACTGGAACATTGTAACTGCTGGTTTTGGGAAGCTGGATTTCTTAAAGCAATGCTTATGCTCCATAACCAAAACTTTTTAGACGTGTATGTTATCTAAACAACTGCACAAATATTTCCAGCATCAAATCATACAAATTATTAGTCGCTTCCAAAAGCTGATTGAAACCCTCGTTTTATCCTTATTGCAGTAGTTTATTGCCAAATAAGTCTTGTTTTTCTCCACTGGTTCTAGATGCTGCTAGGTTATTGCCCATCAAGTTGGGGGGATAGTTTATAGGAAAAATGAGATGAGGGATATTAAATAACAAGAACATCAAGGCCTTCACTGCTCTTACATCCCCAGTGATGTAGTTTTGGGTATAACTTGGAAATAAATTTTTCAAGCAGAAGGTGATTTTACAACACCTCTATGAAATAGTGTGGAAAACTGGCCCCCAAAGAATCTGTGAAGGGCTCAAGTAATGAACTGCAAAAGTGATCAGTGCCCCTGAACCACACAAATTACTGGATTAGCATCCAGCTGCTAGGTTACAGTAATGGTTTTTTATTACAAAAAAGAAAAGCTTCAAAGAAATTTGGACTCCAGCACTGACTTGCTGTTAGTGGTGGAGAACCTAATGAAGTCATCCAGAGGTTCTTCTAACTTTTAGTAGAAGCAACCAAACAAATTTAGCGTCAAATACCTGCCTTTCTGCCAATTCACAATTGTAACGTAAACTGTCAGATGTGAGAATGGTTGAAGATCTAATTAGGAAATAGCCTCATGCATATTTGTTTGATTATGCAAGCACATTATTTATGATTTGATACTAAGTACTAAAAATACTGCTGAATATGTTTAATACCTGGAGAGAGAATTTTTGCTTGTGTTGCTTGTGGGGATTTTTATTTCTTGAAACTTTATGAATTCATGGATGACATTATATCTTTAATGCCTCTGCAAAGAACTTTTGGACTAAAATAAGATGTTATTCTACTGCCTCGTCTTGCAGTAGACTAATGGTCTCTGGTATTGGGTACTTCAGTTTGAGCTTTGTAACTGAGCCTGTGCTCTAGACTGCCATGGTAGCTAATGGCAAGTCTGGTCTAGATTGGCAGATGTGATGAGCTAATTGGCTAAACCCTGGCATGCCTTTCATTTGGATCCAGTTTAAGTAATGCCTTCAGTTTTCTTTATTTCAGTGATGCATATGCTTTGGCTGGATTTCTGGTTTGCCTTGAGCAATTCCAGAAGCAGGCTGCTTTCCCCTGCCAGAGCTCCTCATGTGGAATCATAGAATCAGTTAGTTTGGAAAAGGCCTCTAAGAGCACTGAGACCTACCATTAACCCAGCACTGCCAAGTCCATCACTAAACCATGTCCCTCAGTGCCAAGTCTACATGTCTTTTTAATTCCTCCAGGGTTGGTGAGTCAACCACTTCTTTGTGAATAAATTTTTCCTAATATTCAGTGCAACTTGAGACCAGTTCCTCCTGGTCCTGTCACTTGTTACCTGTGAGAAGAGACCAACCCCCGCCTGGCTACAACCTTCTTTCTGGTAGTTGTGGAGATCAAGAGGTCCCCTCAGCCACTCCTCATCTGGCCATATCCTTCCCCGGGAAATACAGCTGCAGTATTGCATCAAAACTGCATCAGAAACACTCCGAGGGATGGTGATTCCACCACCATAATGCTGCAATGTGTCTAAATCCTATGTTCAAAATGAGCCATGGTATAAAAATAACCGTATCTTTAAAATCGTAGAGATGACTTGGAAGGGGAAAGCTTTTAAACCCTTTCTCTGAATGCATTTGAATGTCAGTGTTGTTGGAAGAGCTGGTTTGCTCTCCTCCACTGGGCTCCTGAACTCGGTACAGTGGCTCTCACAGCAGGGTGAGATGCAATCCCAGCACCACTGACACACGGATCTTGAGGAATTTCTGTCCACCTACATGCATGCTCATGGAGGGGAGCTCCAGCGTAAGCCTCTGCATCCCCTTCCCAATCAAGCAGGCAGCAGCCATCGGTGTAAGAAATGCCTGACCTCTGCCTCTTCTTCCCCAACCTGGCTCTGTTGTGCAGGCGCTGCTGCTGCTGCCCCTGAGACACAGCACAGGTACTGCCCTCTGCACTAGGGATTCCATACAACAAATGGTTTTCAACACCCCTAAGACTTTGCCCTGATAATTTTTACCTTGTGAACTGCCACTGTGTTTTTCTCCACTATCTTGTGTTCCCTGCAATTACCTGCAGACCCTAAGCTCTGCCAGGTAAAAATGGAGCAACTCTGCTTTCAAATGTCAGTTTGGACAGAAAGTTCCTTGGATCAGTTCACTCTGAGCCAAATGATTGAGTAGACTGTGCTTTGCAAGGAGCAAAGGGCACATGCCAAGTGTTTGTGGCCTCAGAAACCTTCAGGTAACTCCTGAACTGTGAATTTTGCAACATCTCATGGGCTGCTCGCTGCTCAGAGGGTTAATTGTTGTATGTAACTCATCAAACATAAATTGTTGTGGAGCATGTTGCCTTCAGAATGGGGTTAGTGACTTGCAGATGAAATTTTCTGCAGGAACAGTGGATTGCCCTTAGAACTTGCCAAGCAATTGAGTATTTTTTCATCCAAATAGCCTCTCATTAAAAACATGAATGAAGTATTGGTTCTGTCTTTAAGTATAAGGGGAAATAATATTATTTTGTAAAGAAAAGAAATCCAGTATTTCGGTACCATATTTTGAGAAGTACTTAGGTAACATTAAGAAGTCCCAAGGGGAGCCTTTGAGTGCAAAGCAAGGTTTGATGAAAAACTTTCCACATTATGAACCTAAGGCACCATCCCATTAGTCTCTTGGAGAAAACAAATGAATAGAAAAGACCTACTTGTAGTCTTGAAAGCAAGAAGCCTGAAATTAGTAACTTGATACCTGAAAAAAGTGTTGTGGATGGTATTTTAATGAATAGATTTTAAGAACTTCTTGATTCAATTACTGTTTTGCATGCTGTTGACAATCCAGTGGGGGAAACTCCATTGACAATATCACTGTGAAATACAGTATTTGTATGCTGATAACTGGATGCATTTCTGCTTGAAGTCTAATTTCAATCTTCCTCGTTGCACTTGCCGGATTCTTTGTGTGGAAGAAGCCTGCCCTTGAAATTTGATGTAGAAAAAAATAAATGTTTAATTTTCACAGTGGACTTGTGATATAAAAATGATCATCTATAATGAATTCTTGAATAATTTATAATAGCCAAGAGGTGCTCATATTTTTTATTGACCTTAAAGACAGTTTCTAACAAACTTGAGGGAAAGTGCAGCTCAGTGACTAAGTAGAGCCATCTCTAGATATTCAAGCTATAGGGGAAGGTCAAGAATTCAGTTATTTCAGGGTCTTTTTCTATAAAATTCTAGCTGTCCTTTTTTCTCTTGACAGTGTATTTCCATGCCGTAAATACTAAGCTGGAAACTGGTTGGTAAGATTATGTGGGAAGGAGGGTAATGTCAAATTGAATGTGCATTTTTTTCTGTTCCTCCTTTTAAAAGTAGTACCTCTGTTGGAAGTGAGAATGCCCTTCAGATTTCACCAGAGGGAAAAAAAAAAAAAGAAAAAAAGAAAAAGCAAAACAAAGCTGCCCAAGCAAGCTCTCTCTGAAGTCTCACTGCTGTGATGACAAGTCATTATTTCTTCATTGTTTTGCAGGAGAGAATTTCGACCAGAGTCCCTTAAGAAGAACCTTCAAGTCCAAAGTTTTGGCCCATTACCCTCAGAACATTGAGTGGAACCCCTTTGACCAGGATGCCGTCAACATGGTAGGTAGAAAAACTCTCTTCTCAAGCTGTTCCCTGCCAACTTCATCTCTCGAGTGATGTGGTGAACGAGGGGCTTCTGCTGGTATTAAGAACACTCACTCGGTGTACTGGTCAAAAAGCTGTAGAGGAGGAGGTATTGTGAAAACATAGAATACTTTCAAGCACAGCTAAACTAAAATGCTGTATTTCCCTAGTTAGTTCTAAGTCTACTGCGTGATGAAACAAGTCTAACCACTGTCCCAGTGACTGGGTGAGAAGGGGTGTGGTCACCCAGGATACGTATCCACAGGTGTATGTATCCACAGGAGGCAAACCAAGGAATTTTTAAGATATTAATATCCATGTGAAATTTTTGAGTACAAAACACCTTGTGATTCTGCATATAGCAAGGGAAAGAGGAATGTTTAAGCAGAAGCTGGAACTTACCTAAATTACAGCTTTTGATGGGTTATCACTTTTAATGGCACCACTGCATCAATGCATCTTTGGTACATCTCTTTCCTCTCAGATAAATATGATGTATGTGTCTGTATGGGTAAGTCCCATGGACTGGGAAGGGAGGAGAAAACAGTTTTTTTAGTGGAGGCAGTGACAACTGATGATCTACTGTGTATTTTTCTGAAGAGCTGATATTCAAAGAATGTTTCCAAAATCACCAAACCACTTGTTAAGAACATAATCTGACAACAGGTTACTGGTATTTGAGCTTCCCAGTACAGAAAATGCTTGTTGTTTAATAATCGACTTCTGTCTGTTTTCAAAAATGTGTATTGGGTCTAACTCAGTATTGGAAGATTAAGGAGCCCCTTCCCTCCCATCTTGTTTATATGTGCTTTGCCTTTGCAGAGGGTAGCACAGCATGCTAGCTGCTTCCAAACAGAATTGATCTCATTGTATGGTGCAGGTATGAAGTCAGGAGAATCTCCTGGCCCTCACCCTGGAGGTAGAGAGGTGGGGAATACATAAAACCCAAAATAAAATGGCTTTTGGAAATGCAAAATTACATTTGGAACTTCCCTGTGATCATGAAGATATAGAAAGCTGAAGTTCATCTCAATTTTCACTGAGTTCTATTTTTAAGCATTGTACCAAATATTTAATGTGAAAATGCAGGAGCTGGAAGTAGCAGTGGCACAGAGCTGATACTGTGGCACTGCACATGCAGAGAAAGGCAGAGATGAGCCCCATCACTCGCTCTGCCTGCTGAACAGCTGGGGATTTCTGTCCTCTGCTTCCAGCTGCGCACTGATGGAGATGGGGTGGTATTTGGGAAGGTCTTCACTTTGCTTTGCATGTACAGAAGCCATGAAGGGCTCAGAGTGATGCTTCATCAGCAGTTAAGATGGTAATAATTCAACTGTCAAGGCTATTTATGCCTTTTAGTTCTGCCTTGGAATTGGGGATGTTCAGAGGAGAAGTGGTGGTGAAGGTGCAGCAGGAATACAGCAGCTGGAATTGCTGCATTATTTGTCTCTCACATTACAGTTGAAAATGTCTAATATTCATGAAGGGTGATCATAGTATTGGATAAAAATGGAATGCTAAAACCAGCAAGAAACCTATTAAAATATAATAATTGAACTGAGCTGCATTCAACTAAAATCAAATAGCTGAAGAACACATCTTTCATTTACAATATGTGTTGGAGAAAAAAAACCAGCACATTTACTAACAGCAGGAGTATTTAATGATCTTTTAAATCATCTTTTGGGAAACTTCTTTATTGTTTTGATCTGAAGCATCATTTAAAGTAATATCCACCTCCACAGAATCCCTTGGGGCAATTATTGGCCTTTCTGATCTTGCCTCGCTGTATTAGTTCTGCCTATGTGTTTGCTTTATGTGAGCTTCCAGAAGCAGTTTTCCTCAGAGAAGAAAATGCATAAATCCTTGAAGGTTAACTTGTGAGAACTCTGGCTTTGCTGGATGCTTAAGGAATTTCAATTGCCTTCTGGAACCATCCTGTCGCTTTAAAAATAACCCCCTGAACTCCCAAGCAATCAAGCTGCCTGAGAGTCATGTTTTCTCTCACTTTCAAAGTATGTGTCAAAGTACAGAGTTTTCTTTAATAGGGAAGTGTTTCTTTCCCCCCCGCTGCTTTTTGTGATTATCCCTGCCTAACCTCACATGCTCTCTCCTGTGGCCACCCTGCAAGTAAGATGTTGTACCAAACTGAAGTTATCAGTAGAGAGGGAACTGAAATTTTTAGGAAAGGAGCCTCCTTCATCAAGATGTATAAATCTTTTCCTACATGTCTGAAGTCCAAGTCCGTTATCTGTTTAACATCTCATGTACTGAAATAAAACAATTAGAGGGTCCCTGGTGTAATTTGAAAGGGCAGGCTTTAACGCAAACAAAAAACATCTTTCTCTCCACCCCCTCACCCTCAGTGCAATTTAGGTGTGGAGCTTGCTGCTGTGGCATGTTGTGAACATGAGAAATATATAGAGGCTTCGAAAGTGAAATGGAGGATCCAGTGGAGAAGAGGTGAACCAGTGCTGATGGGCAGTGGTCCAGAGGGGACCTTTGGTTCAGAAATATCTGCAATTGATGATGGCTGGGGGAAGAGAGAGGGAGGGATTACAGTGTGTGTGTCCTGCCTCTGTGTTTAGGGAAAGGGTATCTCCTACTCATCACTTCTAGAGACAGGTTGTGGATTAATTGATATCTTTTTATATGTCCTGGTGCAGCTTCCTTCTGTTTTTAGAAACCATCTTGGTTATAGAGCTTATTGCAAATGTGATTTAATTCCACATTTTTCTGCTGATGGATACATTTAAATATAAATAGTAAAGTACCCTGGAAACCAAAATCCTATCCTTTGATCCATAATCTTTCATAGTTTTCAGTGTTTATACTAAGATGCAATACAGTGACTGCCTGCCTTCTCCCTGCTAGCCAGCCAGCCTCACAGCAGCAGGCAAACATTTCATTCCCCGTAGCACCTCCCAAGCTGCTCTTCCCCAACACTCTCCTGTGGCATGTGTGACACAGATGAGATGGGAAGCAATTGATGTCCGAAGCTCTAAGATGAAAGTTTTCATGCATTAACCACAAATTCAAAGCTTTCTGTATTGCTGGAAAATGAGTACAGGCTCTTCCTTTTGATCTTGACTTCTTAAGCGACTCTTGGTCGTTCTTCCTGCCTCGGTGCTTCCCATCTTCTTTCTTTCTTTGTTTCTTTCTCTGCTTTTCCTCATGTCCTCTTGTAGCCCCTGTGCCAGGGTTTGCAGCCAGGGTCTTAAAATGTTGTTATTCTACGTATGTCAGGCTGTGGCTGAAATGTAATAGATAAGTATCCCTTTGTGTGTATGTACTCAGTATATAAAGGACAAGGGAATAATAATTAAGATTTGGAGGAAATTTATTTAAACTGCTTTCTGAAACTGTCTCAGCTCCTCTGAATTTCCCTGGTGTTTATCTGTTCTTGATCATAACAGTATATGTAATTTGCTTATGCAGGTGTTTTTCTATAAAGTGAAGAAAAGTACAATCTTTAATAGCATGACGATTTAAACCTATGATTTCAGCCTGGCTGGCTTTGATAAGGCTTATAGCCACCACTGAAAGCCCACATTCTAGAAATAATTTTTATTAAGCAAGCCTGCCAAAACAAATGAGGTTAAGAGATGTTTATTGGGCAGAATAAATTTAAATAAAGTGTGAAACAAGGATTTTTTTATTACTTCTTTGCTGGAGAAGCCTTAACCATGGCACTACAGTTATGCCTCAATAAAAACTATAAAGCTTTTGAATGAAAATGTGGATGCTGTTCAAAAATGGTTCAAGCTGCAGTTTCATGGTTTATATCAGCAAAGCCCACCAACTGAATTAAATTCTTTTGCTGGCTCTGGGCAACTTATTTCCCTATACATACGTAAGAGCTGTCCTAGATAATTTAGGGGCCTGAGTTCCTGTTGTGGAGTGAGTCTGGACCACTTGCCTAAATCCCAGCTGGGCTGTTAGCACCTTAATCAGGTTTCAAATGGTCTCTGCAAGGTGCGCTGCAGAAGTTCAGGGTAAGATGTGCCTGAAAATATATGATTATTTCTCTTGACCTCTTCCACTATCAGAAGAGTGTGTATGTTGGGTCTGTTTCCTTTGGGCAGTTCCTGGTTGAGGTGAGACAATGGGTGATACACTGAGTTGTGTGTAGATTCGCATTCCTTGGGAAAGTTGACTTCTATAGTTGCCTTTTGGGAAAGGAGGAGCGCTTTGAAGGCTCTCCCTCTCTTCTTTCTTTTTATTTCTTCAAATGGAAGGTACAAAGGCAGCTTTGGTTCTTCGTTTATAAACATACTGATTTAGCTAGAACATGAGGAGTTTCCTGCTGATGCACATTCAAACAAGTTTTGCTGGATGTTTGTTATTTTGTGTTAGATGGGTGATAGCATTCCTGAGGAATGCCTGGAAAAATGCCTCTAGTTATCACCAGGGCCGTGTTTCAGAGAAACACCCTGTACAGTAGGATCACTGCAAAGGATTTTGCTGAGTGGTCAATAAAAAAGGAGGCTTTCATAGATTTTGGGTGTTTCCTTCCTTGCCCCCTGATTTTTTCCAATCTAAGCTATTTTGTAACACTTAAAGAAGAAAGTAAATGTAGTAGCTTAATAGCTGCCAGTCATTTGGGGTTGGTTTGTTGGGGTTTTTTCTTCCATAAAATTAGGGAAGATCAAAGAATTTCAAGAAGTCTGTATAATTTGAATTGAGTCGCTTCCTTGCCTCTCTGATTTTAGAGTACTGTGGGCATGATATATGGAAATGAGAACAAAACTGGATGTTTTAATAAGATGCTTAAGTAAATGACACAAAGACTATTCAGTAGTGAAAATAATTTCAGAAAGTAATGAAAATGAGTTGTAATGACATAATGGATGGGTCATTTTGTAGGGTGTTTTCCTTTCTTCAGTCATGCCTACCACTTCTTTTAAGTAGCATCAGTTTTAGTCTGTTTATTCTTGGGTACGTTTCAGGGGGCTTACGTTTAATGATAAACAGGTGGTTGTGATCCAGCGGATAAAAAGAATGTGCCTGCACATCAAAAATAACAAAATAAAACTGTAGCTTAGGTAAATACATCTATTTCTTTTCTCTTTTCTTAGCTGTGCATGCCCAAAGGGCTGTCTTTCAGGACGCAGACAGACAACAGGGATCCGCAGCTCCATTCGTTCATCATCACCAGAGAGGACGGCTCCCGTACGTACGGGTTTGTGCTCACATTCTACGAGGAGGTCACGAGCAAGCAGATCTGCACAGCCATGCAAACGCTGTACCAGATGCACAATGCAGAGCAGTACAGCAGCGTCTGTGCCTCCTCCTCCTGCAGCATGGACTCCCTGGCCAGCAGCATCGATGAGGGTGATGCCACGTCCCTCGCCAAGCTCCAGCGGTACAACTCCTATGACATCAGCAGGGACACGCTCTATGTCTCTAAATGCATATGCCTCATCACCCCCCTGCCCTTCATGCAAGCCTGCAAGAAGTTCCTGATACAGCTCTATAAGGCAGTGACCTCTCAGCAGCCGCCGCCTCTGCCTCTGGAGAGCTACATCCACAACATCCTCTATGAGGTGCCCCTGCCACCCCCGGGGAGGTCGCTGAAGTTTTATGGGGTTTATGAGCCCATCATTTGCCAGAGACCTGGGCCCAATGAGCTGCCGCTCTCTGACTACCCACTGCGGGAGGTGTTTGAGCTCCTGGGCCTGGAGAACTTGGTCCAGGTTTTCACCTGCGTTCTTCTGGAGATGCAGATCCTTCTGTACTCACAAGGTGGGCGCTCATCTGGCAGTACATGTTGGGTCTGTTTCCATTGGGCATTTCCTGGGCAGCTGCAGCCACAGGGGATAATATAATTTAATGTTCTGTGGAGCTAACGTTGATCTTTAGGGGATTTGTGAAACAGGAGAACGTAAAGAAAAAATGTGAGAGAAAGGAGTCTGTCCTAATGAAAGCATTAAATAATTGTTTCCTCCAGGCAGACTTGGTGCCACTTGTTTAATTGTGCATTGTATTTATCACTTGTGAAAGCTAGCAGTAGAATTAATTTGATTATTATCCATACGCTGCCCTTAATTGTGCTGCAAGACAGCATGAAACTAATCCTATCTTCTGCAAAAATACCAGCATAAAGTAATACATCTTGCGGAAGACACTCTTGCTACTTTGTTTTCAAAATTTCAGCCATTTGGTATAATTTCCTTCCTCCTGTATGATGGATATGTTCTGATTAAAATACTGATAAGTTTTTTGGAACTTGAGGGCTGAAGATGTAATGCTGGGGTGAAACTGAGTGGAGTTATAGGTTATCCCTTCATAGGCCTGTTTGAGATATTTGGGACCTTTGCTGACAAGTGTGCTGGTGCTTTTTTTTGAGACACTTAAGATTGCACTTGGTCAGGGCTGGCTACACTGGCAGAAGTTGCTTGCACAGAGCCTGTCGAGATGAAATGTGCCAGCAAGCTTTTGAAAATCTGGTCTGTACCTTTTCTCTTATGGTTGTGTGTTTCTGCAATAGTGTGGTACTCTGCTACAGGTTTGGGGAATCCTGACTTAGTGCTGGGCACATTCTGAGGTTTTACACCCCTGTTACAGTTTCCTGTACAATATTGGTTGCTGTTAGTCTGTCCGTGGTGATATTCAGGTACTAAAAGTAAGCACTGTGAATGTTTCAATGCCCCAAAGTGCCCAAACATGTCAAGTTCAAATTTCCTGCTGACTTTCAAGGGTATGTTCAGACTTTTTGGAGGTTCCTCCGAGTCTCACTGAATGCCTGTCTACATTATTTGGCATCTGTGATGCAACCTTAAATTAGGAAAATATGCCTTGGAAAAAAATTTTTGTGGTACTGAGGGTGATGGTTTCATCAGACTAGAATGAAAAACATGAAGCCAGGAGGTACACATACCTCTTGTTGAAAAGGAGAAAAGGTACTGAATACCTGGAGTTTTCTAGAGATGTGGTTCAAGCAACGCACAACTTGAAATGGAGAGGGGAGAAAGGATGGGAAGTCATCTTAAATGAGTACAAGTAGTGAACCTTCAGGCTCCAAAAGGGAATGCTTGGGTCTGTCGTAGAAAAGAAAAGGTCAGTAAGTATGTAATGGTAACACTAATAACCAAATTACTGAGAATGGGCAAAAGAGGGAGGTGGAAAGAGGGTAGTTCTTCTTCAAATTACGGAAGTCAAAGAATTGCTAGTTCTTTGCGGAGCTCTTCTCCGCATGGGCTCCAGGGGTTTGCTTTCAAGAACTGAAAATGAGGGGTTTTATCTGCTCTTGGTTTGAAGTGTGAGCAGAAATCCTGCTGTTAGTTTTGATTAGGCTCCTTTTCCCCTCCCTTCTGCTTCTCTGTGTGCGTGTGTGTGCACTCACTCCCTTTCTTCCTCACTTTGAATCGTGCTGCCTTTGCCACTTTACACTGGGATTTGACATCAAACAGCAGCACCACTAAAGTGCTTCCCCACCCATCCCTGCTCATCAATCCTACCCTGGCTTTTGCTTATGGACTCACTGAAAACAGATTCCTTTTTTCCCCTCTAAGGTAGTGGTATTAGGAAAAATGTGCTTGTCGGGTTACATTTTAGTAATATTTTTTGCATGTGGAGAGCAGTCTGCATATACGTTACTTTTGTAACAGTCTTTAAGACAGATACAAAATATACACTAAATAATTTTGAGTCAATTTTCAGTGCCACTAGAAGTTAGAATAAATGTTACTCTTCCAATTTCTGGCTATAATTTAAGGGTTTACTTGTTTTGTTTGTTTTCACTGTGGGTTTATTTGTTGGTTTGGGGTTTTTCTTAAATGAAAATGGCATAATGAGAAATAGTCCTTTCCACCCTCCAAAATTCAGATTTTTTTTCCCCTTCTCTCTCTTTCTCTGTTATTTGTGCATCTAGGGATGTCCCTGACAAGACCTTTACTTCCCTATCCGGTACAGGCACAACATGATGGTGCATGGGGAAAAGTATTAGGGAAATTCTGTGATTATGTGAATAGCACCGTAATGCTTTTTCCCAGAGGTGAGGAATGTGGAGTGGAGGGCAAATGCAAAGCCTCAGTTTTGGCATACCTTGACACCTGACTACTCAGCTAATTGTGCACTGTGGCTTCTTTTGAATGTCAGTCTTGCGATTCCTGAAGGAGAAAACAGCACCTACTTTCCTATTTGAGATATAACCAGCCTGGATGCTACTGAATCTCTCTAAGCTTTGAGATCCATTGGGGAGAAACCCTTTCTTAACTCCCAAGTTCTTTAAAGGCAAAAGAAGAAAAGTTTTTGGCTTACAGATCTCTTGTTCCAAGATAAAGAATAAGAGATGGATTTTTCAAGTTCTTCCTTCCTTCCCTTCCTGCTTTAAAGAGGATGGACTTGTTGGACTGTGTTTCCAGTGTCTTGGCCTTCCCATGGCCTTCCCAAACTCAACAAGAAATTAGTAGATGGTCTTGCATCCACAGGTTGCAATGTCAGTCAAACCAGCATTATTTACCCAAAATTAGAATCCACTGACTTAATGCTATAATACTCAAGAAATCAGAACACTGGACCAAAACCTACTTCAGTTCACCAAATTATTTCAGTGAGAGAGCTGCTAATAACATGTATGCAAAATGGAAGCTGCCTTTTTTGTGATTTCTCCTAGCTCTGTTGGAAAGAAGCTTTTCATTCAATCTTGCCAAAAATTTTCTTCTTCTTTTAAAGAATATGTACTGTTTTTGGAAAACTGAGTGCAAATACAAATGGTTACACAATCCCTGACCATACAATGAGTCCAGGTGGTGATAACAGCAGTGATGGGCTGGCAGGAAGGTTGCACAGAGACTATTTGGGCTTTTCTAGAGTGGTTTTTCTCAAGGGAACTGGGAGTTGATGATGAAAAAGTTTATTTTTAACCCTGTAGCTGTTTCCAGCAGCCTGAACAAAGGCATCTAACTAAATGAAGAGGTGAGGGTGTTGGATGACTTTACCCAGCTTGCCCTGGATGTTTTCCCGGGATGATACAAGGGTGTCTGGCACAGCTCTGGGGAGGGGACAGGACCAACGGGGAGCTGTGTGTACCATGGCTGCTACAGGCAGCTTTGGGTGTCTGGCTGCATTGTTCATGGTGCTTTACAGGTGAGGGGTATTCCATCACTTGGGAAAACGCAGGGATTGTAGTGAACTGTAACTTCAGTTTACAGCTGTGGTGGTCGAGCAGAGAGGTGGAGAGACTGACAGGAGAGAATGATGAGCTCATCTTCTAAGCTGCTTTCTTCCCAAATGTTTTGGACTGCAGACAACTACCTTAATCCTCAAATTTACAGTTTATACTTTAAAGCAGCCTGGTGCTACAGAGCTCTCACTATGACTTTACAAACCACAGTTTGGGACCTGGTAGTGTATGTATCTGTATCTTTCTGGGACAAAAGCCCCTCTGACCAAAGCATTTCAGCCTGAAGCTTTGTGCTTCTTGGGAGCCACAAATAATGCTGTGGCAGCATTAAGGCAAAACACAGAGCACAGTGACATATCTGGCTAAGTGGCAGAGACCTGTGCTTGCACCTCAATGGCAAGACTGAAAAGATCAGCGCCCTACTCTTCATGCAGACAGTGAGGACTTCCAGGGAGTTAATCCAAACCACTGTTGATGGGTAGATGTAATAGACTGCTCTAAGTGCCCACTTTGGTCTGCAGAGGTGATAATAGAAGGCTGCACCTGAAAGCACTAGAAGCTGAACTCTGATGTCTTTAGGTTGCATCTTTCTGCATATAGAGAATACTTTTGAGGTTAAATAGAGGCAGATTTTAACATTGGAGCTGTGAAAACCAAGGAGAGAGATTAGATTATTTTTTTCCCCTGCAATTCTTCAGGTTACAGTCTTTGCAATGCTCTTGCAAGAGCCCTTGGTTTTATTCAGAGCACAGCCCTCCCATGCGACCACGCAGATGCAAGGGTCTTGTTATGTCCACTCTGCAATAGTTGCTACAATTTCCTGAGGATCAGTAACAAAACACCACTGGCACGAGATTTCTGCTGGAGAGAGATGAATTAAACTGTAAGCTCTGCGGAAATCTCAGCAATCCATTTTGTATGTCTGCCTTTCTAGGGATTTAAGCACGAGAAGGAACGTGTGGATGAGACAAAGATAAACTTCTTAGAGCTTAGGCTGTTTCTGCTCATTAAAATTTTGAGCATTTTCCAAGTTGTTTTTCCAAGGGTTTGAGTAATTGCTCCTCCAAAATGGAAATATACTTTGCCTTTTTTTCTTTAATATTAGAAATTATGATAGAAATTGCATATATAAAGTCATTCTGTAGAAAAAGGTAGTGTCTGAGAGATCTTTCTTGTGACATCTGTTTTGGAGGAGATTTTTGAACGCTAATATACACATGGTGTGTTTGCCTTTTAAAGCATTTTTACACCAAGTAGCTATGTAGAAAACCTTTGCTCTTCTGCTCATTATTTAAATAGTTGCCCTCCACACTACTATTCATCAAAATTAATGGGAAGTTTTTGCAGAGAACTATTTACATGGGTCACTTCGAACTCAGCATATTCTGGGATTCTGCGTAATTCTGTGAAAATCTGTCTGTGTTGTGAAAGAGACCTGGGTTTAGGGCCTCAACAGCACCACACTCAGAGGAGGCTGCAGTGTGTGTTCCCCTGGAAAGGAGACAAGTAATTGGGTAGAATAATCACAGAATTATATACTCTTCCTTTTTAACTTAGGTGAAAAGACAAAACTGTTTTTTAAATAGAAGTTGCTTGATTTTGTTAGCCAAAGTCAATCTGAACTGAGAAGTCAAGGTTTGAAAGCACCTGGAAATATGGAGAAGGAGCTAGTCCAGGTCTGTACTGCAACCCCACTCCTGTTTGTGTTCACAATGAGCTGTAAAGGAAGATTGGGTCACTGCTTTCAACACTGTGCATACACACAGTCTGCCACCTCTCTGTTTTTTTTTTTTAATTGGATCTCATTATTTTCCATGATGAAACATCTTTTCCTTTTAAGAATAAGGGGAAGAATGTTCAATTAAACCTTTACATTTCAGTTATGATAAATGCCAGATAAATAGTCAAAAGTCAAAAAGCGGTCCTGAGCAAAGAAGTTCCCTGCTGGCGTCTGTGTCCTGCCCCCAACCTCGCTGCCTGCTGGGGTGCCTGCTCTGCCCCAGCAGCTGCAGGGACAAGCAAGGGGCTCTCTGTGTCTTCAGGAGCATCCTCATGTGTCCTGCTGGCACCTGGTCAGCCTTGTCACAGCATTTTGCCCTCCTCTCAGAGTCTTGACCATGCTGGTAATGGAAGTTAATTCTGAAGGTGTGTCTTAATCATAAAGTAATTCATGCTGAACCACTGATGGCATGCTGTGACATGGAGTACAGATGGAAATTTGTTGAAGTAGCAGTGGGTTTTTTTACATTAAGCATTTGATGAGGGAAAAGGGTAAGAACTGGCTTCAGTGAATATGGACCTTGGGATGCTTCCCTTTGGGCAGAGCTGACCCCCAGTCTGAAAGGCTGATTCTTACTTCAGGCAATTAGATGCAGACTCATCTTGACCATTCTGTTTAAGAAAATATGTATTTTCCTCTTTGCATAAATTGTCACTCTACATTGACTGAGTAGCTCGTGTGCTGGTAAATCCACTCTTCCACAGGGGTTGAAGGGCACTGAGATGCCACAGGTCATTTCCCCAGGACAGTCTGCTGGTTACAACCCCATATCCCTGCACCTGTCCAGTTTACCTGAATGCAGTCCTGGTACAAGGTGATTCATATAGTGAATAAACATTTCCCAAACCATTTTTGTGCATTTTATCTGAACATCTCTTGAAAATCACCTGGACTGGCTTGTCACTCATTGCAGCTGCTGATACACAAACCAGATGAAAGGTGGAAGCTTCCAGGGTGCTTTGATGTCTGCGGCACTTATAAGTGCTGCTTCTGTGAAGCTGCTGAGATCTGATTTGAAAACCTTTGCTTTCATAAACAATTCTTGTCTCAGATGTGAATTTCAGATTTTGTTTTTCATCTGCAGTAGGCTGTATATGAACACTACATATCTGAAGGTACCAACCCCCAAGACAGGTCTCATAACTGTTATGTGCCATTCCTGACTCATGCGCAGAGCTCAAAGCAAAATATTAGTTTTTATTTTCCAGTTTTTCTAATGTACCTGGCTCACCTAATTATTGTTAAAACCCCAGTTGAACAGCAATTGCTTATAATACTTTGACTGAAGAGCTGGCATGTGAAAAAACTATTGGTCACAAGAATGTTTTAAAGCCTGTACAGGTGTTTCACTCTGAAGAATTAGCTTTTATTCATTAAGGTTCATTGATGGGTTTTTTTCAGTGTTGTTGTTTTGTTTAAAACCATTGCTTAGAATTCTTTTGTGCATTTTGATAAGGTACTCTTTGAGAACATGATCTAATTGCCATCTTCCAGAGTGCATATTTAAATAAGTGGCTTTGCGAAGCTGCAGTTATAATTTATGCATGTTCAAAAAGCAGTAGAGGAAAGGAACTGGTGTCTGGGTAACTCGTCTTCTCAAGTATATCCAAGTGCTTTCAAATCGTATGTAAAGCGGGACTTTAAAAGGAAAAGAAAGAAGCCCAGTCTATTTTTAAAGCATCAGCCTGGATTTAGAAGTTCCAGGCTGTGACTCCAGCTCTGTGGTAGGCTTCCTGCCATACCTTCGCTAGGTTACAACAGGAACAGAGTTGGAAAGTGGCCAAGTCATTCTTTCATGGGGAAGGCAGGGGACGTTGAAACTGGAATGTGTCCCCATCACAGCAGGAATGCTGTTTCTGGTTTGAATGAGCATGTGTGCTCTTACACATGCCCTATACATAAAATTCCTGTGGTTGGGCATTTGCTGGGAAGGTTGCAGGTGAAATTCTCTTCTGTTTGTTTAGGACCAAAGTTTTGAACCTGTTTTGAAAGTAATACTCCTTAGTTGTTTAAGCAGGAATAACGCTGATGTCCCTTATCCCTTTAGAAGGATCTTGGTTCTGCTTTGCTGCAGCATGGGAAGGATTTACAAATATCAGGCTCCTTTGTAGCAGGAAAAGTAATTTTTATGTTGAGCTTTGTGAATTGCTTAACATTTCAGAGCTTCTATAGAGCCTGTAAAATGACAGGCAGATTATTTTGTTTTGTTTTTTCAGTCACTGCCTGTTTGAACTTTAAGCTCTTTGAGATAGATATTTCTGCATGCACAGTATCTGTTGTAACACTGTGCTGATTGGTTATTGTTCTGTTACTGTGTTATGGAGAATCAGCATCAAGACAAATAAATGTCAAATTTTGTCCTCTTTCAGGAAAACATTTATAGGGAATTGATTTCAAATGCTGAAACCATTTCCATCTCCAGCAGAAAACAGCGATTCATAATTATACAGGAACATCTCAGGGTTGCATTTTAAGCATTATGTTGTATTTTTTGTGTGATGTGAATGTTGCCAGACCTTTGTGAAGCTGGACTGTGCTGCTCGTGCAGAACTGCCAGCCTGCAGTGGAGCAGGTCCCCACTGCAGTTATGAGTCCTGCACAGGGAATTCAGATACAGGGACTTGGCTGAGGGCCTCCAGCAGATGATGCCAGAAAAGGGAGTTGGATCCAGAGTCTTTGAACTTGACTGTTTTGCCCTTTTCTTCACTCAGGAGGAAGGTTAAATGTGAGTGACAACTCTGCACCAAATCCAGCTAAGTGGTTCTTAGGAGGCAGCAGTTGCAATAGAAACCCCAGGGACCACTTTGTCCTGGGATTATCCTCCTTGAGCAGCTTCTTTTGGAAAATGTTCTGTGAGCAAATGAGAGATTTAACTCTGAACATGAGGAATCATAGAATAATTTGGGTTGGAAAAGACCTTTAAGTCATCAAGTCCAACCATAAACCTAACACTGCCAAGTCCACCACTAAATCCTATCTCTAAGTGCCACACTTAGATGTCTTCTAGATGCCTCCAGGGATGGTGACTCCCTGCGTGGCAACCCTTTCACTGAAGTAATTTTCCTAATATCCTATCTAAACCGCTCTAGGCGCAACTTGAGGCCATTTCCTCTTGTCCTATCGTTCACTACTTGGGAGAAGAGTCCGATCTCCACCTTATTTCAAATATTTGTAGAGTGTGATAAAGTGCCCCTTCAGCCTCCTTTTCTCAGGGCTAAAAAACCCTTGTTTCTTCATCCACTTCTCAAAGGACTTGTGTTCCAGACCCTTTGTTGCCCCTCTCTGGACAGGCTCCGGCACCTCAAAGTCTTTTCTGTAGTGAGCAACCCAAAACTGAACACAGAGAACAGTTTTTCTACCTGGGCCTGTCATTCATAAAATAACTGGCAAAACCTGTCTTGAAGTTGAAGATTGTTATCAAACTGTAGTAGTGGTGTGGGATAGAATCTGGAAACACTCTCTCCCTTTACACAAGCTCACAGAGTCTATACAAACCCTGTTTTTATCATCCACTACCAATCTTTCCCTCCTTTTATTTTTTCTTTTTCTGTTCTGCCTCCCCTTTTTCTGTCACTGCTTTGGGGAAATGGAGTAATCCCTTGTTTCCAGGTTTTCCTCAGTAACATGTAAACTTTCCACAAATGACAATTGGTACAAGAGTCTCTTAATCAAAAAAGACTTCAGGCCTTTTTGGATAGGTGTCTAACCTTGGCAGACTTGAAAGAACATAAAAAGTAACTGGAGTTTTTGACTTCTTTGAACAGATGTCAAAATAACCATTTCCAGATTTTTTTAATATTATTTTTCTGGAGGAACTTGGGAACATCCATTTCTTCACTCAAAACTGAAGCGATTATCTCTGCTAATCACTGATAATCATTGCTAGATGGTAGCAATCAGCCTAATAATTTGGTCATCACTGGTTGGTTTTGGGTTGTTTTTGTTTTTTGTTTTTTTTAAAAACAGATTTCTTCATAGTGAATTGGTGACAAAATTAGTGCTAGTGACCATGTTAAATATTATCAGCAGCACCAAAGTGAGCATGCATTTTTAGAGTTCAATGCCCTTTTCCAAAAAGATACTTGCAACTTTGCTGTCAAGACCAGTTACTTCATGTGGCTACGTAGATCAGAAGAGATTTTGAAATTCTCATGCATACTAAGACATGCTACTTTCTGTATTTGATTTTTTTTTAACCTTTAAAGCTTTCAGAGTTATGAACTGTTATGAGACTCCTAAACTTCACCAGTAGATATTTTAAGCTGAGTTTGTATACGTGTTCTTCAATAAGACAGCGAATGGACATGTATAACTGTAGACCATTGCGGCATGGGGAGGGATTCATAAAGGGCTGATCTGGAGCTGGGAGTGATTTTGAGGTGTAACCTTGAGACTGACTGGCATACATGAATTAATTCTGAAGACTGAGTGAACAGCTATTAGTAAGACAAGATGAAAAATGTTTTTGCCCTGCTGACTGACCTTCTGCAGATGGTGGCTGGTTTTCCACAGAGGAATGCTAGCAAGGAGAACGGGTTATGCAATTTGTTGTTCTAATTTACATATTTATTCCAGTGTATCTTCCCGATGACCTCCTAATAGCTCAGCAGTGTCAGATGACAGCGCCTTCGCTGTTGTTGGTGTCTGCCAGGATATCTGGCTGGCTTGGTCAGAAGCAGGAAGAGCCAGGCTGGGTTCTCTCCAGGCAAAAGCAGTCAGTGGGGCTATAGGAAAAAAAACCTTGTTACCTGACCCAAAACCAGACTGTTCATACACGTATTTTTAATTTCCTGAAGTGGGGCAGAGGGATTAGGAGAGATGGGCAACAATCCAAGTGTTACCAAGGGTCTGGATCTAGCCTTGAGAAGAGAGAAAATCTATTGATTGCTAAAGCCAAAGCTTGTGAGACTCAGCTGGCACCAATGAGATTTGGTTTTGGATACATCCATGAAGGACACATCCCTTTTGCCACTCTTGCTGGTTACTGTTGACATACCTGTGCACTGAAGCTGGAGGGGAACAACTCTTTTTGCAAATAGTGAAGAACTGCTTTCACAAGTGGCAGAGGCCCGGGGTGGGAATTGGAACTGACTTCCCCTCTTGTCTGTGCCATGCACCTCCTGCAAGTTCAAAGTCACAGGCTTGTGCTTTGGTGTTCCTGTCTAACCACTGCCCTTAAATGAGATGTGCTGCTTCGTCACGATCAGCTAAGACTCCTAAGGAATTTGGGTTTAAGTACTTCCATGTCCTTAGATATTTGAGGGGAGTTTTTAATGTAGAAGCTGCTGTAAGATGAGTAGAAGCAAACATCTAATCATCTGGTTTCACATTCCCCAGCAGCTTACAAGACCCAGGGGTCTTTAGCTGTTTCAGGATGGATTGTCTGTAGTCGGAGATTTGCTGTAAGGTTGACCATCTCTTTGATATCAACATGTGGTTTATTTATTTATAATTTGAAAAAATTATCCTCCATTTATTCCCCCATTTATATTAATAAATAGGTTGTGGTATTGCATCGTGCCAGCTGGATATTTGAGAAATAATTTGTTCTTGCTCAAATTCTGAAATATTTTGGCAGCTCAGCTGGATCAAATTAAATTTTAATTTAAAAAATAATGTACAATATCTTTACTTGAATCAAAGCATTGCAAACTAACAAACTAGTGGATTAAATACACATTTGGGAAAGTAATGCAATATAAACATGCTGTCTACACAGAATATTTTTGCAAACTAAATTTCTGTTAGGCTTCTGTTTGGATTTTACTAAAAAGCAGTACTTTTAAATACTTAGGGTCTGTAAACCTAATGCTGGTATGTGGCTAAGGCAAGTCTTCTGGAAAGTACACTCAGCCTTAGAAGTAGTAGCAAGTAGAACAGAAGCAGGCAGGCAAGAGCAAGCAAGAAACCACAATGTTTCTTTGAAGTCCATTTCTTTCTCCTCCTTTTTCCTTGTAAATATACATGCTTTTTATAGAATTAGAGTATTGTTATGCTGTACTATAGAAAGAACTTTTGGTATCTTTTTAATAAATTAATGACAGAATAGATCTAGATAGGATGAATATCTATGCTCAGCAGTTTCTTTCTAGAAGTAATGAGTTTTGATCAATTAAATAATGTTTAATGTTTTTAAGTACTGTCTTATTTTCAAAAGAACATCCTACCATATGAACATGGTTTCTGTCTGGTTTTGTCACTGATGTCCCTGCCAAACAGATTTCAAAAGCAAACCACAGGGATATAATTTAGTGTCTGTCTCTCTCTCCCCTTGTCCAGATTATCAGCGTCTGATGACGGTGGCAGAGGGAATCACAACGCTGCTGTTCCCATTTCAGTGGCAGCATGTCTATGTTCCCATCCTTCCTGCCTCTCTCCTGCATTTCCTGGATGCTCCTGTTCCCTACCTAATGGGGCTGCAGTCTAAGGAAGGAACCGACCGCTCCAAGCTGGAGCTGCCTCAGGAGGTCAGACTCCACCTTTGGGGTTGCTATCCTGAAATGTGTTATTAATATTTGTGTGTGAATTCCTGCTGGAAAATGACATGCCTGGTGTTTAGGAGTCCTCTCTGGTACCATGGAGACTTCTTCTCAGCAGGCAGGAGATAGCAGAGGGACTGTGCACATTTCTGAATTTAATTAGTACCACTAATTGTATTGACTTCTGCTTTTTGTTGTGACACTGAAAGTTTCTCTACTTTCCGTGCATCAGACATTCCACCAGGTTCTGTTACTCTGCCGGTGCCACAGTCCTACTGGCAGAGTGCTAAAGAGCATTTCATTCAGGGATATTCTTTATGGATCTGGATCTCAGGTGCAGTTCCTAGATGGTGTAAACCTGTCCTGCTGCTGCTGAGAAGCATGCCCTGTTTCTGCCAGCCTCATCCCATCCTTGTGTGAGCCCATGTGTTCCTGGCTGGGTTGAGTTCTATTACTAGACCAGCATCCTGGCCTCAAACAAGCCAGGTTTGCATTAATACTGTGCCTGTGAACCACTTAGACAGGAAAAAAAAAAGGAAGAAGAGATTGTCCTCCTCATCTAAGTGTTAAAATCCTAGGTGGTGGTAGAGGGTGAAATGGAGGTTTTTCTCCTCAAAATTTGACCAAGATGATTAAAACTACTTTACATTTTAACCTGGTCATACCGCAGAGTCTTTGAGATATGACTAACCTGTCTGCATTCCAGAAGGTGATGGGAACCAAAGCATGCCATGCTTTTTAACTTTGGTTTCTTCCTAAAATCAGTGGGAACCCCAAAAATAACTGTTCATACGGCAGTAACGTCTCATGGCAGCAGCAGTGCTGAGCTCAGCAATGTGCAGAGACCTCTCCTGGGAACAGAGTCCCTAAGGCTTGCAAATGTGTGCTCTTGCTGGGAAGGTGGGTGGGAGCAGCAACTGGGGAGAATATGCAAGAGAGGGAGTTTCTGTGTGAAAGTGAAGGGACACATGCAGGGTGAGGATAATGTGATTTTTAATGAAGGTCTGTTTTAAATATTACATGGAGGTGGCTGAGTCTTAACCTCAGTGGCGTGTAACTGCAAATCAAGTTTTAGCTCATGGTTACAATGACCAAAGCACATGAAATTTGCATTGCTGTGGAAACAAAGCTGGTATCTAGCTACACTCCTCAGTAAAACTATGCTAATATTACATAATTACTGTGATTTTAAAAATTATTAGTCACATGCTTTTAGTTAGCAGATTAAGCTGTCATTTTCCTTAAATTAAAATTGTAATGTGACAGGCTTGAAGTATCGCTGGAATAACAAATATCACCAGGGAGAGAAGAATAATAGCAGGGTAGAATCTGTCCCCCACTCCTGATGTTTAACAAATTAGTGAAAAATATCAGCATTTATGAACATCACAGGTTCAGTAACTCTGGGAGAAAGGAAGAAAGAAAGGAAGAAAGAAAAGGAAGGAAGGAAAGGAAGAAAGAAAGAATGAATGCATATTGGACAGAGAAGGTCTTGAATGTCAAATTCCTCCAGACAATAAAAAAAATAAAAAATCCTTCATCATGCGAGCAGTGATGATGCACTGCTTGCTTTAGCATTCCTTTATTGCTCAGGCCAGGGGCTAGCTTTTCAAGCTCTTGCTCTAAATATAAACCGTTTGTTTGTTAGAGATAAAAATTCTAACAACTGGCCGTAGTGCTGTCTTAAGGTTACTAATCTCTCTGCATTAACTTTAATCATCAGATGTTTTTGAAGAGAGAAGTGAGACCAATTCCCCTGGGGTTTTCTGAATCCAAATCTCATTTTTCAAATTTTGTAAATGATATGCAGAGCTGAAATTAAAAAGCCTTTGAAATGAAATATTGATAGATAAGAAGGCAGTCCCTGAGCTAAAGAGCCGTACTGATGCATACCACAACTCTTTAATAGCTGCATAGTTAAATAAAGCAAATCATTTTGTAAGAAGAAATGCTTTTTTTTGTACAGACTAAATTTAATATGTAAAAGTGAGCTGAAAGGACACTTCTGCTTTACAAAATGAATACTATACCCTTTAAAGTATCTATGTGAAAGGTGGTTAATGTCCAACATGTCCCTGAAATATCCAGTATATTATAAACATGTTTGCTGAGAGATATATTGTCCTGCTGAAAATTAGCCCTTTCAGCAAAGGAGGAAAATAAGTCCTTTCTGTTCACATAACCTGAAGATTAGTCTGTAGTGTTTGTTAAGAAGCAGAACAGTAAAAGTGCCTTGGAGAAGGTGGAGGAGCTGTTCTAGGGGGCAAGCCAAGTTATCAAAGACCTGCTGCTGCTGGTCTGTGGGTTTCTGCATCTCCCGTTCTGCAGCTTTATGGCAGAGTGAAACCCATCAGCTTGGGAATCTGACCTGGTTTAAGATTTTACTCAGCACAGTGCACTCAGACAGCAAATTTCAGATGTAAGCTGCAGTTCAGAAGATCGATTACTGTTTTTCATTCTGCTATAATTCCTAAGAGTGCATTTGCAATGTAATTAATTTTTATGTGGAGTTCTTCCATCCCTCCATTGACATTTTCCTAGTAAAAGTATCTGCTCTGTTAGATTAATGTCTTAACTTTAATCTGAGATCCATCTCCATTCATAGCAGAGCTAAAAGCACTCTTTAAATCTCAGGCAGAGGAATTGCCAAGATTAAAAGCCTCCATTGGAAACAAGGGATCAGGTGAATGGGGAAATAGGGTGCTATTTCCGGTGGACAGGCTATACTCAGACATGATCCCAAAGGATTTACATGGGACCCTCTTTTGTAGATTGCTCATAACAATGTCGTCTTTCTCCCTGGACATCTCATTCCTTGGTAGCACAGCTACCGGGGCTTCTTGCAGTTGGATCCTGGTAAAATAAAGGAGATGCAGTAATTCACACAAAGGGCATTTACGTGAGCTGAGAAGTTTATTTTATCCTCCTTTCTGCTGTGTCCTTGGCTGGTCTGGGAGGGCATATCAAATCTTTGTATTGCAAAGTTTGGGATCTGCATGCTGTATGGGCACAGGAGAAGGCAGGAGACTTTATTTGTTAAGTCATCATCCACTTGGGCCTGAGTTTGACTGAAGTCTGAAGTGTCACAGGTTAGACAACACAGCTGAAGTCTTCTGCCTATGTGAGCACTTAGCCTGGTGTCTGGAAGCACCTAGGAAAACAAGGCTACTTCACAGAGGAGCCAATTCATGTGTCCATTTTGAAACTATTCTTTGTATTTCAGGCAAACTTGTGCTTTGTAGACATTGATAACCATTTCATCGAACTACCGGAGGAATTCCCCCAGTTTCCCAACAAGCTGGAGTTTATCCAGGAAATCTCCGAGGTTCTCCTGCAGTTTGGGATCCCTCCGGAGGGCAACCTGCACTGCAGTGACAGTGCCACCAAACTCAAGAACTTGGTTCTTAGTGACTTGGTGAACGACAAGAAGAACGGGAACATTCCCAGCAACACCCTCAACATGTATGAGCTGCTGAAAGGCAACGAGACGATTGCCCGCCTGCAGGCTCTTGCCAAAAGAACAGGCGTGACGATGGAGAAGATGACCATCACCACTCCCCTCACAGAGAAGGAGAAGGATGGGAAGTTGTCGTGTGAGGAGCTGGAGCTGAGAGACTACAAGCTGAACGTGCAGCTTCGTGAGGTTTTCGCCAACCGCTTCACGCAGATGTTCGCAGACTACGAGGCTTTCGTCATTCAGGCTGCCCCCGACATGGAGTCATGGCTGACAAACAGGGAACAAATGCAAAACTTTGACAAAGTAAAGATAGCTGTGTATTCATTTTTTCCATCTAAAAGTGCTTTTAAGGGGGAGGGAGAATAGCTGTGGAATGTACACATAGCCTAGGCACTCTTTAATGTGCCGTTCTTCCTCTGCCTTGCTGGGATCTGTCCATTCTCATTACTCAGACCCACATCGCCTGCCAAAATACATCGGTGCACATCCACTGAGCTGGTCAGACCTGTCCCGGCGTGCACAAACCAAGCTGGCAGGCTTTTGCCTGCTGATGGGGCTGCTCCTGTGGTTTTGGTGCAGGGGTAACAATGGAAAGTGGCTTTTTATTCTGTATTTCTTTTTTTTTTGTTTGCTGAGAGGAGAGGTGCACACCTGAGACCAAAACCAAATCCAGCCTTTTGTGTTTCCTAATCTCACTGTCGAGATTTTTGGTAATGGGTAGTGTAGAAGGTTATCGCTTTGTCATGGCACAAGAGTACTTTTATGACTCCGTTGTAGTGTGTACACAAGAGTGAAAAGGAAGCTGAGATTGGAAAGGGGGAAATAGAGACAGTAGGCTAGCAAAGGAATGAGAAATGTTGGCAAGCTTGCACATTTGCTATTTCTGAGTGACTCTGCAAAGCAGATGGCCATCAGCTTTTTCAGATACAAGTCCTTCTCTAAGAAGAATGTTAGAAGGATAAGCAGTGAGGAACAGACTATATACTGATCCAAGTGAGTTTTTGATCAGAAAAAATGCTGCTCTGCCTTTTATTGGTTTGTTTGTATTCAGGCATTAAACAATGCAGCATCCAAAAGGAGAGGGTTGTTTACGCAGTCTCTCCTAGTGCTTCTACAATGAAAGAGGCTGTTAATTTTAGCCTTTTCAAAGCTCAGTTAGAGGCTTAGACACAGTCGGTTGTAATTGCAAATTCATGATTAATTGACCTGTGTAACATCACAAAAGAGCATTAGCTGAAAAGCACTGTGCATCCCTCGTTATGTATGACACCTTAATACGTGATATGGTCCCAAGCTGGAATGCCCACACCAGAGGTCCCAAGTGGGCACATGTGGTGGTGGTGCTCTGCCATGTGCGGCACAGGACTTGTTCCTGTGGATGACAGCTGCTAGGTTGCTTTGAAAAACCTTGGCAGCTTGAGCACTACTGCAATAACTCCATATTCCATTTGCTCCAGCTGTCACAAAGCCTCCCTGACTGTTTTTTTCTCATAATTATGACCAAAGAGGTGACCTGTGAACCAAACCCCTTTGTAGATGGATTCAGAACCTATCTGAGAGGTGTTTTTATGGTGGGGAAGCCTTGCCCAAGCCTTCCTGCTGGCTGCTGGATCTGTTCTCTGCCGCAGGATGACTCGTCATGTCAGTGCTGGGTGGGCACTAATGAGCTGTTCTGTATTTCAGGCTTCCTTCCTTTCGGACCAACCTGAGCCTTACCTCCCATTCCTTTCACACTTCATTGAAACACAGATGTTTGCAACCTTCATAGATAATAAGATAATCTCCCAGTGGGAAGAGAAGGACCCTTTTCTACGAGTTTTTGACTCCCGAATTGAGAAAATAAGGCTATATAATGTAAGGGCCCCTGCACTGCGGACATCCAACTATCAGAAGTGCAGCACTTTGAAAGAAGCAGGTACGTCCAGACGGGCTAGTAAAATATTCAGAAGTACAATGTCAGCCACAAAGAAATATAGGTCCTGAGTCATCTGAGTCTTGCAGTCGATGAGGAAGCTCTAGAGCTACCTGAGGAGGGCTCAGCAGTGTGTTATCTCCCCTAAACAAAAACTTCCGCATGCTTTTAAACAGCAGAAACAGCCTGAGCCTTTACCCTCCCTCTGAGTTTTCCTTGACACAACCATGGAACTGGTCTCAGAGTTTCTCATTTCAGGCAGCTCTTTTCTATTGCCAGGAGAGCTTTCCTCCACCACGGTAGTGGGACCGGTGCCAGCCACACCAAGTAGTCGAGCCCCACTGTCTGCTCACTGCACTGGCCTTGTCTCCCCCTTCCCACAAAAAAGCCCTGTTTTGCCTTATGCCATTTGGTCAGAGCAGCAGGGGGTGCTGGGGATGTAATCCTGTGTGGCATATTTAGTACCTCCAGCAATGATTTTCAGTGTTAATGTACAATACGCTGTGTACTGAAGGCTTGGATTATTTTCCATCATAGTCACAGGGTGCATTTTCGAATTATACTTGAGTTACTTACTCAATGCATGTGCAAGTATTTGTTTAATTTCCAAGTAATACAGGGAAATTATATTCTTGAATTTGTTGGGGCGCTTATTAATGAACTAGAGCAAACACATTTCTCGTGTTTTGTTTTGTTGCTTGGTTTTTTTTTTGCTCCCTCAGAGTGTTTGTAATGTATATCAGAGTTGTTATAAATGTGGCAGAAAAAGAAATCTATATCTGCTTACCTTTTCCTTTCTAAACCCAATTCTAATTTGCAGGTCAACTGTCTATTCAACGTCTAGTTTTGGCAGATATTGTGGCACCAGAACCTCATTTTCTGTCTTGTGAAAAGCAGCAAACTGATAGTAAACCAACTTTCCTTCATATTTACCACTCACAATATATGTGACCCCAGCACTGATGCAGCACCTGTTTGTTTAACCTACTATTTTTTGAACCCTTCAAACCCTCTGACCCCACACTACCCACTCCTTTTCTCCTAAATGGAACCATACAAAGTGATTTCTTTTTTTTTAAGGGGAAAAAAGCCCTGCCAAGTTTCTAATGATAATGTATGTAAATCTTATGACAGTTTCTTTCCCATCACAGTTTTATAAACTGGGAAATGAGTTCTGTGTTGTTTGTGACAAATGGAAAATGGGTTTAGCTTCTGCATTTTTTGTATTTATTCACTAGTTGTGATATGCTGAAAGAAAGGCCTGCCTATTAACGGATGGGCTATAAAGGGTTGAATATTAAAATTGCTAATTAAATGCTGAATTCCCTCATACACCTCCTTTCCTCAGTCCTTTACAAGTTCGTCTCACTCAGCATTGAGAACGTGAAAGATTTTATTCTCATCCTGCTCAAGATTTGAGATTGAAACCTCATGTCCTTGAAGCAAATGACTGAGCCACTGTAGTCTCAGCAGAGCCAAGATTCCCAGGGGGCCCTCTCTGCTCTTACCGTAGCCTCCTCTGTTTCCAAGCATCTCTTCATCTTCCTGATGCTGCTTAGGCCTTGCTACAGTCAGCTGTGCTTTTTGAAGGCCTGTCACCCAGTCATGGCATATCTAATTTCAGGAGGAGGATCACTGTAGGTGCCAGATGTTTACAAAACTTGGGTAACCCCCTGCCATGCATCTGCCCAGAGAGATGTGTCTGGGGCAAAGCGAAGTGCCCAGTCCCACAGAGTTGCGGTCGGGCTCAGTTCTGCTGAAAGAGCCTTGAAAGCAAACAAGGAATGGCAGGGAAAGATTGCACTGAGCTTGCCAGTTTGTAACGCATCCCGTAGGCTCCTGAAAATACCTGCTTGCTTAACGTCTACCTTGCTTGTGCCAGCGCTAGTTGTGTTGGGTAAAGAAACTAAAAGCAAAATTACAAAAAACAAATGTCTCCTCATTCTGTAAGCAAGAGATGCCCGTGTCTAAAGTCACTGTTTAACTGTTTTAGTGGGTTTTCAGGGCTCTGAGCATGACCCCTTCTGTTGTGTCAGCACGTGCTCTGAGGTGGTTCTCTAACACTTGCTCACCTGTGGCTGTGCCTTGCAGCGCAGTCCATCGAGCAGCGGCTGATGAAGATCGACCACACGGCGATCCACCCGCACTTACTTGACATGAAGATTGGCCAGGGGAAATACGAGCAAGGATTTTTCCCAAAGTTGCAATCGGATGTCCTGGCAACGGGACCCACCAACAACAAGTAAGCACAGGTTTTGCTTTCTGGATTTAAAAGCATGTTTCTTGTATGAAAGGTTTGCATCATATAACCAGTTTAAGGAACCCAGCAACTCCTTCCATTTCTGGTTTGTATGGGCTATGGTTTTTGAAGTTATAATCATAGTTTGGGTTATGTTAGGAAGGCTTGAGGAAGATTCCTCAAAACTGTTTTCTGTTGAGTGATAAGTACGCTGTCTTATCAGACATATTTTTAGCTTTACCATTGCTCTTACGAGTTTAAAATTAATTTCTTTGCTGTTTTGCACTGAACGGGACTATGTGGAAACTCAAGCCAAAATTCAGATTCTAAAAGAAATTTTGGTATTGAAACCTCCACACCATTGTGCAGAATGAAATTAATACCCACTCTGTTCCTCTCTTTGCTTTAGCTGTTATTATGTGACCCAGAGATTTTTTGTAGCTGTCAGTTTCTGCATTGAAATATCCTGGAAGAATAACTTGGTGAGGGTAGAAAATATGTGGGTTTGTACCTGGTTTTCTCTTTTAAGTCTGATAAGGTTCTGTGGTGCCCTTTGCTATGAAGGTAGGGTACCTGTACCTGTGTAACTGAGCGTGCCATTACATAGTTAATTGACCTAATGTAAAATGACATCTTGGAGTACTGGTACACTTTACATTTGTGCTGTTACAATACAAAGTAAGTGCTGTGAGTTGTTGGGTTTTTTTAATCTTTCTTCCTTCAAAACCCATGAATGAGGGGGAGTTTCTCCCATTTTAAAAGTGAAATATTTGCATCAGTGATTATAAATTCATTACATTATTAGCTCAAGCCCTCACTTCCAGTTTCTGTGGTAAGTCAAAACGTGGGAGCACAAATAAATTCAAGAGCTTCTAAAGCTACAATTGTCCAAATGTTAAAGCAAGCTCTTGTTTTAGGCATGTGTGTGCACACAAGCTGCTCTCAGTTCTGGATGAGGTGCCCACTTGTTTCTATTTATTCACCTTTTGTGCACCCCAGTGCTATCTAATCCATTTTTAATAACCTGCTGGGAGTAAGATTTGAAAACGATACCCTTAAGTGTTGAAAGTTTAAAGAATTGCAATTCTTTAAAAGAAATTGGGAAAAAAAAAAAAAAAGAGGAAAGGGGAAGCACATATTTTGAAGTTTCTTTGTTTGTAGTCTTCCTGCAAATGAAGACAAAAGTTTATGAGTAATGGTCCCTTGAGGAATGGAGGATTTCTTCATTTTCTGGGATGCTGTATTTAGGAGTCTGCCTCTTGTCCTTATGGTGGGTTTCAGTTTTACAGTGTCAGCAACAGTGTGAGTGTGCCCAGCCTGCTTGAAGTCGTTACATCTTCTGGCTCTATTGCAGAATCTTAGTGAATCTATGAATAAGCATCAAATTAAAAATAGTTTTCCTTATGTCTTTTGAGATGCTTCTGTTAGATTGGTACCTATTCTAAAATGTGGCTCTAACTCCTTGAGTGATAATTTTAATTTAGATTGCAGCCTGTTTCAGAATTTGTAAGTACCAAAATCCCATTACTTATTGCAAAGCGGTGTCAAAGTGACAAATGTTTGGAATTGCTCCAGTTGTATATTGCCAAAAAGGTTTGTAATTGGAAAATCTCAAGACCATCTGTTTATATCTTTCTGCTTCCTGGTTTTCATGTGAGCAGCTGAGAGGACTCTCTTTGTCTCCCATTTAAGATGTGTAATTCTGCTGAATTTACACCCATGTGTAAAACAGATAGCTTTTTCGTGCCCTCTGCAAATACAGCATGACTCTTTTGACCACAAAATCAATTGAAGTATAGTCTTGCATTAATTTGAATTCTCAGTATGTGATTTTTGGAGATAAGTTTTACTCGCTTATAGGACTGGACCTTTGCATCTTGGTATGGGGTAAGAGAACATTTCAGCTATATTCTCAGACTTCAGATGTAGCAATTGTGTGCTTATATTATAAAGCTAATGCAAAAGATAATGCTGTGTAGATAAGAATTATTTTTGCAGACTTCAATTTTACGTAGCAAATTTTGTCCTGACTGTTCTAAGGAAGTGTATTTGTAAAGGGAAAAAAAATCATTCCCATGTTTTGGTCAATTGTTGCTGAACAATAGCAAATAAACCAATTCAAAGCTGTTTTGCTGAAAGCCTCTCCTCAGTGGCCAGCAATCAGGTATTTATTGCTCTGCTGTCTGGGCTGACAAACTAATAAATACATAACTAGAGCTCATAATTTTTTCTATCTCTTCCCGTCCTGTAACCAGGCAGAGCACTGAAGATGCCTCTCTCCATTGCTGGGCTGTTATATGTATAACGTGTTATTTCAAAATCACAGATATAATGCAAACAACAAACACTTCTAGTTTCAGTTTCAGATCCTATATGTAATCCCAGAAAAGCACCTTTCCTAGGTGGGCAGAAATTGTGTTTAGGAGAAGAGGTGTCTGGCGCTTTCTTGCTGGGCTTGGAGGGCAGGGCTTGGGCACAGGTTGACAGCCACATTGGATCATTTAGGATCGTAGAATCATTTAGGTTGGAAAAGACCCTTAAGATCAATGAGTCCAACTATAAACCTGCCACTGCCAAGACCACAATTTGAACCTGAGCCCTGGCCAGACTGGGACTGAGGTTTGTTTCAATCCAAACCTGACAGGGATGGTGGAACTGAGAGTAAGAACTGGAACTCCACAGGAGTAGAAGGCTGGCCCTAAGAGGTTCCTTAGGGACAACATTAGGCATGGAGATCCTGGACCTCTCTAAACAATGATGGCTTTAAAAAAGAAGCTTCCTGCATGGATAAATCATTGGATAAAAGATGAAAAATAGAACATCAGAGTAAATGGTCAGTTTTAGTATTGGAGGGTCGATCGCTTTCGGATGCGTAAATGTTAAAATACTGAAATCTGTCATTCAAATGAAGTCCAATGATGTTTCATCTGTCAGCCCATGACTGTGCTCAGGTGCACGCTTTGCCCCACTTCTATCACTCAGTTGCCTCCTCCTGCTTCCCCTTTAGAGGTGTCTTCTAAAGGACCGGACAGGGGGATGAACTCAGACTGCTCTCTGCTTTCTCTCACCTGCTTGGTCGCTTCAGGGTTGGGAGAGCATCTCCTCTTAGACTTGTTCCTATTCTTACCAGCTTTTAGGGTGCAGGTACCTGCTCAGTGTCATTAGAGCTGGTATTCACCTCTTCCCCTGTGGTGTTGTATGAAAATGTTGACTTGCCCAGCTAAACAAGAACTTGATGGAAAAAAATTCCAAACTTCAGTTTACTGAAAAGAAATTAAAAGTTTAAAAGTAAGCAAATAATTAAAAAACAAAACCAAAAGCAACAAAACAGTAATTAAGCCCACCAAAATCCCCAAACAAACAACCCCCACCCCAGTACCCTGTCTCCATAAAATTGGAGAACAGACTCACAGGTCTATGTTTAGTGTCCCTAATCATCTTTCTGATCAAGACCACCAGAACGTGGGTAAGGCATTTAACTGCAGAATATGCAGGTCTAAACTTAAACAAAAGATATAACTGTTGTGTCCAACTTATTTATGTGAATTAAAAGAAATATTATTTTTCTGTAAAGAAAAGAGCAATTCATCCCAGCTAACAGCAACTGAACAAAAAAAACACAAGCCAGAAACACCTCAGCCAGTTCTGTCCTCTTTCCCATCAGGCAGCAGTGTCCCACTTGAGGGACTTCCTCTGCACTCATTGCCTTTGATACATCCCCCACATCATGGGAAAAGCTTCTGAATCTATAGAGATCAGCTGCAGCTTCCTCTGGGTACAAAAGCATCCCCATCGTGCTGCTCTAACCTTGCAAAGCAGTGGCTTCTGCAGAAGTTCTCCTAGAAAGTGTCCTGGGAGAAAACAGGCTGCAGCCTCTCAGGCAGTTTGTCATTATTCTGGAAAAGAGCCGTTGTTTCCGGAATCCTCATTTCCTTTCTCAAACCTCAGCACCACACTGTGGTTCCCTCTCTGCATGCGTTTTCTGCCAGGCTTTTAAAATTGTAGCTGGGACTCCACTGACTGATGCATTTGCAATGATCCAGGAGTGGAATTTGAATGACAAAAAGCCAAGCTACATAAACACTTCATGGTTTTTGATTAGCTAATTGTTAATTTAGGGGGAATATGCTTACAGTGCAAAATTAAAACAATGAAACAAGCTGTGTTTTCAATCTAATTGATTACCTTGTAACTTAATTTGTACTGAGAAGCTTGATAAATGAGATTAAATATTGCAGAGGAAAACATGGATTGCACACCAAACATGGGAATACATTTGCATTCTGGCGATTTGTAGTGAACGCCTGCAAAGAGCAACTGAACTGATTTTTTTTCTTGTATCTTTTGGTTTTCAAATGAAGATTTTGCTTTGTCACACATTTACAAAATGGCATAAATTACCCCTTTTTTGCCTCTCCCTCTGTTTAGCCCTGTTTTTCCCTGCTTCTTTATCTGAGCCCTGCATTCTTCCTTGCTTACTTCCCTGACCAGCCTGTTTCCTCTTCCTGCCCTGGCCACTTCTCTCTCCTGAGTCTTCTCCCTTGTGTCCCAGCTTCCCGTGAGCTTCGTGCTTTTGTCTGTCCTCTGTGTCCTGCCTGAACTGCAGCAATCCCCAAACTGGGCACGGTCCAAGTCTTCAAGCACAGATCCCACTATACTTGGCTTCCTAACCTCAGGCTTTAGCTGGGTGCGGTGTTTTTCTTGCCCACGAAGCAGATTTCAGAATTCTTTGCTTTCTCCAGGCATTTGTTCCTGAGCTGGGTTTTGCTGATCTCAGCACTGTGTCAGGATTTATTTGTAAAAATCATGCGCTAGAGTGGTATAAAATTAGTTCATTTTTGTGGTCCAGTTTATGGCTGGACATGTGTGGACACTGTCCTGTGGCCTCCACGATTAGTCTCCCCTTCAGGTTGGGAACCGTCCAGGGCTTGTCTGCCTGGTGCTCTGATTCTCCTCCTTTTTAATAAGATTACTGTTTGCTTGTTACTAACAGTTAACATCAGTTAATACTTTAAAATAAAATACTATGTGTGTATATGTGTATATATATAGAGATAGAGATGAATCTCTATAGGGTGACAGAATTTGTTCTGGTTTTAACTAAATTATTTTTTGTATGGGAAATGGTCTTTCTTTTTTACTGAGTGGTTCATATTATATGGTCTTTTACTACCTCCCTATCTATTGGCTACCATTTCAAGGCTGTCCAGCTTCAATTAAGCTTTTTTTTTTAATCAAGTCAGACAGTTTCGTTTTCAAGTAATGCAGAGTCACATATCTGCAGTGCATCTAAATGAGCATGAAATGAGTCAGGAATGAGCCGTCCACACACAGAGCTGATGTTATTTAAACTTTGTGAGCAGTAAAAGCTCACCTTTTACGCATAAAAATCTGACATAGGTAGTTACTACACATTAGGTAACCTAGTACAGTGAACCACTGACAGGTGCAATGAAAATATGAACCAGTTGTATTCAAATACCTACATTTTCGAGAATAATGTATGAGTGATAATCTGTGCTTAAAAATGGTTTCTGAGGTAGGAAGTATGCACTATGGTGACTTGGAACCTGGTGGATGAGTCTCCAGAACTACTGATCTTCTGCTCAACTGGTGCAAGGTGGGAAAAGTGCAATTAACTTCTTTGAGTTAATATATCATTTTAGCATAGCTGTGCAGAATTAAAGTTCACAGGGAAAACTGTGCATCGAATCATTGCATCCTCTGTTCTATTTGCTCTCCCTGAGCAGTACTACTGTCTCAAGGGACTTTGCTAATAAATAGTGGTTCCTTGGGGCTCCAGAGGTGATGCTGCCGATTTGCTACCACTGTTCCTTGCAGAGGATGGCAGTTGTGGGTGCCACCCTTTTAAATCACTTCATAAAAATGGGTGAGACAGCTGTCAGTGCAGGACCACTCTCTTTAAGGCATGTTGCTCATTTTTGTCTACCCAGTGAGCAGTTTCAAAGCTTTCCTATTCCACCCTAAAACAGAGATGGGAAAGACACATAAGTCTCTATCTGACCCTTCATTCTCCTTACCATAGAGCAGTGTTTGTGGAGCAGATTCACAGTGCGGATCCCATCCCCTGTCAGCCCTGTGAGTTCCATCAGGTGGAGCTCAGTTTTGACATTCCTTTTAACTTGTTTGGTGCAACATGTGTTTGGCTTGGAATCTCTGTGTCCCACACAAGCTACATCTGAACCCAAGCAGTTTGCACGTGCAGTCCGTGTGTTTAATGTGTGCTTTAGGGGGATTTGGTGGAGGGTGTAGTGCATGCTAATCTGTGAATACAGAAACACAGTCAGGTAACTCCTTTGATGGACATATATAGGTAGAATGGGTATTGTCATGACTCGTAGACCTAAGTAGCAGTCTGCCGCATGAGATGGTTCATATAAGGAGTTTTAGGTTTTGTCCTATAGACAAGGGCATTTATCTCCTTCCTTCCCTCTTTTGTCAATGTAAATAGATTTTAAATTACAGTAGTGATTTTCATGGTGATGGCAATATGGATTAAATCCATCTGTGATCTGTGAATGAAATTCTCCAGCGGCACGTTCATGTATTGCAGTATATATCCTGCCTGTTACCCTCCTGTCTGGTTTGGGTAGACATCATTTCTTCATTTCTCCATGGAGCCTTTAGAAGGGATATGGGGGAAAGAATAACGAGAGATGTACACATGGTTGCAGTACAGCGTGGCAGGTCCCTGGTGTGAGGCTGCTGTTTTCCTAAATTGTTTCTGACAGCTTTGATGCTGACTACCTTACCACTTTTGTTATAGAAATTAAGCATCACAGGTTAAGTATTTTCTTTTGCAAATGTCACTATCACATTTCCTCCAACCTCTGCAAACCTCTTCTGATGCTTGTTGGGTCTAATTTGATATTAAACAATACTGACTCAAATTCACTGTTCTCATGTTACAAGGGTCTTCTTATGAGATGCCTTCATTTTGTTTCTCTATATTGAACAGAACACAGTCTTCTCTCATCCCTCCTCTGAAATACCACTGCTTTTTCACAGTCCCTGGAGGTGAGGAGCATTCATCTGTGGACATGGGAGTTAGACACAGACAGGCATTCCAAAACAAGCCTTCCCTCATTCCTCCAAGTAGGCAGCTCATCCCTGGGCTCCCCACAACACTGTGCCTGAGTTGTGTCTGCTTCACCCCAGAGACTTGGTGCTTGTAGCAATGCTTCTGCTGTGAGGAATAAATGAGACATGCCAGTAGTCAATGCCCATGGCTTTACCAGCAAAAAATACAGGGGCGAGGGCATTTTTGGGGGCAGGGAGTACATGGGCAGCACCCAGGCTGAACTGCAGTGCAATGCTCTCCCAGGTGTCAGACAGCTCAGGGCTCATCCCTCCAAGGTAGGCACCAGCCAGGAGAGTTTCGTCTCCTCAGGGCTCTGCTCCACAAGGACAGGGGTGGTAGTGGTGCAGCTGAAAAACCCAAAACTGAGGGCTGACAAACAAGCAGGTGTTTGCTGGTGGGAGTACAGCTCTGTTCGCTGCTTTGGCAGCATCAGGCTGAGGTGTGAATACAGCAGAAGCTGCTGGCAGGGTCAGGAGAGGTACCCGCACAGGATTTCGGCAGCCCAAAGGAGTTAGTGTGGGATGGGCCTTTATCCCCCTTAAAGTCACTCTGAGTGATTGAAAGGAGAGGGAGAGTAATTTAAAATGCAATTGCTGCTGGTAAGAGGAGTGGGAATGGTTATCAAAGTATTGAAGCATTGTTTTGGGAAAATTCTATGTGGCCCAGTAAAGAAAAGGCTTTAAAAGATTTAGCTGCTTAATCCTGCTTATCTGCTGTTAGATCTTCACAAAATCTCCCAGAGAGATTCAGAGCAGCATCCAAATGCAGAGACCTCACCCAGTGACTCAACTCCTCTTCCTCAGCTTAGAGGTGGGGGAAGAGAGGATATGCAGCTCACTGCGTGTATAATTGCTTCAGCTAATGAGGAGCCGTCATTGTTTTTCATAAATACCCAATGATCTTTACATTTGTATGCTTAAAATATTCAAACAGTTCTGATTAATAATCTGGAGAATGGTCTGTGCCTTCTCTCAGATGAAGTACAGCCCTGGAATTAACTAAAAATGCTTTAATGATGGAGTATTAGTTGTAATTATTCTGTAGCTTTGGTTCTGCTTTCACCTTTGTGAGATGTGTTCTCTCAAAGGGCAGTTCCAGCAACTCTTTTGTCTTCCAGTAACTGCAGAAATGCAGGTGGAGAGAGATCCAAGCGCTGTCTGAAATTCAGAAAATACCATATAGATTAGAGCAGAAAAATATGATATAGCTAATGGTTAATCTATAACTTAACTTTATAATGTGTTACCAGCATTGTATCATGTGAAACATAAGCGTGGTACTGGCTTGCAATAAACGTAAGGTCTCCAGAGCTCTTTAGCTAAAGTTACTTTTGTTTGCTATCTTCTGCTCAAGGCTGTGCTCTTTTTGTGCTACATTTCTACTTGTTGATATTATTAAAATGTGGGGGTTTATTTCCCCCCTCTCAGTCATTTAATGAAACCTTGGATATTGCTTCTGAAAAATAAATTAAAAATGGTCACTTATTAAACTCAGGGGCTGTTTATTTTTAAGACCTCTGCAGAAGTGCAAAGACACTTATGTCAGTAATGTATTCCTCTGAGAAGGTATCAGCGTTTGCTGTGCAGACACCTATTGGGCTGTTTCATTTAGTTACCAGAGACTCGAGGCTACATTTCTTTAAAAATAAATTCCTTGTCATATGGGATGGTGAGGTGAGGAACCATAATTACATGCAGACCCAGATTTTGTCCTTAGTACTTGTTTTCTTGGCATTATTTGGGAAGTAGGATGGGACTTCAATTTGACTACAGTTCCTATGATTTTTTTCCCCTTCTTATCTGTGCATTTAGCCAAAATTTAGTCTTCGGCTGACCCATCAGAGGAAGTGATGGAGATAGTTAGGTACAAATATGCAAAGTCCTTCTCTCTGGAAACAGGAGGGTTTGTTTACAGGGGTCAGGCTCCTCTCCCTATACAGTGGTTTGCCACACATGTTAGAAGCCAAGTCCAGCTCAGTGCAAGAGATTCCTCCCCCTGGCATATATCTGCCTGTGCCACCAGCTGAAAGTCCTTGTCCAGTTTTTTTAGTATGTGCTCTTGTTAGGGGTGCATACAAAAATGGATGGGTTTTGGATCTGGAGACTGCTGTTCTCACCAATACCTCCAGTGTGGAGAGGCTCACCAAGCACATACTTCTGTCTTTTATGTGGGCATCTCCAGGTTTCTCTCTGTATAGATCTATCAAAGGCAGAGAACCCAAATCCCCAGGAGGCTCTCCCTGTTGATTGCAGTTCCTATAGAAAAAGCCATCTCAGAGCAGTTGTGCCCAGCATGGACATGTCAGTCTGGAGCAGAGGGGCCAGGATGGACATGGGTTTTGAAGGTTCCCTTTGACTCAAGTGCTAAGGTTGGCAAGTGTAGGTTGTTGTTACCTTCTTTTTATTGCTTTTTTCTTTTTTAAAAAAAAACCTTCTTTTCTGCCAGATTTAGGTTATCCCCTCAAATTCTTTCAGGCAGTTTCCTCCTGTGGGTAGAGCCTTATTCCTACATCCCAGCAGGCACCAGAGGTGGAACACTGCTCTGAGCAGCATTTGTGTTCTGTTCCACCTTGGTGTGCCACTCTTTATGTTCTGAATGCAGGAGAGAGGCAGAACAGATTAATTCATGAAGTGACTGAAAGGCTATACATTTAAAGGCTGTTTTTAAACTGTATTTGAAAGATAATTTGAAGTTTAATAAACACAACCACAGCAATCAAGTAATACTCTGAAGATACAGCCTTTATGAGCATTAAGAAGCTTATTTTTAATGCTTGACAGGTTGCTTTATACAGTGTTATTTCAGCTTTCTTTTATAAATACCGCATTAACTTCGTTTTCTCTGCACGAGGAGAGCATTTTTGTTTTCAAGGATTTGGTATAAAGGAGTTTGGACACTTGAGAGCTTCAAGGTTGCTCAGTTTCAAACATGGTTACCAGGTGGCTGCTTTCAGGCAACAGCTTCTGATGAGATAAAATTCAGCTGGACATATATGAACACGTGGAAAAAAACCAGGCATTTTGTTTGGGTGTTTAGAAACCTGACGCGAACAAAACCAAAAGGTGAAGATAACATGATTAATCCCAGGGACATCAATACTGTTTATGCCCTTTAGACTTAGGTGCATCCAAAAGCACAGTAGTTACTATTGCAATGACAAGTTTCTCTAAAACAATTCCAAGAAGAACCACTGAAAGTGCAGAAAGGAGAAGTAGCACTTCTCACAAAAGAGGTAAATCATAGCAGTGGGCATGTTTCCATCAGGGTTTTTGTCCCCTGGAGGCACGATGGCCTCTTGCCTGCCAGATGGTTTACCATGGGGAGGTCAGGCACCACTTTGCACCCGTGTTTACTGCAAGTTCCAACTTCGGGCTTCCCCTTCTCTTGCTGCAGACCATCAGATGTCCTTTGACTCCTGACCAAGGCTTTCCCTCCTGGTTTTTTTTCTGCTCATGTGTGTCTTCTCTCTCTGTGCCCTCCCAGCCGCTGGGCCAGCCGCAGCACCACCACCCAGCGGAGGAAGGACCGCCTGCGGCAGCACTCGGAGCACATCGGTTTGGACAACGATTTGAGGGAGGTAGGTGGCATCATCTGTGGGCAGCACAAGCTGTGATCCAGGAGGTGGAGGTTTGGACAAACAATGTGCTTATTACTTAGGGCAGTTTTGTGGCTGGTGTATTGTTTGTTTGGGTCTCTGTAGCCCTTTAGATGCTGCTTCGCTTGTCACAGATGCTTGTATATGTTGTACAGCTTCAAAGTACACAACATAAATAAAGTGCTTTTATTATTTTGGAACAAGGCAGCCTCATTGTCATCAGAAAAATGGTTTCTTTGCTGGTTTAGACCCTGGTCGTGTTGCTGCATGCAGGCAGCAGAGCCCTGGTGCCTGGCTGAGTGCAGCTGCGAAGCTCTGGCCAGGGTGGAAGTCTCTGGGAAAGTCAATCCCTTGAATAAATGTCAGCGCTGTAGAAGCAAATGAGACAGGGTTCTCCCTTGTTTTTTAAAGGAATTTTTTTTTCCTTCTCTTACATAGATTCCTGACATGAGTAAGCCTATTGAAAGGTTAAGACTTTGGGGCCTTTTTATGCCTAAAGCTTGGAAACTCCCATGCATCTTGTAAATGTCAGTCACATACGTGCATTTCTTTCCCGTCTTTTCAGTTTCTTGTCCTTCATTAAATATTTTCTGCTGCATTTTTCCATGGATGTCCATGTGCTTCTTTTGTATGTCACTAGCAAAAATAAAACACTCATGCTGTTTTGTGGTGAATCTTGCTGAACAATGTTGGCTGGTGTTGGAGGTTGGAGTTTGCCCTGTGAAAGAACCTGAACAGATGAGCGGACTTTTCGACGGAAGCATTGAATGATGTTTCAATGGAAACACAGCAAAACAGCACTTCCACATATTTGTTGCTATTTTTGCTAAGGTGGCTTTGCAAGTATATTTTAAACAGTGTCTCGTGTGTATATCTCAGCAGAGCCTTTTCAATACTTTGTCATGTATTTACTTTTTTTTCTTTTTTTTTGGCTGTGGATCATATGCATGCTTCTTTTGCTTTGTCTCCTCTTTCTTTCTGGCTGTTCTGCCATTGGGGCATCTGCCTCCTCTTAGCCATCGGAGGAGCTTTTGCTTCGTCAGAACTCAATGGCCTTCTGGGAGTGGGATCAGGGACCACCCCCTCCTGCACGGCCTCCTAAAAAATCCTTCTCTGAATGCTGCCTGGTATGTTTTAGTTTTTCTTGTTGAAAGCTGCTTTTGAGATGTTGCTAGCATGAGGAATCTCTGTCTTCGCTGCGTCTCAAACCTCTCCCTTTCTTGTAGAGTAGGAGCACGTCCCTGTAGCGCTTGAAGTGTGGTTATAATCAGAAAAGTAGCTGCAAATGAGTTTCTGTGCCAGTTCCCTGGCAAACATAATGGCTTAAAGGCTGAAAGACAAGGATTTTGCTTTGCTTTCTCTTTTTTCCCCCCATGTTGCTCAGCTGGTGTCAAATCCAAAAACCATTGCTTCCTGACTGCTGGATTGTTGCATCGCAGTGAGGGAGAGGGTGATGGTGTGTGGATGTTGATGAGCAGGCAAAGTGCACTCAACTGGTTCTCTCAGCCCACCCTTATTCTTCTCTTGAACTTACAAGAGCTAATACTAATTTTTTTTATTTTAGTGTAATAACAAGATACACGGTGGATAAAATAAGGTTATCCATGTTTTGTACTCTTCAGACTATAACCGCACTACACATTTCATTTATCCTTTTACATTTAAAAAACAATATTAGATTTCCTGGTTAAATATTCCCTGTGTTACTTTTTCACTGGTTTTGCTGTTAATTTTTTCACTGAGTTAGATTGAAGTGACTTGTGAGATTGCTTGATGAACAACACGCTTTCATCCTCTGTGCCTTTTTTTGTTTTATTCCCACCTGTAATTTTTCAACTATTTAAAAATCGTTACAGTGTCAGTGAAACTGTAATTACCTAACTGAACATTTCTGCTGAACACAGCTTTTCATGGCAGAACCCTATGTTCTTGTCTGACCTGTTGGGGTGATGTTAAGTGGTTTTTGTCCAAATGTTGTGTGGGAAAAATCCAATTGTGTCAGAAAAACGGTACTCCCATTTGGAAAAAAAAAAGAAAAAAAAAAAAAGAAAAGAAAAAGTGAGCTATTTCAGTTAACTTTAATATATATGGATTTTGCTTTTCCTGTTCTGATGGAAGGTGTCCATGCCTATGGCAGAAAGGTTCTTTAAGGTTCTTTCCAACCCAAACCATTCCATGATTCTGTGAAATAAATTTTCTGCCCAGACAGAAAGCTCCAGGGATGCAGCAGCCGTAGTGACCTCTCAGTTCCCCACCAAACCCAGCCAGAGGCAGTACTAAGTCCTTGGGGGGATGTGATCCGCTCCTCTCGGGGAAAGAGTGGTCACTGTCACATACCAAAGAGGCATCATTAACTGGATGAAAACACACTGTGGAGACAGAGCATTCCCACACCAGGCTATGAGCATGGTGTTTCAAGACTTCTGTTAGGGAACATTCTATTATCTCTACTCTTTTTAACAAAAACTTTATCAAAAATGCTTGAACAAACTCTGATAGTTGTGACCAACTTCTCAGCTTTGTTCAGCCCTCTCACTGATATTGGGATCAGAGGTCACTTGTTTTTAGGGGGTTTTTGGCTGGTTTTTGGCTTAGCAAAAAAAAAAAAAAAAAGCCAACATAAAAAGTACCCCACCCCTGAAGACAAGGCAGTGGAGCAGGAAGGAGTATGTTGATTTTTTTGGGGTCCATATTCACAATTACCACCCCATGTAAAAACATGAATGATCCTTTCTATCAATTTTTTTTTTTTTTTAAATAAGCTTCACTTGTAATGAAGAAGTTAACTGAGAATAAAGACAAGTCTCATTTTTCTCACATAAACTATCCAGATGAAAAATAGTGGGTGAAATCTTTCTCCTTCACTAAGTGTGTTTTTGCTTCTTGTCATATATTTTCAAAGGATTTTTTCCTGTTCATGTATTGTCTGGTCACAAATTAGACAATTTTTTTAATTTCTTTTTTTTAAGTGAGGACCAAATAGCAGTGGAAAGAAACTTTACTGGGTGTTTTGACTTTATTCCTGGATGAAGGTTTTGCACTTTCTGCACTTGCTGTGCTTCACTTCGTGCTGGTGGCTAGCAGCACAGTTCACTAGCTAACACTGACTGATTCTGTGCCACGCAGCAAAGTGTCTTGCTTTTTCTGTTGTCAAAAGGGATCATTCCACTCCTCCAGCCTGACACCTAAACATCAGACAAATCAAGATTTTGTTCCTAGATTAACACTAGCTCATTCCTTTCCACCAGCATTTGCTTGCATAGGATTAGGATGAGGAGATTCCTTCTAACATGTAGTATCTAAAGTTATTCTCTTTATTTTTAGAAATACATGCAGGAGGCGAGGAGTTTAGGAAAAAATTTAAGGCAGCCCAAACTCTCAGATCTCTCTCCAGCTGTGATTGCACAGACCAACTCGAAGTTTGTGGAGGGGTTACTGAAGGAATGTCGCATGAAGGTAGGTGTGTTCTCCTCTTGATTACAGAGAGCCTAAATAGCATCTGCAGATGTTCTTCTGGTTCACAGCTGGAATGGCATTGGTTTGTTGGAATACCAAGCTATCCACTAAAGGTCAGATATCCCTTTAGTATTACAGATAGACGTTAGTGTATCAATTTAGTGTTACATTTTTCAACAGCTGGAGAAGAAAAGAATGTGTCCTGGCTCTTCTATTTAGGCAGTTGAAGTTGATGGAAAGAGTAAAAAGGACAGGAAGGGGAATCAGCATGATCAGACTTTTCTGGGAGGATTTCCTTTAATTGTTCATATTTACATGTAGCCTAAACAGAACGGACTCGAGACCCTTGGTCAAAAGGGAAGAATTCAGCATGTGTCACTTGTGCACGTTGTTGTTGCAGAGCAAGTGAAGTACAGCGGTTTCTAATATTAGAGAAGCTTTTATAGCCACAGAAGTATAACTTCTTTGTGTCTGTTGCCGTTGGTGTCTTACTGCATTACCTGAATGTTAAACTTTAATGGCTGTAACAAGAAGAAAACCAAAAACTGAGTAAGGCTGAAAATGTGTCTGGTGCTGTACTCTGTTTTGGTCTGTACTCTGCGTGGTGATAGATCAACAGTGTAGGTATAGGACAATAGATAAAGGGGATAGAAATAGGACAGCTGGAACAGGCTCCCAGGGAAGTGGTCACAGCACAAGTTCAAAAAGAGTTCAAGAAGCATTTGGACAATGCTCTCAGGCACATTGTGTGATTCTTGGAGCTATCCTGTGCAGGACCAGGAGTTGGACTTGATGATCCTTGTGGGTCCTTTCCTACTCAGGATATTCTGTGATTTGAAGTAATCATGCAAACTTTTTTTTTATATTATTCTTTTTAATTTACAAAAGATATTTATAAAAGTATTTGAAGTTTCTGTGGACAGGCTGTTAGCAATGGTTTCTATATTATGCATGTTTAACTAAACTCATCTATAAATTCTGTCCCTTGTTGGATAATATTCTTAGAAACCTTTGGGTACTTTTTTAAATTACAGACTAAGCGCATGTTGGTAGAGAAGATGGGCCATGAAGCAGTTGAGCTGGGACACGGAGAAGCCAACATAACCGGTCTGGAGGAAAATACATTGATTGCTAGTCTCTGTGATCTGCTAGAAAGGATCTGGAGCCACGGTCTGCAGGTCAAGCAGGTTGGTAGCTGGAAACTTGGGACTTTGTGTGTAGAGTACTCTAGCAAACACTGGATGCCATCACTACCTTTTAAGCTGCTACTCCGTGGTATCATTCCAACATAAAGCAGGCAGTATCTTTGGGCTCAGTCCCTGGTTCATATCTTGCCAAGGTGTGAGGAATTTTTGATGTTGGAGGTTTTTCAGGGGGTGGCTGTTGGGGTTTTTTTCTCTTTTTCTATTTGAGAGGTGCCGTCAGAAATTGCAATGGTGTTGTCAAGTGTGTGTTTGGTTTCTTCTCTTTCGACCTTCACAAGGGAAACCCAGAGGGAGGACAGAGAAACAATGTGGGTGATGTTACTGCTAGGTCAGTGGGTTGGTCCTCTCCTTTTCCTTAGATTTCATTATCCAAGAGAGAAGGATTGATTGTCATTGCTGAACATCTTACCCATTTAAATGTCATTCCATTATTTTGTCATGTTTATTGGCCTCTTTTTTCTTGCCCGATCGATTTAAAGCTCTGTACTACATACTCAATTTTTAGGGGAAATCTGCTTTGTGGTCCCATTTGCTTCAGTACCAAGAGAGAGAAGAGAAGCAGGAACACAGTGCAGAGTCACCAGGTGAGTACTTGGCAGTTGGCTCCATGAAGGGTCCATCACAGCAAATGACCTTGGTCATGGGAGGAACAGTGCAACCACATGAAACCCATGCTGGATTTTTGGTGTATTTCTTTCCTAATGTCACGTGTACATTTTGAGACTTTTCATCATCACTGTGAGGATGCCTTGATGTCTGGACAAAATAAATTGAAAATGTTGGAGGCAAAGGAACATAGCTACTATCCTTGTCTGGAAAATCACTTGATGTCCATGTTCATTAAATCTTTATACTGGTTAGTTGTACAGTTCAGAAATCGTGTAATCAATCTCTGTGCATAAGTCTAGGTGCTCAGTTTAAGCTTTGGCTTGACCATTTACGATCACTAAATTACTTCTGTGCTGTAAGAGAGGTTGGTTTTCTGATGATCCATTTATGGGCAAACTAGTCTGTCTTATGAAAAGACTTTTTAATAAGCTTCGATGAGTAATGCACTAAACAATCTGGCTGGCAGGCATAAATTCCTGAGAGCAAAATGTGTCACCACAAAGCGGTTTGATCAGAGTAGCAGAGCACAGAAATGTGTGGCATTCTTAGCATTTAATATGTTACTGTAGCTTAATTTTATCGAGTTCTCAGTTGTGAGCTTTCCACAGAAGCATCCTTCTAATAAAACTCATCACTGTACAGATTTATGTTAATGTATTTCACATACAAAAATGGAAGCTAAAGCTCCAAATTCAGTCTATTTCTGTTTGCAGGACAGAGTTAATGATAATGCACAGAAACACTGCAGTTACCAGCCACTTAAGATTGTTTTCAGCTATATGTGAAACAAATGCTTTGCAGATTACTACTGTAGTGTTGCACTAACTTCATGTATTTTCTCCTCTGTAGTTGCTCTTGGAACAGAAAGACGGAAGTCTGATACAGGAATTACTCTGCCTACATTGAGGGTTTCTCTGATACAAGATATGAGGTACACAATTTGGTTCCTAAAGCATTGATTGTGGTTTTAATGGGTAGCATAAGGTAAAGATCTGGACTGGCTTTGGATCTACAGAGACTAAGGAGAATTAAACTTTCCCTTCAACCCACATTCAAATCTATGGCATGTTGCCTTTCTATTTTGAAAAACTTCTTTTGCATGTTCATTTTTGATTTATTTTATCTAAAAGACAATGAAAAACACAGACATTTTACTGGGATTTTTTTGTTTTCCCGGTGGGGGTTCTTCCAGCAATAAAGTCAGCTTATACAAATAACAGCAGATATGCTGAATTCCTTGGTACTCTTGAGTTTGTTTCCTTTTGTTTGTTTTAAATTTCTAATGGAGCAAGTACAGTCGATGGACAAAGCAAAGGGACATAAAAACCTGCTGGCAGTGCCTGAGCAATATTCTTTCTTTTCAGCTAACATTTTATGGCAAATAGTAATAAATGAAAAAGTTTACAAATGTAATCAAATTTAGAATTTGAGTGAGTTTAAAGCGAGGATGTGAATTTAGGGCAGCTGCTCTGCAGGAGACAGAGGCTGGCTATGGAGACCTATTCAAGCAATGTTAGTTTGGAACCAGAAGGATCAGGAAGTAAGAAGAGGTGGAACCTGGTGTGACAGCACCAGGCAGAAGTTTTTCAGGGCATCTCCTTGATCAAGTCTCTACTGGGTCAGGCTACTTTTTGGACACTTGTTTTGTCAGGGCTAAGGATTGCAGTGGGCTAAATATGCCATGAAAAGAGAGGAGGAGTAATGCAATAATGCTCATCTGTAAACAGCTGCTAGCAATTGCTGGCAATTAAATGTGTGAGACAACATGAGTACTGTTTCAGGTAATACCATGTCCTCCTTCCACGTAAAAATATGGCAAAAAAAATCTTACGAAAAAAGTAAGATTAATTGTAGTAAGCTCACAAAACCACGATTACAATGATGTGATTTTTACTCTGTATATTGGTACCAATATGTGTTTTTTTCTGATGTGAGATCACACAGATTAGTCAGACTTTTCTGAGAGAAAGTTACTTCCTACCTGCAGTGTGCAACCTTTTTTTTTTTTTTTTGGATGCTATGTAGTTTGGGTCTTGTGCTCTGATTTCGAGGAATATGACATGTCACATAAGGTTAAAATAACATGCAAAAGAAGGAGAGAGAATACATACAGTGTAATTAGGAGTGTAGTGCCAAGAGGTCATTTTGAACATGTGTCTGTCATTTTAGCATCCCTCTCATGGGATGTGGCAGCTATCTCCTTAATTCAGTCCTGACAGGCTGACAGGCATGGAGAGGGTCCGTCTGAGGAAAGGAGGATCTGGAGCGGAAACTCATGTGCTGGAAGGAGATTGCTGACAGAGGAGGCTGTGTGTGCTCACTGCTGTGTGCATAGTTTCTGTCCTCCACGAGCTTCCACTGGAGTAATGAAAGGCCAGCATAGAGCAGAGGTCTCGTTTGAATCACACAATTCTTTCTGCTGCTCTTCAGAGGAAAAGTTCAGAAGCAGAACGTTATCTTTTGTAATATCTTGGGTAGTCGTGATTGTGCATAAATATGTCTGGTCATAGAAAATGCTGCGCAGATGGTGAGTTAAATTTTCCCTCTGTAGTCTTGTGTCATACTTTCTCCTGCTTGGAGGGAATGCCAGTTAATATTTGTTTGCACACACAGATTCAAGCTGAGGTTAGAAGGATGGGTAATTGTTAAGTTGCCGATGCTAACTGAACTATTGGCTGGAGGATTAAGCATTGCCTTAAGCCTGGCTTGTTTTTGATGGCTCATTCAAGGTTATGTAAACAACTTATAAAGCAGGGCTGAGTCACAGTCATGCTCTCAAGTCCTCTGCTTCCCCTGCAAGGGCAGGCATCTTAGATGTGGTAAGGAAGATGCTCAAGGTGTTTATTTTGGTTTTGTGCTGGGGGTCTTGGCACAAACATGTTTGGGAGTATGCCCTTCAGCTTTTCCCCTGGTGAGGATCTGCAGCATCTCTCCCACCCCACTTCCAGCTCCCCTTCAGACTCCTGCTGCAGCCTGCTTCCAGCATGTCCTCAGCCCTCAGGCACATTGCTGCACATCCAGCCCAGCCAGTCAACACCAAGGCAACTCCATGAAACCTTTGGTCCAGTGGGGTTCAGGTTTCTCATCTTTCCCCTTTGGGCAAGGTCTTCCTTACTATCAGCACTTGCTTTCATGCCTGTGCTGTGCCTCTCCTCCTGTGGGGAGCTTGCAAGTGGAGGATGTGAGCTGGGCATTGGGCCCACAGCAGTGAGGTTTGATCTGCTGTGGTCAAAAAGAAGGCTTAGCAAAGACCTGCTGCCTACCTGGGACAAGCTTGTATGGCTCATTCCTGACGGCGCTGGGATGGGGAGTGTAACACCATCCTTAGGGACATGGCAATACTGAGCAGTTGTAACCTCTTCTGTTAGCACGGCTGTTTACAGAGGGTATGTCTTGCCATACCCCAGGCTTACATTTGACAGGGTAAATAGATTTTTCGTTATTACTAATGGGATTAAAAGCAAGTCCCAGCCAGGGGAGTTGCATGGAAATGGCTGTACAGTGCTCTGACAAGAAGAGTTTGCTGTGCAGTGTTGAGCACACAGTGCTTACGCTTAGGTCACTGGTAAAAATAGAGCTGTTCTAACTGTCACAGCTGAGAGTGAAATAAATTTGGGTTCCTGAATGCTCTGTTCTGTTACACTCTGCTTTTGCTGACACCAAGACTGATTACTGAATCTTTTTGATGCCTCCAGCAAGCTGCATGGTTGCAGATCTTTATTTTTCCCCAGTGCAGAATTAATGCTAATCTAGTCTGAAGCAGAAACAGGTAATGAGGAGGCGTAGAGCATGCATGGAATAAGGTTGAGTCCATCTGTACTTGAATCTTCTCACAATGAAATAACACATTCCGCTCAGTGTTTCCTATTAGGTATAATTCAAGACGAGCTCTCTGGGGGAAGGGGAGGGAGGCAGATGATAGTCTGTGCTTTAATCTTCCCATCTCAAAAGACTTGAAATGTCTGCGGAGGGTGTCTCAACACGATGTATTTGAGTGTAACATGCATCCAGTTTCTCAAGGACTCTGGATCATGTGTCCAGCTGTCTGGGCTGGAAGGTCTAACACTGCCTGCCACATCCTGAGCCAGGAAGGGATTTCCAGTGCCAGGAGCAAGGCTCTGGCCAGCAATTCAGCTGGTCAGCTTCGTTGCTGGCAGAGGGAGGCTGCTGATCTTGATTATAAAGGGCAAGGGCCTGTATGTGAGTGTAATGTGCCGTCCTGCGTTTGTTTTACAGCTCACCAAGAATTAGAACTTCTCACCTGGTCCTTCAGAAAAGTATGCATATGTGTATTAGGAAACAAGAGGAAAGTTTCTTTAAAAAAAAAAAAAGCCTTTTTTTTCTTTTCTTTTTCTTTTTTTATAGAGGTTTTAAGTAACCTAGGTTTTGCCGCTGGCAAGCTGCCATCACTCCTATTCATGGTGCTTCAGATATGTATGTACAGCACTGAGCCATGTATACAGAAGTGCATCCAGTGCATTTGTGCAGGGTGAACTCGTATTTCTGGACAGCACTAAGTTGTGCAAACTTGCCCTTCAGGTTCTGGGCCTGTTACATTAGAGGCTCTATAAACAAGAGAGTACTTTTCTCAAGTAATGCAGTCTAAATATAACACAAAGCACACACTTGGGTATAACAGATGGGGGAAAGCACGAGACAGTGAGACTATAGTAGTCAATGTAAAAAGCATCAGTCACAGTATGACTTTGTTGTATTTCCTTTGGAGTAAATATTGCCTAACACTCAGCAGTGCATGGAGGGCTGTCAAGGAAGATGCGGGAGTTGGACAGTAAATCACAATAGAGATCACTTCAGACTTCAGCTGATGGTACTCGGAGCCTGCCACGGAGATTTGGAGGGCTGAATCATGTGTGTACTTAACATAAAAACTGCATGAAAATTAAGAAGTTGCACCCTTTTGTTTCCCGTGCTGGAAACGGTTACTCATTTTTCTTGTTGTTTATTTAACCGAGTTGGGGATTTTTGGAAGCAGCTCGGCCTTGCCATGGCAGTTCTCTTCCTCTTGTAAAACTTCCTGTGCTCTAAAACTAGAGTTTCATTCTTCAAACTGAAATGTGGGAAATTTGAAAAAAAAAATAAAGAAAAAGAAAAGCAAAACCATAGAAGAAAGCCCCTGTGGAACAGTTCTGCTTTCCTACAGATGCAGCATGTGGAAGGCTGTCCAAATTGTCATGAGGGCCTCTTGTGTCTCTGAAAATGTGATTCTGCTTGCGGCTTCCTGGTGCTGTTTTTGCCCCAACAATCCTCTTTTTTTAGGTTTCCCATTGCTGCTGCCCTTGAGGGGTTTGTTAGAGCCTTCAAGGTAGACTGTGGTTTGGAGAAACTCTCAGGATACGTGTTTGTCCTCTGTGCTCCCAGACACACCTTTCAAGTCAGCAGCTTGAGGGGCAACTATGTTAAAACTGCATCTCACAAGGTGGCAGCTTTTCTGAGGTGTTGGCAATGCCCATGAAGGCATCTGCCTCTGGCAATTTACCCTTCCTTACCTTGGCCAAGCAAGCACAGAGCAGGTGATACGGGCTGTAGTGCACCTGGGTTGCAACCTGCTGGCCCCGGAAAAAGCTGCCCCAATGTCCTCATGCCAGCCTGGGACTGTCAGGGATCTCAGTGCCACAGTGTGGGATTCGGGGGGGCCCTGCTGGGGGTCTCTCTAGAAATTGTCAGAAGATGTCTTCTAGTTCAGCTGCAGCATCACACTGGATGTTGCCGTTTGAAGCATGTAAAATTTTTGATTCATCTATTTCTTTTCTTTCCCATGCATTTCAGGCATGTTCAGAACATGAGTGAGATAAAGACTGATGTGGGGCGAGCCCGAGCCTGGATAAGGCTTTCTCTGGAGAAGAAGCTTTTATCTCAGCACCTGAAGCAGCTGCTTTCCAACCAGGCACTTGCAAAGTAGGTTGGCTCTTTTTCTCAATGCTTCATTTTCCCGTCTGCTTTAGTGATGTCTCGAGGTGCTGCTGCTTGGGGCGAAGCCACACACTCAGTTTGTGTGCTGTGGTCTCCAGCTAGAAGTGACTGAAGGGCGGAGGGTGGCTGGGGATGGAGGTACTGCCCGCCCAGCAGGGCAAAAGTCTCCTTATCTGCATGGAAATTGCATCACAGTTTTCAGGAAGAAGATATTAGGTTGTGGTCAAATCAGTGTATTTGATTCAAACCATGTTGCAGCCCTACAATCCCTGTGTCTTCTGCAAGTGAAGCAGTGGGGGCAGGAGTGCCCCTTGTCTCTCAGCAGCCCTGCTTAGGTTGATTCAAGCCAAACACAGGCCCTCATCCTGACTGCTGATGAGCTGGGTCAGAGGCCAGCCCTTCAAGTCAGCTCCCCCAGCTTTGCCTCCTTTTGCTAGCACAGGCACTTAAGGGTCTGCCTACATAGATGTCCCTGACTTCATTTTCTCAAAACAATGCATTTGGAAAAAACCCGAAACCTTAACAAAATAAAACTTCCTAGCTATTGCAAGTACTTCCGGCTCTGTCACGAGTTACATGCATGATTTATGCCAAAAGCTACCAAATACTTTGCTAACGGGAAGAAAGAAGAGTGACTGGAGGTGGTCACCTCTTGGGAGATCAGCTAAAGGCATGATGGCAGGCCTGTCTTCTGAAGCTGCAGCTACCTCTGTCTACCTCAGCAGCTCTTTGGGAGTCTGTTGCCTTCAGATGACAGGCTGTGTCACAAATTCTGTGCTCTCTCAGAGCGGGGCTAGGTTAACTCCTGGTGTGCACTGCTTTGGGCAATTGGTGATGTACACTTAAGTTCCTAAACAGAGTGGTGGAAGGGCCCCAGGTGCTGCTTGGTGCCTTCTGCTTAGTTTTCTCTGTCGCAGTATGGAGCAGAAGGAAGACTGGGATATTAGACAGGACCATTCCACAGTGGGAAGGTATGGGGAAGAAATGAGGTTGCTGTATGTTGGTCCAGGTCTGTGGCTGTGAGCAGTGTTGGTTTATATCTGTGCTTAGCAGCAAACCCAAACAGATGAGCTCTGTACCTTGCTGTGGGACTGGGGAAGCTGAGGGTGGTTTGTAACACAGATGTGTAGCGCATTTACATGCCCTCTATGGGTTTCTAGCAGCTTGTGGAGAATCCTACCTCCCTTTAAGATCCACTCTTCATTTGGTATTTTGAGATTCAAACACCTTTTAAGATACATGGTGGTTTTTTTTCACCACCACCACCAAAAAATACGCAATGTGTTTGTTTCTACCAGGAAACTTTACAAGCGTTATGCTTTCCTGCGCTGTGAGGAAGAACGGGAACAGTTTCTGTATCACCTGCTCTCACTCAACGCTGTGGATTACTTCTGCTTCACAAGCGTCTTCACCACAATCAGTGAGTTGGAGAATCAATGTTTTTCCCCATGAATAAAAATTAGTTGCTGTCATGATTTGTAAGAGACGATGTTGACGGTGACTGAGCTGAGCCCTTATCTGGATACCTTGGTTGTTGCTGCGGGGCTCATGGGTGCTGGGTGTTGCTGTGGGAACCCAGCTGGAGGGGCAAGGTATGGGAGTGCTCTGGATAAGAGCATTGCACAAAGGAGAGTAATCAGCAGAGTGCCACTCTCTGTATAGTTCCTTTCATCTCCCCTCCCAGACAAGCCCTCTACATCCAAATGCTTTCTTCTGTCCTTCATTCAGTGTTCACCCTAACAGCCTCCTCTCCCCAGACTGAGAAGGAGATGGAAGATTGGAGGATGAAATACAAAGCGTTTTGTGCTCCACTGTATATTTTAAATCTCTTTTTGTCACTCCTTAAATGCCAGAAAGATTCCCTTTCTCATCATCTCTTGTAAAGAGGAGAGCAGAGATTATTGTAATGATACCTGAAAATGAGTCTTTGTCTCTCCAGCACTGATCAATGTGTAAAAGGCAGAATCCCATGAGATGACCCAAATATTCGGATTCCCCTGGGCAGTTCTTAGTCTTCATTTCCCTGCCTGTTCAGAGTGAAGTGAAGCAAGTTTTACGTGGCTGTCAAAGCAGGCACCCATTCTACTTTTTCTCTTCTTAAAGCAAGAAATCCCCTCAGAACTAGCACAGCACAAAGAGATTTATTCATCCTTGATTACCTTGTTTCTGTGGGGCATCTGGCTTGACAGCTTTCGCCTGTAGGGCAAAGGCTTGGAATTTAAGGATATTTCTTTGAGTGCAGTATCATTGGATGGCACACAAAAGTAAAAAAGTTTGGCTTAGCTTCCCCAGTCAAAAAAGCAGCTGGTGAAACATAAGGAGAGACTCTTGCAGTGCTAGAGGTGCAGTATTGAAGTCAAATCCAAACTCGGGCGGGTGGCAGCCCTTGTCTTAGTTATGTATTGGTGGTAGAGATTTAAAAGAAGAAGAGTAAGAATGGAGCTGTCAACAGAGACCCATCATACTTGAGACTTTGGCCACGTCAGCATTACTTATTGCAGCCTTTCAGTACTTGGAGGGGGCCTGTAAGAAAGATGGGTACAAACATTTTATCATTTATCTGTTTTAATGGGACAAAGGTTAATGGTTTTAAATTGAAAGAGGGTCGATTTACATTAGATATAAGAAAGAAGCTTTTACATTGAGAGTGTCAGACCATGGCACAGATTGCCCAGAGAAGTTGTGGATGCCCCATTCCTGGAAAGGTTCAAGAACAGGTTGGACAGGGCTCTGAGGTACTTGATCTGTGTGAGGACGTCCCTACTCCTTGCAGAGGGGTTGGACTAGGTGGCCTCTAAGAGTGCGTTCCAGACCGGACTGTTTGATGATTCTGCCATTCCTTTCCCTCCTATCCATCCTGCCATGTTCCCGCTGCTCCCCGCATCCTGCCGCGTTCCCGCATCCTGCCGCAGGCGGGCTCATCCCTTTTCCCTGCGCTGTGCCGGCTCCTGCCGCGGGGCTGCAGCACCACCGTGCGGCACCGCCGCCCCCTCGGAGCACAGGGAAGGGCATCTTACTCGGCTGCTGACACAGGGGGCAAAAACCTGCAAGGGAAAGGCGTAATTTGCTCCAGAAGTTGCATTTACTGTAAGAGAAAAAGAAGTAAAAAATCAAGACTAACGTGCTTCCCTCCCCATCCCCACCCCGTTCTCAGTGATCCCTTACAGGTCAGTGATAATTCCCATCAAAAAACTGAGCAATGCAATTACCACATCAAACCCATGGATATGTGTGTCAGGAGAACTAGGAGACACTGGTGTAATGCAGATTCCTAAAAACCACCTAGAAATGACATTTGAGGTGAGTATGTTCTCTTTGCGTTTTACTTTTATTTGGAAGCACAGTTCAAATTGAAACATTAATGTGGTCAGGGGTTATTCAGAGCAGAGCGTCTCAGATTCTGTCCCAGTTTTTAAGGTCGCTGTTCATTCGAATATGTACAGGGAAGTAGTGCTGCCTGCCCCTCGTGTGTGAGATGAAGGTTTCCTGGGAGCACATACCACTTGTTAAGCACAGGCTTCACAGCTGTCCCTGTCCCAGCCCAGGACTCCTCACCTAGCCAGTCTGTTTCCCTATCCCATTCTCTTCCATGCCTCCTTGCCTGTTTTTTTCCCTTTCAGCCCTCATTTCCAACTCTTCATCTCCCTTCCAAGTTTCTTTTCCCTTCTTTCAGTCCGTCTTTCCACTTACCACCACCCCGGTCCCTTTCTGCATCTGGCCAGTTCCAGATTTCTTCTCCTCCTGCTCCAGCATCTTGTTCAGCATTACTGCTTTCCTTTCAACCAGCCAGTCTAACCCTTGAGCTCTCCAACACCCCAGCCTCAGGTGCTGTCCCCAGCAAAGTGAGAGCTGCCATCCCCACCAGGCTCTCCTCTCCGAGCTCGCTGGGATTTTCTCTTTACGTTGGACTACCCGGTGTTCCCCTCTGCCTTCCCACCCATCAGTTACAGGTTGGCTCGGTGCCACACCGAAGCAGCTGGTGATTTCCCAGCGGGATTTGCAGGAAAAGCCCCATCAAGCTCCTGTAGCTCCCTCCTGGCTGTACCGTATCCATTAAGGAGTGATTTTGTATGGAAATTTGCTGCTAAAATTAAGGTTGCATCAATTGAGCATACGCAGACTGACCTTCAACAACAATAGCAAAAAAAGCCTATTGCCAAATGTAAGCAGATTTTGACATAGAGAGGATATTTTTGTGATAAATGCCTGCCTCTCATTCAGGTATTATTATTTTGCAGAAAAGATCTCCAAGTTCCTAACAAGCAAAATGACGTATTTAGATATTTCTAAGGGCCACATTAATGCTGTTCTGTATTATTCCTTCAGCTGAAATTTTCCTAAAATATTGACTTGGGTAGCCACCCACTATAAAAAATGTCAGCCTAAGCTGCTTGTTTGGCAGTATTAGAAGCAATGAAAACCAAGGTCTTGCGAGGGAAGTGTTTAGGTGGCCTTAGCAGATGTTGCTGCCAGCCTCACCTACAATTACACAGAGCACTGGAATTCACTGTCCCTTGTTTCCCTTTTTCAGTGTCTTTATGATACTAAGACATGTTAGTGATTTTTGTTTGGCCCAACAGTAAACCAGTCAATCTTCGAAAATAATAAAGGATCTAGGGACTACTTCCTAGTGTAGAGTGGGTCAACTGAAGATCAGTATGCTCAAAATGCATTTTTGAAAAGCTGGTTTTATTGAAGGTCTGTTTCTTCTACAGAAGCATACATTTTTATCACCTTAGCTCAGACATTTGTAATTAATGCTTCTCAGAAATATTCAGAGTGAGTGCTCACAACAAAGAATATAATCTCTTCCCAAGCTTTTAATGGTTTCATTTCTTTGCTCCCGTCTTAAAATAATTATGCTGCTTTTCAAAATGCTCTGCATGTTTGGTTAATAATACTTGCTCTACAAATCCAAGGAAACTGAATAAAGGCATACATTTGAGACCATATGTGTATATGTGGTGGGGGTGTGTGTTGTCTGTTGTTTTTTAAATTAAGTAAAAACTGTTATTCCTTTCAGTGCCAGAACTTAGGGAAGCTGACGACTGTTCAGATTGGCCATGACAACTCAGGGCTACTGGCCAAGTGGCTGGTTGATTGTGTCATGGTCAGAAATGAAATAACAGGACACACGTACAAGTAAGCAACAAGTTTCAATTTTATTTGTCTGGAATTCTTACTTGTTAAATTTAAAAAAATCAAGAAGGCATTCACCTTTTCCTTAGTTGGTGGAACACTGTGGGCTAATTTGGGTCCCTGATAGGCTTGGGTTGGTCTCCCCCACCCCCTGTTCTCTCATTTCATAAGGCCTAGTTGAAGTCAGATAATCTGATAAATATTAAATGAGATTTGAATGTAGGACTTCCTTTGCTTCTTTCTGAGACAGGACAGACAGTGTAGATACTTTTGAAGTGATTCATGTGTTTGTGTCTAAGAATTAAATCTCTTGATTTAGAATAGCGTGCTAAAATTGTGCACAAATTAACTCTTTAAAGCCCAAGAGCTTGAATCACAGTTTATGGCAAATCTTTGCTTTCAAGTGAAAAATCAGTCAGCAGAAAGAAAGATGTGGACTATGAAATATGCTCATAACCCAAGCTTTGCATATTTCCCTGTTCCCAAGGATGATCAGTTATGGTGCAGGAGATGCTGCCTATGGAGTTCCGGCCTGAGAAGTGCCTGGGTACAGAGCACTCCCTGTTATCAGTGTTTATTGGGTGCTAGCTATCCCTCTAGCTCTGAGATCAAGCCATTGCCTGTGTGTCTAACCTCTGCTTGTCCTGGATGTGTGGCAGGTTTCCCTGTGGGCGATGGCTGGGAAAAGGCGTTGACGATGGCAGTTTGGAACGGATACTCATTGGAGAGCTGGTGTCCTCCACATCTGATGAAGAGCTGGGAAAGCAGTGCCGTACCCCACCCCAGCAGAAATCTCCTACTGTGACTCGACGGCTGAGCATCACTTCCCTCACAGGGAAGAACACTAGTAAGTCCTTTCCTTTCTCCCCAGGGCCCTAGAGAAGGGGCAGCAACAGCTGAGAAAAAGGCTCCTGTGAACAGGAAAGGTCATCCTGAAGCAAGGCTTGGTGCAGATGAACAGCTGCAAGCTGATGGCTTTTTCCTGCCCCGTTTATGTTTGCTGTCTGATGCACACATTGCCTCTTTCAATGTCCCCACTTGACAGTTCAGGGATAATAATCTCTTTCTTTGGAGCAGGGAGATGAGAGATGAGGGAGGAGGAGGCAGCAGAATTTGCAGTGGCTGATGCTGCTCAGCTTCCCAGCTCACTTTGCAGTCAGGGAGAAGTTGTCTCTGAAGGGCAGTTCAGAGCTTGATGTGGATGCTGTGAACTGCCTTGTGGAGGAGCATATCTCCAGGGGCACTTTAGGGGACATCAACTTCACAACCCTAAAATTAGCTTTTATGGGTAACTGCTCCTGTCTACAACAGGACATGGTACTGAAAGGGTCACAGGAGGCATTCTCTGCTAAAGCAGAGAGATGAGCACAGTGTAGATCCTGTCTGCACATCTGTCCAGCTCCTGTAAAGGTTAGAGGATATGACTGCTGAAATGTCAAGCAAGGAAAGACTAGCCTTCAGGAGTGTTGCATCATTTAAAACCCACCTCTTCAGCTAGTATGCTCTCCATCATTTCACAGAGCCTAATGCGGGACAGATCCAAGAGGGAATTGGGGAAGCTGTGAATAATATTGTGAAGCACTTTCACAAGCCGGAGAAAGAGGTAATTCCTACTTTTCATTACTTGCCTGCATATTTTTATAAACAGAAATGGAACTGAAGTACCAGTAGATGTACTACATTTAGATTTGAAGTTTCTAGCATACAAACAAGGCAAGTTGTATTTACCAACTTTCTCTTCCACACAGAGAGGGAGCCTTACCATTCTCTTGTGTGGAGAAAATGGTCTGGTTGCAGCCCTGGAGCAAGTTTTCCACCATGGATTCAAATCAGCTCGCATTTTTCATAAGAATGTCTTCATCTGGGATTTCATAGGTAAGTTGCTGTGTAGTTTGGAAGCAGAAGGAGAGGGAAGATTAGGGCAAAGTGACTACTCATACAGAGAGGCGTTGGATTCTCATCAGCAAGGGTGCCATTTCTCCTGCCAAGCACATGCTGCAGGTTGCTTAAAGTCAATAAGAAACCAGATGGAAGATGAGTAGTACTAAACTGTGTAAGGGAAGAGTGGAGCCTGTGCAGAAGTTTAAGAGTACTTAGAATTCTTGTCATTTATTTGTAGATGAATATTCAAACAGTTGCTTTTCTAACCAGGCAAAAAGATAGGCTGGAGGCTGGGGTGGAGTAGCAATTGATGTTAGGTGGAGAGCTGGAAAAGGGCAGGCAATGAAAGGTTTCGATTTCTAGTTGCTCATGAGAACTCTTCTAATCACTGTGTTTGCCTTCTGGTGATGTTTTACCTGTAGGCCTATGTTGCAGTATTTTAAGGTGTACTTACTCCTTTAAAACAGGCTCACAGGCTGAGATACTTAGCCCGAGGGTGAGTGCTTGCTCAGAAAAAGTGAAAAATCAAAGCTGATGGTATCACTTACAGTGAAACCCCTGATAGGTCCTCTGCAGCGGCTCCTTGATGTTACCTGACTGTATTAGACATCAACCAGTCTGACCACTGCTAGGCCATAGCAGAGTTGGAGATGACCACCTACCTATGGTCTGCACAGCAAGGAATTCACATATAAACTGTGCAACAGCTCTCAGCTGGTTGTTTAAGGATTCCCTTGTGTAATTCTGTGTCATAATGAAGTGCTTCTGCTCACTGAGTTCTGATTTTCTCCCTTCCACAGAGAAAGCTGTTGCTTATTTTGAAACCAGTGATCAGATTGGAGACAATGAGGAGGCCCTTTTGCTTCAGAGATCTTCATGCAAAACCTTCTGTCATTATGTGAATGCCATCAATACAGCTCCAAGGAACATTGGAAAGGATGGCAAATTCCAAATCCTGGTTTGCCTGGGGACAAGGTACCTAACTGCTCTTCATGATATGTGTCCTCTTGCATTAGACTAGAATATTTTTCACCGATGTCATTACCTTTAGTTTTCCATTTTAAGACATCACATAACTATCTATTATCCAGTATATATTTTAGACTGCTTTAATACTGCTGAAAAATTGGAGCGAAGAAGCAGTAATGATACATGGCTAGTGTCTAAACTGCTAAATATGTTTTGAGCTTTTTTATTACTGTTAGCTTGACAGTCATATGGATGAAATCTGCCTTGAAATGCTGTTTTTGTTGAAGTACTGACTTCGGGAATGCAGAGTTCCTTTTCAGGAGCTGGTGCATTTCTAAATCCCCATTGAATTGCCTATGAAAATGGGATTATGTCTGTTATAATTTTCACCAAACTATTCTAGATGAACCTTTCTTAATAAGATGTTTTCTGTCTTGCCCTTGGGAGGGAGGGTTAGTTGTATTTTGGAGGGTGGAAGTTGATATGTCTAGAAGTAGGGACAGTTCTTGTCTTGTCTGAATGCTTGGAAAGCCAGTTGGAAAACAGTCTGTTGGGTTTTCTCTGAGTTTTACTTTCCCTGTTCCTGATCTGAAAATGTTGCTGAGTTCTTACAAATGTCCAGTTCTGCTGATACCTTTCCATTTTTGTTTCTGCAGTGTGTAATAGTTTACCAACAAAATCAAGGGTTGTAGTTACTCAGGAAACATTTATGTGCAAACAACACACACCACTCACAAAGAGGGACCCGGTGTTCTGGGCTGTGTTCTTGGAGAAGAATTTCAGTTTGAGATCTGTTGCACTTGGTGCTAAAATATTTCCTTTCATCCCCTTTTCAGGGACCACTTGCTCTCTCAGTGGATCCCGTTACTGGCAGAGTGCCCGCCCATTACAAGGATGTATGAGGAAAATGCTCTCCTACGGGACCGCATGACTGTCAACTCCCTTATCCGAGTCCTACAGACATTGCAAGATTTCAACATCATCCTAGAAGGATCACTCATCAAAGGAGTGGATGTTTAGCATGGCTTTGCTGAGAACTTCATTATGCCTTTCCCAAGCAAGCAAACCACAATTGGAGACCTGTCAGGACTTGAACACGATGGTAGTGCACCACTGTAAGGCAGAGCTGCCTGTTGAAGCGGAATTGGGAAGCCCGGTTTGTGCCCAGCAGGGACTGTCCTCTAAAGCTGCAGAAAGCTAAGAAGCGGTATTGTAGTTTATTTGAAACAGAAATTTAGTACAAAAATAGAGTATTTTCATGTGTTAGATGTGTGTAAATATGCTATCTTCTTTAAGAAATTATATTACCCTAAGGAATTTTTCTTAGACTGACTATGAGTAGGTTAAACCCAGGGGAAGGACTTGGGGGAGGGAAGGACCAAGGTGGGAAGGGATGCCGCTACTTGCTTGCAAGGAAGAAGCCAATGGATGTGTAAATAAAGTGCAAACTCAGCAGGGCTTTTTTTCAGGTGTTGCAAACTAGTACAGCAAATATCCTTACATACCCATTGTGATTGTGTCACTCTTGGAAATGTTGTAAGTGTATCCAGGTTTACCCTACTGCACATGGTCTCTCTCTTAATTTTTTGTTTGTTTGAAGACTCAACTTTCCATGCATGAAAGATGTGAACCGTCTCTTTTTTTTTTCTTTCCTTTAAGTCCTTTTGTGTCACTTCTGTTGATCTCCAAAAGAGGAAACACGTGTTGAAATGCTTAAACACTGGAGAGGAGGACTGCTGTCAGCCTCAGAGCCTGAGAGTATGAGACACCTGTTTAAGCAGTGCTGCTGCAGCCTGAGATGGGGAACAATGGCTTGCTTGACTCATTTGGTGTGTCCCTTCTCTGTCTAGACATCCTGGTGATTCGTCATCACCCTTGGCCAGTTTGTGCTGTGGACGACCTCTTTTTTTTTTTTTCCCTCCACATTAAGGAATTTGGTTTGCACCAAATTCTTGCTGTACTTGAGAAGAATCATTGCTGTAGAGCCACAAACACTGATGTTGCTGTGCTACTGAACTCTGTCAGCTCTATCGGCTTTGAAATGCCGAGGGATTATGAGTCTTCCTTTATCCTGCAGAATGAGTGTTCCTAGGGGAGTACAGCATCTTTGATTACTTTTTTTTTTTTTTAGTTTAAATTATCCAGCTACAAAAAGAAAAGTATTTAAGAAAAAGCAGGGGAAAAAAGAATCTCACTTTCATATTTTGAGGGTTCTCTCTTACACTTTTTCGGTTAATGTGGTACTAATACAGAGCATGTATATAGATACAGCTCTTGATGAGGAACTGGGAGCAACTGGAATCCTGAACACTACAAGAGATTATATCAAAATCATCTTGTGAAAGCCATGCAGCAAATATAGAGTGTATTTTCCATTACTGTGGAGAGGTGTTGGAAGGATCTGAGGACATAGTTAGCTTCACCTGGTTTTAGTTTTTGGAAGTTAGTTTAAATATAGGTGTTTGTTTCCATTTGTTTACTCCCTATGATCTTGGGCATTTTGTCAGTGGATTTCTTTGGAAAGACACTCTCACTGTCAGCTGTGGCTTAGGAAAGGCCCCTGACTGGTACTGTAAGTCTGTTGCCTTGCACTGTGCTTGCAAGTGGCATGAGAAAGGACTTGGGAATGGTGGACAGTAGCAGGTCTTGGCATGGTGTGCACATTGTGGAAAGAGGAATGAGAAATAAGGAAAAAGAAAGGATGAAAATGAGGATATGCTTTCTTGCCTACCTTTTGTCAAGCTTCTCTACTTTGCTGTGGTACTCCTGCTGTCCAGTTCTTAAAACAGCACTCACTTTAGTGTCAAAACTTCACATCATATTCTCAACCAGAAGAAAACTCTTCACGTGACTTTGTTTCATTGGAAGGGAGTGGTTTGCGTTACAGAAGTTTTTTTTTGTTTCTAAGAAAGAAGTAAAATAACACTGGCTAGGAGTCTAACTTTCACGAGGGTTCCAGTGTTTCATAACCAGTCTTCCCTCCTGGGCTTGTGCTTCCTTAAACTGACTTGAGTTAGTTCATCCCAAATACTGTAGGCAGTGCTGCTGTGTCACTGCTGTGTGTGTGAGTAACTGGCATAAAGGCTGTCAATGGTGTCATGAGTTAGCAACCAGAGCCCACGGCTGTGTCACACCTCTCTTACGTTTCCAGAAGCGTCAAATTTGGCGTGGTGGGGTTTTCTGTGTGGCCAGGCAAGTCTGCTTAAAGTCAGCAGATGACAACCCTCCAGCAGCAGTTGAAAATGCATCCCTAGTATTTAACTCTTATCACTGAATTATACATTTAGCCCCAGAAACCATGTGGCAGCATTATTTGGTAATGACTGCTTAGGATGTTTTGATTTCTATTACAGCTCAGGCCTTTTACGTCTAATGACTGCTGTACAGGATTTTTTCATGCCCAACCCAGCCTAAGTAACTTTCATTTTAGTGAAATAACCACCTCTTTAGTCCTTGGATTTCTTCACAGCATCATCTGCATTTCTGAGCTGGATGCTTCCCAAAGTACACTGCTGCGTACTTCTCCAAAGGCTATATATGACTTAGGCAGTCATAACATACATCTGACATGACAAGGGTTAAGCACAAGCAGGATGAAGTAGAAATGTGGGCACCTCTAAAGGTCATTCATTTAAATGAATAAACCACACAAAGAGGGAAAGGCAATAACTACATAAAGTCTTTCTTAAGTTAAAATAAGTCGAAACCTGAGAATTATAAAAATTCAAATCAGGGCCTTTCCCCATTTCAAACTACATTAGGAAACTTTTAGCACTTAACACAGCTTCACATCAGCTTTTTCAGCATGTGTGGACTTGTTTGGTTTTGTCAGGTTTCACTCATATTACTAATAATACAATAAAAATTATGTATGTCTCATATTTCCATGTAGGCAATAAACCTCCCTGAGATGTGTTGAAAGGGGCACAGCTGAGTGCCTCAGATTCCTAGAAGACTAGTCTTTGACAACTTTGGGAGTACAGTTCTTCATAGGTGAATTTTTATTCTACCATATATGATTTATTTTTTTAGTGGACTACTTTTGTTTATTGGGAACTGTGAGTTTTTTTCTGTAAAGTTTACAGAAATCATTCTACCCACAGTGAGAAAACCCACTGGGATTCTTCTAAGCTAACACAGTTTTTACTACAGTGTTAATGCACCTTCTTTGGTTGAGAAAGGGAATCTTGGAAAAGACCAAAGCTCTCTGGTATCTGCTTTTTTTATAAAGAAAAAAAAAAAAAAGCTATCCAATGCCCATCTGCAGATGTCTGAGTTTGCATAGTCCTGCTATACCAACACCCAGCATGGTAACCTGAGGGAGTCAGAGAATCAAATGCCTCACTCTGTACAAAATGTGTATTTATAATTCTCTGAAATAAATGAAATTGTACTGTTTAGTGAAAAATCTGCTGATGTTTATTCCAGGTTGGTTTGTGTAATTAGATATCATTGTTCAAAAATGTGTTTTTAGGATAGTTGCGCAACAGCATATTTGAGAAAATTCCTTCTTTCAATCAATTGAAGGTGCGCATCTTTAAGGGGAAATATTGTGTGTTACACTTGAAATGTACAAATGTGCCCTGTATAGCTTAAAATGATCCTTAAATGTCTCCATTAAGTATATTTTGTCTTTACATCACTACTAACTGAATAAGAACTGGATTATTTTCAAAAGACATTAGTAAAAGTATTGTTATATCAAGCACTTTAACATGCATACCACAGACCGACATGGGTTTTTCAGGTTTTGAAGTACATTGAAATACAGCTTTTCATGCTATGTCCTTTACGAATAAAACTGTGAGAATAATGGCTGGTGTCACTTTCTCCTTGCAGAGGAACCAAGAGATTCGGATCTCAAGGAAAAGATCTGAACCTGGAGGGCATGTTTCATCACGGGAATGAGGCCAACAAAATGATTCAGCTGATAGTGACTCCTGGTACTGGGAACTTGCTGGGGCAAAGTGGAGGAGAAGGGAAAGAATACCTGTCCTTCTGCCTCCCTTGACACAAAGGGGAGGCAGAGACTGTGCTGAGCCTGAGCAGCTCTTTGTTTTAAGGCTTAGGTGGAAACGGTGGCTGATTAAAGGGTAGAAATGGGATCACAGTGAAGCTGAGCTCTTACCAGGGTGGCATTCGCTAGGCAGCCTGGGTTGCTTTGCCCTTAGTATCTGGAATAGTGGGGAGAAGGAGGGTGGAATCCTGTTGGCAGCAAAATGGGAAGTGTGGGATTAACTGTAGCCAAGGGTCTCTTTCCTCTCTTGTTGTGAATTGCTCTGATATTTGATCTCGGAGTTAAAATGTTGGAATGCAACTCATGCCCTTCAGTCTGTCAGAATGCTGTGTAGGAAGAAGGGCTGATGGATGAGAGAAATGGATGCCTGCAACAAAAACATGGTGAAATGCCCTGCTTTTCCAGGTTGGACTGGATTTTCAGAAATTTCTCCTGTGTTCCTCCCTTCACTAGATCGGCTGGAATTGGCAAAAATAGAATTTTTGAAGACTTGATAGTTGAAATGCAGACCCCTGCATGTGTGTGTGTGAGGTGGGGCATGTCTGTTCACTCATGTTAACTCTCAGTTTTGAAAAGGTAGAGAACCTCAGGAGAGGACTGGAAGTCTCAGAGCTTATGACCCTATTTGTGGAAATCATGAATAGATTGTTTGATGATACTGATGTTTATCAACAGTGTTGCAGCAAAATTATAAGATCCCATAAATGTGAATAAAATCCCTAGGGCTGCTTGTTGTCAAATGTGAATGGAAGGAGTGGCCATACTTAACACTATACCTTCTTACTAATTTTGTTTGGGCTTATGTGTGTAAATTAGAGAAAGTGAGATCTGACATCTTAAAGGCAGCAAGTACTTGAAGTATGGCAGGACTAAGCTTGTCCAGATGAGGAAGTGCAAATAACTTCCTCTCTACTGCTCTGTCATCGATGCAGTCTGGGAACACTGCAGTGTTTTCTGCAAAGGGTAAGTAGAAGAAAACTCTCTGAGAAAACTTGCATGGATAGGAGTTGAAAGAGCTCACCAATCTACTCTGTTCCTTTCCAGCACTTCAGGTAAGCTTGCTTGATAGTAAAAATTGTGCTCAAGTCAGGAGTGAAGCTGCTCCCCAACAGCTCAGAGGCTGAGGATCCTGTCGTTGCAGTCAGGGAGCATTTCATTGCTGACATTCCTGTTTTCGCTCCTGCTATTCCATCAAATGTGTATCACTGTAAGCTGGTTGGAGCTCAGCACAGGATGTGAAGGGAATGGGAGAATTTCTGTGCGGGTCTGCTATCTGGTGGCTGGCTACGGTAAATTCTCCTTGAAGCACTGCGGAGCTCATTTGTCAGTGGGAAGGTGTATTTCTGCAGGAGATCCTGACACTTTAGTGAGCCCATCCGTATTCCCTGCAGACCTCATCGGGCATCTCAGATCCTCTGAAAGGACTTCTCTCAGAATGTGCCCTGAAAAAGTATTTTCTCCTTGAACCAATCCCATCTTTGTCTTTGGAGAGCAGGGAAAAAGTCACGGGGAGCCAACCTGCCCTGATCCTTACCCACAGTGTATTTTGCAGAAGATGTTGCTGTAAAGGACTTCATTGCTTTGTCATTTAGTGACAACCTTGTTATCATTCGATCATTAATTCAGTGGGATCCATAGATGTAAAATAGTTGTGTTTTACATCAGAGAGACTCAGGTGTTTGTACCAGTTACTCTGAGTAATATATTAATCTGTAAGAGATTGTTCCTCCTGCTTGTAGGGGTTATCAAGACTTGTGCAAATTACTTGTCTTGCATGAGGAGTAAACATAGAAGACAATGCTTATAATCTGTGAAATACGACTGTCCTTTGCCCAATATGGACCTGTTAGTTTGATACGACCCTTTCCCTGAATGCACTGACTTTTAGACCTCGCCTAAGCAGCTGGTTAAAATGTTTGAATTGTGGAGTGGTCTGTTCACCCTGTTTTGGGTGCTCAAGCCCTGGGTAGGCTGAAGTGATAAACAAGTGAGGATGGTGAATGGACAATGGAGTTTTATTTGCAAAGTGCATTTGGCAGGACCGTGCAGCAGATGTAATCCCTAAGAAGTCAAATATTTGTCACAGGGCATCTCTCAGCAGGAGGGAGGCAAGGAGAATGCAAGAGATACCCCAGTCTTCACATAGTACATTTGGTGATAGATTTTCTCCTGCTCCCACAGCCAACTGATACAAGCCTAAACTAAAAAAAGAAATTAAACTCAATAACAGCCAGATGTTGGGTTTGGTGCTCTGCAATCCTTGCATTCTCCTGCTTTCAATGAGAGGTTTTCACCAAGGCTAAGAAAGCCATTTTCCTTGCCCTGCCTCTGCAGCCAGTGGGAGGAGATGGGCTCCTTCAGGAGGTCTTGCAAGGTGAAACCTCACTTGGCTGCTTTTAATTATGCCTAGAGAAGTCCAACAGCGGCAGCTTGTCCCTGAAGGCTAAGCTATGAATATTCCCCCCAGCGCTGTCCTCCCATACCGAGTTCATCCCTTCAAAGGCATCCAAGTGATCTATTGGCATGTTCTTTACACATTAAAAAAATGAAGAGTTTACAAGTGTGAAATCCAAAGGTGATGGACTCAGGTAGTTTGGGTTTTTTTACACTATACTGATAATTTAGGTATGAAGACAAAGTCCATGTTTGTCTTACAAAGGCACAGGACAGAGACTGGACAATGTGGCTTCAATTTCTAGGTCTCTCTGACTTCCACCAAGAGCTTTAAGAAATTTGCTTACTGTGTATCTGATCTTGCAGGCAGGGAGTGTTGGGACTTGACTGCAGCCAGTCTCTGCCTTGCCAAGGGAGGTTGTACAGCCTTGGGGTCAGCAACTGCTCCTCTGGCATCCACTGAGAGCTGCTTTTCAACGCTGCTGTGACAGAAGCACCCTGAGGTCTCATCTGTGGTTAAATCCAGTTTAAAGGTATTGGTGAAACCTGTTGATTTGTGGTGGTGTGGGCATGTGCCAGTCTGTCAAGCAGTATATTGTTAGAGAGTTTTGTAATCATTAGGACAGAAGAACAGACTTTCTTCCTACTTAGCTACAATACAGTAATTATAGTTACTATCTGCAATGTGATTAAGCACTGCAGAAATGCATATAAATACTTGTTTGGCTGTTACGTGAGGATTGCAGCTGATTCCCCAAAAGGGAGGAAGAGGAAACAGATACTTTGCAAAAGAAACTTTACTTGACTTTTGATCTAGAGTTTTATAGCTCTTCTAGGAGGCACAGACATTCCTTAACATCAGGTTAATCTTGTCTCCGCTCTGCCCCACAACCTGGCCCTGCTCATTGCAAGCCCAAAGAGACCATCGCCCATACCAGAATATGCTATGCTGGGAGACATGCAAAGTGCTTGCAAGAGATTTCCAACAGTAGTCAGAAATTGTCAGTACAACTGAGAATCATCTTTGTGGTAGTGTTGTTTGGTTGTGGTTTTTTAGGGGTTTTGTGGTTTTTTGGGTTTTTTTAAAGGCATGGATTTAATTTCAAATGGACTGGGAAGTCAGCCCAAAGAGTGTGCTTTTGTACTTGAGGTATCTGTGAACTCTTCCATGAAGTCTCCTTAACCTGTTTCTTCTGCTCAATGCTCTCACCTGAATTCAGTTTACCTTAAGTTTTAGCCATGCAGCTTTTGAACTGTCTTTATCCCCATGAGATAAATAGGATGTGTTCTAAATTGGACCATGACTATGAACCCACCAGCCTGGAATTAGTGTGGCTACTGGCTTGTCTGAAATCTAAATTTCTCTCAGATGTTTTGTGGTTCCTGACTGTATAAATAGTATGAAGCTGGAGGAAAGTGGGTGTAGTGCACAGGACATCCTCCCCCAACTCATAAAATTACTGCATTTAAGGGAGCATAAGTGGAAACATCACCCCATGGCTCTGCCCAGCTTTCATGTTCTTAAAGCTGTGGAAAAGGTTTCCATTCATGGTAATGGGAACATGGGAGAACTAGGAAAGACTTTCAGACCAGAGAAGCTATTTAGTTCATCCTCAGCATGGACTCAGAAGAGAATTTCAGATATCAGCAGGTATTTGTGCTAGACAGGGGTGGTGTGGGTAGCTGTGTTCAGTGAGAACAGGATAGCTGCTCTGGGCTTAGTCATTTGTGTTTAACTGGCACAATGCTCAAAAGTGAGGAATGAACTAGTTGATCTTCAGTTCAAATGTGTGTCCTGGGAAGTGCAAATACAAGTTGATCCACCATGGCTTGTTGAAGTCAGTGAAAGTTCCTAAAACTGATGAGTTTAGACCGGCGTTCCTGAACACTGTAGTCTGTAAAACCTATGAGTTTGTGCGCAGAAGAGAAGCAACTCTCTTTTGGGAAAATAATAGTGACTATTGTTACTACTTTAAACACACTTATAAGTCAGAGTTTGCTCCTAGGTCATCTCAGCATTTTAACTACACATACTTATCTCTGTGAAGGACCAGGCTTGTGCTAATGAAGATATTCAAAAGCTTTGTTTCATCCTTTGGTTTAGATAGCCTGGAAGAGTGAAGTGGCAGTACACAGGGTCTGACAAGCAGAAGATTGACCATGAAGACTGCTGATGTTGAGCCTGGAGAGAGTTGTGAACAGCATGGCTTGTCTTATCACAAAGTGCAGGATGTTCTGGATAGATCCCTCCCAGCCCAGTATCACAGATTACGTTTGTGGGCAAATCTGAGACCCCATTTGCTATGGTGGGGCAGGAAGTAGCAGTAGAAGACAACAGGACAGGCATGTTCCTTTTCTCCTCCACAGTCGCTCCAGGCTCCAGTTATGAGAAGCATTTTACACCTAGATGCACACATCCATTTTCCACTCATACCTGGCCTGTAGGCAAATTAAGTTTTCCTTTGGCATTGGAAGTTAAATCTCTTTGCAATGGTACCAGCTCCTGCAAGCATCCAAAGTGTTGGGAAGTTTTCATGCAAAATATGATGCAGGGCTACTTACAATTTTTCCAAGCACTGCAAACCCAATGCCTCGTCTGGTTCTTTTGCCATCCAAGCTGGCCACATTCCTAATGGTGCCCAAAGCTGAGCTACTGAGCAAGGTCTCTCCTCCGAAAACTTCCTGGTATGCCCCTCTCTCCCCTAGACCTTGTTTCTTCCAGGTTTCATAAGGAAAGGGATTCTGAGTGACTTTAACTTTTGTGCTGAGGTTAGGAAGGTAAGGGGCAGCCAGATGGGGCAAGAAGGAGCCCACAGTTCATTGAAATGGTTCTCAGCAGGCAGGTTTTCCATGCAAGCATCTCCCTGACTTCCCCAACCAAAGTACTGCTTGGAGGGGGATGGCAGGAGGACTTGTATTCAATCCTCCCCAAATGTAGACGAGACTTTCTACCTCTGGCTTAGGCAATTAATTGGGTAACAAAAAACTATTGAGGACTCCAGGCAAAATACACACTGTAATATCTTAATCGATTTCCCCTTCCCTCTATTTCAAAAAACATTTGCCTGCAAGGGCCTGTACTATTTTTTCCCATGTTGGCACAGGAGCCATGGGTAAGGAGCTGGTAGATGATGGTAGCAGCTCTGTTTGTGTCTGTATAATCACTCATGACTCTCTTACTCAGCTAATTAATACCAAAAGCCCTCTAGCTAGCCTGAAAAATGTAAATAACATTTATTAAAACATTGTTGTGTGGTATAACCAGCACCCAAGTTACAGAAAGGCTGTTATGAAACAGGATTTTGCTTGTGAAAAAAATGGATGGCTGCAAATCAAGTGTATACCAGGCTTTCTTCATGAAAGCGTTAAGCTGGGGACAAGCAGAAAGGTGTACAATTAAAAATGCATGAAAAGCATGAAGACAAGCAGCTGGCCGGGGTCAAAGCTGTCTGAACACCTTTGCATTGTGCTTTGCCCATCTCTGGGGTTAGCACAGATATACAGGGTGTGGTGTGTGCAGTGAAACGAGATTTTTCCAAGGGCGTTCTGTTCTTAGCACAAGCAGCAAGGAAGTAGGAAGACAAAACATGTTAAAGCAGGAGAAAAAAATTTTGATGAGGCAGGAGAGTGTTCTTGAATCTCTGGCTAAATGCACAATGCGTGTTCAATAGGAGATCTGCTGTAATGTAAAAGAAAGGCACAAAATGTGAATGTGAAGCCAGGAACAAAGCTGAGTCCAATTTAAGGACATGCAGCTCCTGCGTATTCACATTCATATCAAAACCCAAGCACAAAGTGAACCCTTGGTGCAAAAGCAAGTGAGTGGAACTCCTTGGTTGCCCTTTGCACCTGATAAAGATGTTTCAGAACAGGCCTGATGTAATTCTACTCCAGTCGTGGCAATGCCAGACAAGCTTGAAAGGACTTGATCCAACTTCTGAGCACTCTAATCTGAGTCTATCAAACCTTTAAAAGGGAATTTAAAGATAACTAAATGAAGAATTCTGGGAGCACAAGAGCATGTAAAGCCTGGTGCATGTTCTATCCTGGCTGAACTGGACAGAAACAGCGATCCTAAACTACTGTTTCTTAAAAGGAAATTGTGGAGACGTTTAGAGAAGTGCTTCTGCTTTTATGCAGAAACAAAACCGCTGCTGAGATCAACAGGGTTGCCAGCCCTGAGGTGGCTTGTGTGGCAGCACGGACAGGACCAGGGCTGGTGGAGAGCTGAGGTTCACAGGCAGGCAGGCAGGCAGCCAGGGCTCTCCCATAAAGTTTTTGAAGTGAGAAAGGCAAGAGACAAGGAAACAATGCCAGGAGAGTGGGCAAAACAATGGTGCTCGCTCCCTGCTGCCTTGCTGGAGCGCAAGTCAGAGACGTGGGTGAAGGCAGGGGCAGCAGGAGGAGGAGCAGCACGTCAGCACTGGTGGTGGTGGCCCCTGTGAGGAGGAGGAAGGAGAACAGAGCTGGAGAAAGGATGGACCTGTTTATTTCTTCCTAAGAGCTGAAGAGCGAATGACATGTAAGTGAAAACCTTGAAATGCAAAGATAAAACCAGACTTAAAAGTCCGCCAAGACAATAGGTGACTAAGAAGGAATCTGGTGGCTTTTGGCTCAATAACATAGCCAGATCTGTCCTCTGCTGAAGGGACTCTGTCAAAACCCCTTAGCAGAGACAGCTCGAGGAGATTTGTTCTCTTAAACGGTGGTCACATTATTAGTGAGGGAGGTGATGCCCTGACACCTGCCACCAGCCCTCTAGTTGTGGGCGGTTTGGGGTTTGACTTCTGATACTGTCCTCATAGATTGATTCAACTTCATACAATTTATTCTGAATAGGAAGCATTTATCCACCCAAAGCACTGAAGTCTCCACACTGGTAGCAGACAACTAGAATCAGCCTCTGTGGCATTAAAAAGTATTAAGCCTAAGTGCTTATTTAAGATGCATTTTCTGCTCACTGTGTTTTGAACAATCTTGCAGGATTTGTGCAGGCAGGTAAATGTGAACCTGCATACTACTGTGGTTGGCAGGGTTTGGGGAACAAATAATCCATAAAGGGTTTGGAAAAGCTCAACATGAAAAAAGATGTTTTAAAATGTATTTTCTTTACATTGTCTAGGAGTTAATTTTACTCTACAATCTCAATTTAAGTTACTTGTCCCAAAGAATCAGAGAGATCCACAGCCACAAATATCCTACTGAGTCAATATGTTTGGCATCTTGCAAGCAGATTAGGGTCAAAGACATCATTGTACTCTTTTGGGAAATCAAGAATCATAATTTCTATGTTGTTTTAGTGTTGGGAGAAAATTTTATCTCTGTGTCTAGTGAAAAACTTGGGTCCAAAGTGTTGCTTTTTGTCAGAATCCAGCCTTGTACCCAGAATTTGTACTAAAACTGAGTCCATACAGAGGAAGCTGGTCTGGGCCTACAAGCTGCACAGTAAGGAAGAAATTATCAGGTAGTAGTTATCAGTTTGTTTTACTATTTCTATCACTCTCACTTTCTGTCACACCTTGGGTACCCTGTATTGGTGAACAATATGAGTCATAAAAGCTGACAAGTGTTTTATGACCTTCTTATTAAGATACATCTGATACAGTCTAGACCAGATTGGTCTTCATCCAGTCAGAGCAGTCTCTAGTTTCTTAACAGAGAATAACTAGAGTATGCTTAGCTTGCTCTGCACTGAAACCAGTCTGCACATACAGGTACTGCTTCCTTCTGTCTTCAAAAATCTAATCCCTGTTGCCTTCAGCTGCCCTAAATGTGGTCGTGCTGGTCAGAAACCTCACAATCTGGGAACCAGGGATGGTCTCTGTGCCAGCCACAACTTCCTGGTAAGAGACTAGTTTTTTGTTTCCTTTTAAGCTGGACACCATGATGCACTTTACTGTCCCAGGACAGAACACTCCACTCTGCTTCAGACACCATGTGTGGCTCTTTTGACAACTGTGTGGAGTGGATGCTGTCACTTACTTCATTACTGCTTTAGAAGATTTTTTTTGTAAGATCATTTTATGGTACATGTACTTTGCAACTGTTTATAGCTGAGTAGTATTTCTAATTTCCTGTGATTCATGCTATTATGGGCATTATTGGTGCTACCTGAGAGAGAAACACGAGTTTTCTGGCAACAAATTACTGACTGACCTCAGACAAGTTGGGTTCTCCATCTCCTAACTTTGGAGAGGGAAACATCAGGACCATACATAGAATATAGGTGAGTTTTAGAAGCCCTCAATGCCAACAGAGTTAGAGTTTGTTGTTACTTACAGGGGGATCCATGCAAAAGGCTTGAAGGAAAGTGGACTATGGCATGGCACTAACCTGTTTCAGAGTCAGGCCCCAGGAAGCTGTCTCTGGCATGCTGTGCCTGCACAAGGCTCACACCTGACATCCTAATCTGTCTACGAATACATAAAAAGTGGATCTGAAGTGTACTCTTGAGCTTAGCCATCAGTATCTGTCTCCCAAGCCTCACAGCACACGCTCAAAGTGTTGTTTCCAGTGCCCCAGTCAGCATCTACATGCTGACTCAGTGTAAGAAGCATGCTGGAAGCCCATTTACCACAGCTTATAAAAGACATTTTAAAGGGCTGTTGCTGCCTTAAAGAATGGCCCAAACAGAACTCCTCCTGTTTTGCAAGCCTCCTATGAATGGCTACTTATTCTAATTTACAGCAGGATGTGTTTTATAAGAGGGTAAACTTGGCCTGACTATTGAAGTGAGAAGCATTTGAACTCTTACACACACCCAGGGAAAGACCTGGGCCCTCACAGCTCACACACATCTCCTTGATGGGCATCAGCATCCTTGCCCCTGAGGGTTTCAGCTGAGCTGCTCCTCCTGCTCGCTTTGTGTGGCTGAGTCTGTTGGGTCTCTCTCTTCTGAAACAGCTTGAGGATCTGGAAGTAGAAGGAGAACCAGGCTGGTCAGACCTGCAGTCTGAGTCTGTCCAGAACCATGGCTGGTACTAAATGGCACAGAGGGAAGTGCCTGAAACCTTGAACTGTTTCGCTCACCCTCCAACTGTTGGCCCAAGAAGGAGGGATTTAACCCTTGTTTAAATTTTTTTTATTACATGGCGAGAACTACATGTTCCTGATTCCCCAATTGACTTTAAGTGCAAGTACAGAGCCCTGGCATTTGCAGGGCAAAGGAGGATCAGCACAAGAGGTCACTGTCAGAGCTATCCAGTTTTCCCACTTCCCTCCTACAGACAATGCAATCAACCAGTAAATACTGCTCTTGCTTTTAAAACCTTGTGTTAGGGCTGGCTCAGCCACTGCTAAGGGGAGTCATCCTGACAAGAAGAGTCAGTCAGTTCAACTATGGACAGAGATTTGTTTTGACAGCATGCTGAAAATTGCATCTCAGAAACCACACTGCCAGCTGGTTTTAGAAAGGCCAGTTTTTGAAGTGTTTTTGACCAGCTTGATACTTTGCAAATAGCAATCACTTGTTTAGCTATTTTTCAGAAAGTGTTCATGCCTGAAGGACAATACCATCCTAGGGCACCTCCTCAAAGCCTCGTCATTCCTGCAGGATGCTCTTACTTAGCTTTCCCAGGAGCCCAACCTGGGAATGCCATTGCTCCTGGAGCCACTCTACACATGCTCACCTGCCATGACTGGGCTCCCTGCCCTTCTCATGTGCATCAGGGCACTGCTGCCCAGGTGAGCTCTGTCCCTGCTGGAGTGTCTCCCCTCCCACAGCTCCTAATCAGCCATGACCTCTCCCAGATAAACAGTTACACGCCAGGGACTGAAAAAGAAAAAACCCAACCGTGGTTCTAACCAAAGACACTTCTTTGGAAGATAAAAGGTATGTGGTATAGAAGTCCAAAACTTTCTTGATTCAAAAGCTGCTCTCTCCTTTCTGAGAGGCTTCATACATTTTACCTGGAGATGGAAATAAGTTATAAACCACCTTCTCTGGCCCTGCATCCCTTCTTCCCTATACCCACATGGCACTGGTTCGGTTGTCCTTGGTGGTCAGTGAAGGCAGAGGAGCTTTTCCGCTGGCCCTGAGGTGTCTATCAGCCCACTCTGTGCCTCTGTAGCACAGGGCTCATGCTGCACTCCAGCTCCATGGCTCAGGCTCTGCCACATCTGCCCTGCAGACATCATCTGGGTCCCTTGACTTCCCTGTGTGCTGCAATTTGCAATAGAACAAGCAGTCACTAAGGTCAGATGTGTGTCCTGGTTTAGGTTTAGTTACGCCTCTTTCATCACCCAGTAGAGTTAATTCCTGACTTTGAACATCCATCATGGGACCCAACTTGCTTTAGGGGATCCCCGTGATCAACATTTGCTCAAATTTTGCCTGAGGCTTCCCCATCCGGCTTCTGCCCTCCCCTTATCTACATGAGAAGTGAGTGAATACTTCCTCTTGGAAACTCTTTCACCTTCCCTATTTTCTTTTGGTTTTCAGAATGGGATGCCTCTGCCCTGAGGAAAGGGGATATATCCTGCTGTCTCCTCCCTTTGTGCTGCACTCTCCCTGACTGCCATTTTCCTCTACCTGCCCTTGGCTTTTTTTGAGAGGATGTTAAATGTTAGAGTTGGTTGATTTGTTGCAGTCCAATTAGCTGATTCAATCCAATTAAGCTATTTGAAGTTATCTCTGTAATGTGGTGGCTTTGTTAGTCAACTCCATTCCCTCCTACCCTTGCAAAAATTTTTGCCTCCAGCTCCCCCCCGCAGATTTGGGTGGTAGATTTCCACTGGGTTCTTGGCTGTTTGATCAAAGCTTGTGATTGAGACTGCAGGTTCTGCATATTTCCTTCAAGGACCATCTCCTCCTACTGCCTCCTTTCCCTGGTTAACTAGGTCTGCCCACAGCTTTTCTTCCTCACCAGAAGAGTCGAAAGTACTGTCTGTGTCTCTGGCAGCTTGGCAATAAGGTCAGCAAGATGTTACTCCCTCAAGAGACCCATCACTTGTACTTGAGCTTGGAGAGGTATCACCATCCTCTGCCTTGCTTTGTCTGAGTAAAAATTGCCCATGGAGAGACATGTTTTCTCCATAGTTTCTTTGGCTCCCTGCAGTCAAAGTTTGAAATTCTGTTACCTTCACCAAGTCCTTTTTCTCTTTCCTTTCCTAGGGCTCTCTCTATTTTATTTTTGTTGTTCTTGGGTGTGTGTGGCTTTCCCACCCCCCTGAAAAGGGAACTTTTTTCTGTCTGTTGTTACTGTAGATTAAGAAGTAGTGTCACTGAGGACAGACCTTTCCAAAGAAAGAATGCAAGAATGCGTCATGCTTTAAACTGGAAAGATACTGCCTCAGGTTGCTTGTTTTTATTTAGCAGGATGTGAGCCTAGAGCACCTACAAGGGTAAGAAAATCCCTCCTGGCAGCTCCCACTAGGAGTCCTGTTGCCCCCCCATGCTGCCCATGCTGGCTGCTTCCAGGAGAGGATATCGGGCATCAGGACATGACCTTTTCCCTGAAACATCGAATTTGCTTCCCTAGGTATTTCCACTCCCAGGCATCCCTATTTACCTGCTTGATTGCTTTTGAGAAAGAGGTCAAGAGAACAAGCCTGCCACACCAAAGCATCGCTTTCTAGTCATTGTGGCTGCTCCCCCCAACTGCCTGTCCTTGCTTTTCATTTTCTCCCTGCCAGCTGTGTCTGTGTTTAGGGCCATGCAGTGGCAAATGGGGTCGAGGTGGATGCACTTGGTCAGGAGTCCTAGGTTCAGTAAAAAACTTCAAAGAGCAAATTCTGTCCCCAGAATCATCCTACTCAAGACCAGGCCCACACAACACTCTCCAAATGAGTTACTAACTTTCTCTTCCCAGAAGATTACACTGAAATCATCAGTATAAAATCTGGAATTTTCCTCTATGCTGTTGGGAAAGTTGGGGGTCTTGGTTCAGAGGAGAAATCTCTTTTGGATTTCCAAACACTTGGTCTCCGTTTTCAGAGCTGCCCCAAATGACAAGATGAGGGGGGATAACTTTCTTGACAGGAAACAGCCTGGCAGGCAGTGGACTGATCTTCTTAATGGTGTCTTCAAATCGCCTTATTATAAATCCCTATAGAATATTCTTACTGGCTTTAATAGGTATGAAAGCCAAGAAATGAGCAGCGCTTGAGAAGCTGCACTAGAGGTGTTTAAGCAGTAATAGAAATGGTCACTTTGATATAGATTTTGTGCAGTTCTTAAGAATTTAAGAGAATTATCTGCCCCTTAAGGAATTTGAAATATCAATTAAAAACACTTCAGAAAGGTTATTATTCTCTGTTAAGCCCTGATGAATTTCTTAGGCTGGGCTATAAATGATACGCCTTGTTCCTAGGAGTAAACCAGTTCAGGGTCCTGTCTCTCTGAGCCACATAACTTGAGTACTTCATTCTGGCAGAATGAATATCATAATATCAATTTTTATTATCATCAAGCTTTGCTGTCATTATTGGTAGCCATCTGTTATTTGGCCTAAAACATAAAACAGAGGAGAAAATGACATTTCTTTATTAGTTTGTTTAGTTCAAACTACCAGTTATGGGAATATTTGCACCTTCAAAAAAATTAACATCCTGTTACTCATATGGACAACTAGTGCAGGTAGGAGCTAAAGAACGGATCTGGTAATAATATCTCACTCTTCTTGGCAAAATCTTCTTTACAATTCTAAGTCAATCAAAACTTTTTTTTTTTTTTTCCCCTGAAAGAACTCCTGGTAATTGTTTCAATATCCTTTGGCCATGTATATGGCCAATAAAGCAAATTTTCAAATTACTGAAGTTATAAAAAAACATTTTACAGTGAAATCTCAAAGCAGGAACAGCTGCCTGGGTTTGGTCTTGACAACTGCTCTTCACCTAAAAACAAGCAGGTGATTTGTGTTTACTTATTCATTAATATTGAAAAATAACACAATAGGATCAGATGTCTTAGCTGGCAAATGCCCTACTTTTCCTCTACGTTAGCACCTCTGCCTCAGCATTGAAATACATGTATGTTTTGTATTTAAAAACCTCTCATGGGTAGTTTTATTATTATATCATTGACATAATTTAGCTTCCCAGATAAAATAATTAAGAGCCCATGCAGAAGAGGTACCAGTTTAACTGAAACACAGCAACAAGTCCCATTAGTTTTCCAGAGACCACACACATTCTTAAAGTAAATGTTTTTTAGAAATGACGTGGATGAGAATAAATCCTCTGGACTAAAGCTCATACTCCAGGTCATCTGGGATCTCTTTGAAATCCCATATCCCTCCTTTATAGCATGTTCTGAATGGAAAGGAAAATGCTCAATTTTTTAAAACAGAGCCTTGTCAAATGATGCTTTACCTGTAGTGTAAAGGTGCATGAGTTGTTTCAGATGTCTACATTTTCCAAATTAAAACTCCCTAGGTTTGTCCCAAGTTTTAGGCTATTTTTCATCACCCTCTTTCCACACAGTGAAGTCAGACAAGGTGTCCCCCTGATCAGAGAGAACAAGTGGGAAGGGGCTAGAAGGAGCTTGGTGAAAGTTCTTTAGCTGTTTAAGTGCCTTTTATTTATTTGCAAGCTGGCTATCAGCCAAAAATGAGAACTCAAACCACTGTCGAGTTACAGGTTAGCCCTGAAATGCGACCAGCAGACACATCAAGGAAACTGGAGATGTTTCAGGAATGAAGGTTTGACCATGTGTTTCATTTAGGTGCTGCCATTTGGCCTTCTGTGGACCTTTTTCCAACTGTTTTCCTCCAGGAACAATGAGGCTGTTCACAGGCACCACGTTCAGAAACTCAAATCCTCCCCAGGTTACAGCAACAACTGTGTTCATGAAACTCAGAGCGTAAGGGCATAAAATTGTGAGATAAACACTCGAGCAGTTGTCCTGATGTTGGTTTGCTTGCAATCAGAGCCCACCCTGAGCTGATCCATGAACAGCATGATGATGACAAGGCAGGAATTGACTGGCACCAAGAGATCGGTTTTGTTTCATTGGGTGCTGAAAGGCAGCATATTGCTTGATACCTACAAGAATTCTCCTTGAAAATGCTGTTTCATTCTCATTTGGGGATTTAAATGCCATACTAGATGGCACCGGACTAAAAGGAATGTCACTGAGGGGCCCTGAGAAGTATGGAGGACAAAAAAAATGGGGAAATAATGAGAGAAAATCTTGGAGAATCACTCCCTCAAACCAAAAAGAAAGAAGTAGATAAAACCAGGCACATTACATGCAAACTAAAGTTGTCAAAAACACTGGAAGAGTTCCCTAGGCTAGTTGAAACCAGGAAAATGATGCATTTTGAGAAAATATTCAGCACGTGCTACGCTTGTGTCTCACAAGTTGAATGTGATTTGCCCTAGCTGTGTCTGGAAGGAAGCACTGAAAACAAAGGCAGCACACGAAGAAACTCCCAAGAACTCACATAGTAACCTGGAGACTTCCTTAGGAGACATCCTTCTGCACTTCATGCCCAAATGGTCTGGTTTTGCAGCACGGAGGAAGGAGATGGTGTAGAATTACCAACAATTTACACAAAAGTAGAGAAGACATGAGGTGCTCGGACTAAGGTAAGAAAAAGTAGCCTCTCCTGCACTTCTGAAAATTCCTGCAGGTTAGCTAGTGCTGCTGCTGGAAGCAGAAGGATCACTTTGTCAGAGTTCTCCATGGATTGCTAAAGCTGTGCCTAAATCACGATTAGACTGAAAAGGTCACTATGAGGATAAAAGAAAAAATTGCTCTATAAATACTAATTGGAATTATTTTAGTAGTTTAGAGTATTCAACAGAAAGGCACATCGTGCCTGAGCTGCTGTTCGTTCTGTGGGAAACTTTGAAACAGTTTGGAAGAAGGTATTCCGTCTTTGGGCTTGCTTGGAGCGCCAGCCCGGGAGGGAGCAACCCACTTTATTGCAGTTACCGGCTGCAACGGTGCTAAGTCGTAACTCCTTAGTGTTACCTGGTGTGTCACACGCCAATCCCTCACACCGAGTTTTTAAAGGAAATGTAGTTCAACACAACCCTCCAGCCGCTTCATGAGGCAGCTCTTTCAAAACCGCACAAAGCGCGTGTGAAGCCGAGGGGTTGCGATGACGCGGGGTTTTTAATTCGCTCATTCTGACGCCGCAGGAAAAATCACGTAAGGCAGTGACGACTTCAAAAGCACTTTAAAAATGAACCCAAAGTTGGAAAAAAAACAAAAACAAAAAACAACACCCCCAAAAAACCAAAACCCCCAAAAAAACAAAACCCCCAAACCCAAAAAAACCCCAAATACCAACAAACACAATAACATAAACTTTCCCTTTTTAACTCCTAGTCCGAGAGGCCGTGACGCGCCGCCGGTGGCCGCAGGTGCAGCGACACGCGGCGGGGATGGCACGCGCTCGGAGAAGCGCCGTCTCACCGTGTTGCGCTACGGCGTTTCGCGGGATGCGGCGCGGGCGGCTCCGGGACAGGTATAGGGGGCCAGGAGGGCGAGGCGGGGGCGGGACACCGGGGGCAGGTGCGGGGACCCGAGGGGGCGGTGCGGGGGCGCGCCTGAAGCCGCCGCG
>VWZG01006818.1:226957-262170 GCA_013396735.1 Grallaria varia
CTTTGCTCCAGCAGCCGGTGGTTTCTGTTCAGCGCAAGTTACAGCTCTCGGAGCGCGTCATGCAGCGGCAAAAAGACTTTGCCGCCTTGAAACAGTTTGACACGCGTGGCTTATGCGAGCAGCGTTTCCCTTCTTTTCTTTTTTCTCCAATTAGTGGAGTTTTGAACGAGGAGCGGGTGGGAGAAACGCCCCCCGCATTGTTGCGGACCCATCCTGGTAACTCTGACTTGTCCTCCCCACCCTAAAGTCCAGTTAAAACCCCGAGCCATCAGGGGGCTAGAGTAGCGAGTTCCCAACGCTTTTAACTCCGAAAGCGGTGGCAGCACGCGGAGCGGGTCAGGTACACCGGCCTGGCCGGCTGGCGCTAACGGGCTGCGCGGCGCCTTTCCCCCCGGCCGCGGCCGCTCAGCCTCCTCGCCACGCGGGCGGCGTGGCCTCGCCGGCCGTGCCTTCCCGCTGCGGGGCGGCTGCCGCAGGTGAGGCCCTCGGCGCGCCCCGCAGCGCACACCTGTAGCGCCGGCGTGCACGGCTCGGTGCCAGCGGAGGGGAGGGGGGGCCCGTCGGTGCCCGCCATCCCTCCTTCCCCGTATTTCTGTTTCCCTTTTGGACTATCGCTGCCGCTTGCGGTGGGCTCGGAGTTTGTGCGCGCCCGGGACGGGGCAGAACCGCGTGGCCGCGCACTGCCGTGACACGTGCTGTCGGGTCGCACAGGTCGCGGCGTGGGGCCTTCCCCGTCCTGTCCGCGTCGTGGGGAGCCGGTGTGTTGGGCGGCGATGGCGCCCCGCCGCTCCCGCAGCCCGCGCGAGCCGCTCCGCTCCCCGCCGCCCTGTGCCCCGCGCCCGGCGCCGACAAGTTTTCAGCGGGGGCTCCGGCGGCACTGGCGAGGCGCGGAGCGGGGCGGGAGCAGCCGTGTGCCCGCGGCGCCGCACGTAGGCAGCGCCCGGCTGCAGGGAAAACAAAGGGCTCGCATGTGCTGCGGGCGCCGCGCCGCGCCGGGGGACAGCGCTCGTCCGCGCCCTGGGCGGGGGGCTCGGACCGGGCCCCGCAGGGCGGGGGTTTGGGACGGGTGACACTTGTTGTGGTGTTTTTTAGGCGCCGGCTGCCGCTTTCGGAGGAGTTTGGAGGGGCGGTGAAACTTTGGCTGCAGGCGCGCTGGCCGCGGCACCGCCGCGCTGAGCGCACGGCGCTGGGTCGGGGGACGGGGCGAGCCCCTCCGGGGCTGCCGTGGGGCCGGGGGTCCGCGGGGCAGCCGAGTCGCCTTCGCCGTGGCGTGGCCGCGTTGCCGGGAGGTCCGCGACGGCCCTTTGAAGTGAAACTGTTGCCATGTTTGAATTACGTCAGGCTCGAGCCATGAGGAGCCAGCGCGGGGCGGGGAAGGAGAGGACGGGACGGGACGGGACCGGACGGGGGGTCCCGGTGCTCGATCGGCGCTGCCCCCGATGCCGGATGGGGCGATTGCACCGACACCGCGTGGTGGGGCGGCGTTGGCAGCACTGGGGCCGCCTCGGAGCGCCCACCCACCCCCGCGCCCGGGGCTTTCCTCGCTGGCGCGCCGCCTCCCCCTTCCTGTGCTCTTCTCATCGATTTTTAATTTTTATCCGTCTTTTTCAGCGAGCTGAACGCTTGGCAGCCCCGGAGAGGGGCCACCCGCGTGTGTGCCCCCTCGGCTCCACCTGACCGGCGGGGCCGCCCGCGAAAGTAGGTCGTTGTCCCCGGGGGGGTCTTTGTTCCCGGCCCGGCTGTACCGGGGGGAGCGGGGCCGTGCCCGGGGCCGGCGCTTCCCCCGCGCCACGCGGTGCCCGGCGGAAACCGGCGGGAGCGGACGCTGCCTTTTGGGGCATCTTTCACCGCTATTGTTGTGGGTTTTTTTGTTTCAAACTTGTAGTTTTGCCCCTTGTCGCGCTCTCCCTTTCATGAGATAAAAGTTGCCGACTCCTCTCGCGCGCCCATCTCCGCCTGGCGAGGCTGAACGGATTTAAAGGGACCTGCCAAAGCTGTTGTTTACTCGGGCTGAATCCCGCCGGCCACGGGGCTCCCCAGTGGCTCTTTCCTGGCGGGAACGGCCCCGGTTCATCCCACAAAGAGCCTTGTCAGCGTCAGACTGCCGACAACCCAAATTATTTAATAATCATCACCATCGCAAAAAAGTTGGGAGCTGCGCCCCGGCGCTGTGGTAGCTGTGCAGGCGGCGGGCAGGGCGCGCTGCCCCACTACGCGCCTGGAACACGCGTGTCGCTGCCGGAGGCCGGGCCCTGCCACTGTCCCCTCGTGGCTGGGGACTGGGGAGGAGGATGCCCGGCGTCCTGAACTGAGCCCAGAACTGCAATGGCGTTGCGTTTGTGGCGGAGACCGAGTAAGGTCCTTGAGCGCAAGCAGTGATGCTCTCCTTTTCGTTCTGAGCTTTAATTCGGCGCTTGGGAAGGTGGCAGTGTGACAGCTATGGAGACGCTTTTTTACTCTTTGATAAGGGAGGCCAGGAGGGTCCTCAGCTAAGTCCTTTACTACCGTGTGTGTGCTTACAAAGGCAGTGAGGTAGTTTCTGTCAGGCGTGTGCGGGGGCTGTGCACGCCCTTCGCTCCCGTCCGCACACAGGCAGACTCACTGTGTAGTTTACAGCTTTTTTGAATAAGGAGAGGGAGATTGCATGAACTCTGCACCCCAGGGACGGACAGTGAACTGGAAACCTTTCTGCTGACACCAGTGGACACTAACCTCCTTTGGCACACAGGTAACTGCCAGGTTTATCGAGATCTGTGGTCCCTGGTAGAGAACCAAGCAAGTAACAAGTAGGAATTTTCAAACACACCCACAGGCATGCAACATCCAGCTCCCACTGAAAGTAGGTGGGATTGAGTGCCAGCGCCTCTGGGAAAAATTCCTCCTCCTTCATTCTCTAAAAGGAGCTAATTGCCTACATGTTCAGTCTTCCTTTAAGAATATTACTGACTTCTTAGGAGATGATGTTGAAAGAGGTGATAAATTCACAGAGGTTAAAAATAAAGTTAAAACTGTGACGGTTTATTGTCTTACTCAAGCTGAACAACTTTCTGTTACCAAATTCTGCTTTGCATTGATTTTTGACACCTGGTGCTTTGTACCTCTTTCTTAAGGAGATGAACAACATACACATGGTTATACTTGACAATCAGCTTCACACTTGCACTCGTTGTAGCACTTGCTTTTTAACCCAAAGAAGCCAGTGAGCTGGAGCTTAAAAATTGAGTGGTTATGCAGAATGCATGAGCAGGACACCATTTCACAACTCAAGCCTTTGCTATTGTAGAATATGCTCAGTCCAAAGTCCAAGTGAAATTACCACTAGTATTACCTAAGGACATGGAAGTGTGTCCTTTTTAACATAGTCACTTCAGCGATTCAGCTAAATAATTATTACTCCTGTACATGTTCCCATCTAGGTATGTTAACCTCTTTAAAATCAAAACAAAAAAACCCCATCCAAAAACACAAACCAAAACTGTTCAACATCTCATGATCTCAAGAGACTGTGATGCTTTTTCAGTAGTAGGTGATTGCAAATAGCATCATAACAGCTATGCTGACTGTTTTCAGATAAGCATCAAAGACTGAACTCCAGCACTTGTTAGAGAAAGTCCCAGGTTTTCCTTGTTGTGCTTGTGAGGTTCATTATGTAATAAGAGATTCAGGCAGGGGGTGTCATCTTTCAACATGGAATGTTTGCAGGTGGGACAGGTTAAGGGTTTGTTGTTTTTTTTTTTTCCTTCTATGCAAATGTTACTGATTACTGTTTTCATGCTTTGGCCCATCCCTTCTGGAACACGAACCACATGGCAGTTTAGAGGAACACCCAAGTGGCTTAGCCCTTCAATGCTGTAGCTTAAGTGGGCTGGGAATTTACTTTCCAGTGAAGATCAGCAGGTGAGTGGGCTCCTTTGTGACTGGACTGCTTCTGAAGACTTAACTCAGAACACCTTGTGACCCAGCCAGGATGCCACAAATGCACAAACATGGGAATGAAATGTCCAATTTGATTTTTGATATGTGCTTAGTGTTTGCTGCCAGTCGCATCTGGTGTGCTAAGGTTTTATTGCAGCTCTGAGCACACAACAGTAGCTGTGAACAATTACCAGAAAAGAGCGAGTTACTTATTTTGACAGAGAAAAGATTCCTGAAGATGGTGTTTTACTGGTTTTGGTTGGCACATCAAGTGAAAACTCCACAGCGTGCTGTTACATTCAGATGTTCCTGGGCTGTAATGGCCAAATACAGCTTCCCTCCAAGTAAACTTGTTTTGGGTGGGGAGAGGAAGAGAAGTGGAAGGAAAATCTTGAGGATACAGGGAACCAGAAGAGTGTACAATAGGCACAATTCCAAGTTTATGGTTGTTGGAAACTAGTCACTCTGTTTTGAGCTATAAGGACAGATGACAGAGTAAAAGAAATATTTTTGCAGATACTGAGGTTGCATTTTCAGATGACCCCGATTAGATTGGTCTCTTATGTCCTTGGAGCTTTCTGGCATTGTGCAGGTTATAATTTTTTTTTGAGGGGGTCTAATTTTAACTTCTGTTTCAAGGGTGTTTTTTTGCAGCATGTAAACTTATGGTGGAGGTATGTTTACACTGAGTCTCTGATATAGATCAGCTTCCCTGTTGATGTACAATTTTCTGTCCTACAGCTGATTTTCAGTAGAGGTATTGCAGTTTATTTCAGCAGAGGGGCAGGCCCAAGAATTTATTGCAAGACAAACAGCTCTGCTTCTGGCGCCGTAGCTCTAGAAGCATTTTTCGTGTGTGTGCATGTGCCTGGGTGTATGCACTTGCAGATGTAAAAGCCAGAGCATGTATATTCTTTCTATATTAAGGCAACTATTTCTTTCCCTTTAAAAGAAAAGAAGTTGTACCATTTTGGCTATGTTTCTTAGTTCCGATGAAATGCGGTAGAGAATGACAATTGTGAGATTTTTACTGACAGGAACCGGCTGCATCAACATACGTAGGCTAGAACATATTTTTTTATGGCCCAGCTTGAGGGAGACTGTCTAAGGCTGTTTTTTTTACACATAAAGGGAAATCAAATAGTTGCTCTCCTCCTCTTTGACAATGTACTGGTGGTTTTGGGTTGCACAAAGGGTGAATGAATGATCCAGCGTCAGAATGAGGAGAGAGGAAGATATGGAGTAGTTGGACTGGCATCCCTCTGCTCTCCCATAGCTCCAGAGAATGTTTCTCTTTCATCTTTGCAAGAAGCAGGTGAGCATGTTCATTCCAACTGGCCTGATAATTGTGTTACAAAGGAAGACATGCCTGCCTTGTAGGAATTCCATCCTTTCTATTATAAAAGGTTTTCATTCTTCTTGGGTGATCAGAAAGAATGCAGAAGGAATCTGGAAAAGCAAATGGAAGTGGCTCAGCTTACTTTAAAATGTAAGAGTTCAGAAGTTCTTCCCTAACGTGAGAACTTAATGCATAGCTGAAGCAATGCCTCCTTTTAATTTAGATCATCAAATTAAGTTTTCCAAAGAAAACTAAGCACCAAATTCTAGTCCTGACATATAACAAAAGCATGAAACTGTTTTCACACATGTGTGATGCATGCTGCTTTGTACCAGCCTTTCACAAAGGTAATAAGCAGGGTGTGGGGATTTTTTTTATGTCCCACCTACTTTATTTTTCTCTTCCTGACTCCAAATTTTTTTGCAAGACAAGTTTCTATTTTTGATGCTGCTTTTCCAAAAGTGAGTGGGCAGAGGAATGGAGAGAACTTTTTCTTGGAGTTGCTAAAGCAGAACTTGGGGGAAGAGCAAATTCTGCAGGGAGAAGCTGCAGAGAGGGAGACCAGAGAGAAGGAAGAAGAGAACCACTTTTCCCCTGACTTAGGGGAATACTGCTTTGCTAATAATGCAGGTAAATCTCCATTTCTGCAGAATGACAGATATGTTCTGCTAGGATTTCTGATTCTTTGCTGGTGAGCAGTTCTTTTCACTTCTGCTGGTTTAAAAGGTGTCATATTTTAATAACATGCTTAAATTTGGCAAATAACAACAAGCTTAAATAACATTAATACCGTGCTTAGATTTGGCAAAATTACGTTGTGTAATGCTTTTTAATTTTTATGCAGTTTACGCAGTTCCTTCTTGTCCATCTTTTTACTTGTCCCAAATTTCACATGGTTTAAGTGCCACAGCTAAGGTTCAGGTGTTAGGGTAGCTTGCAGTCTAACTCTCTGGTTCTAATTCAAGATCTAAATTGCAAAGCTTTCAAGTTAAACCTTTTAAAGGGCACAGTCATGTATTTCTGAGTACATATTAGCTATTAAGCTTTCGAGCTGACAGAATATTTAGTATATAATGGTCAAATGGCAACTGTTTAGGATTAAATGTGTAACTGGACTGATGCCTTCCATTTATAACTGCACTTCAATGCAGTTGTCAGAGAAATCTGTTTAACTTGTGGTTTTCCTACCAGCTCTTCCCCATTCAGGCGTGATGTATGGTAATACTGTTGCTGACCATTCATCAAGTGGGAAACAGATGGCACTAGTTTCCCTTCTATTGAAGGATGGTGTTGAAAGGCTGCTCCTGTGAGAATGGCAGCAATGATGCAAAACAAAATATTTTCAGAATATATGTGTTTGATGCCTGTCTCTGCCAAAACATTAATGCGGCTTGTTCTGCTGTGGTGTAAATACCAGCTGGTGACAGAGATCGTCTTATCAGTGTCTGGGTTTCTGGAAGAAACTGGGTTAGAAAGTAAATCACATTGTTGACGTGAGTTTTGTTCTTGCCATGTAGCAATCAAGATGTACTTGCTGCTGAAGTTCTGCGGCATTGATGAACCTTGTGTCTGCACTTAGTCTTTAAGTTTCTAAATAAAAGTACTAGACCATGGATTTAACGTTGGAATAGTCAAACAGCATCTAAAACTGCTGTTTGGAAGTTGAAAACTCCCAGGTGAGCATGCTGTTAAATCTCCAGGGGCTTGTTAAACAGCATTCACAAAAGAGTGTCTCTTGGAGAAGTACATCAGATGCTAAGAAACAAAATGTGTATTTGAAGTGTTTGCTTAGATACTCTGTTGTTTATTTGTCTTGACAGGGCAGGGATGCTGACCTGATTGGTTGTGCTTTGGTTTGCTACATGTCCCTGAGGACACCTCCAGCAGAAGCTGGGAATAGTTCTGAGTCTAACCATCCCTCAGTGAGCTCCTTCAGCAGGTCATGCACTTGATGCCTTCTGCTGCCTGCACTGTATCTGCCAATACTGTGCTAGTACAGGAAAGCAGTGTATCTCCTAAAAACCCTGGCAGCATCTGGGGTGACTTTGCTGGATGTGTGCACAAGTCATCCTTGGGAGAAGGTAGCCCCGGGTGAGCGTGCTGCAATTGTGAAGAAAGGAATAAGGCCCTTCAGGTCTGTGGCACACAGCATGAGCTGGGATGGGGGGAAGGAGAGACCTGTCCCCTCCGTCTCTCACCTAAGCATGGAGGACCTCCTTGCCATTTCTCTTGCGTGAGTCCCTTGCCATCAACAGGCTTTGCAAAGTCAAGACAAGCTTTATGGAAAGTTGCCTGGTGTCTTAAGTGTTTTTGCAGTAGGAATTGTGAGGAGACACAACCTCAGTGGGCAGCAAGTGATCTTGTATGTGCTATACTGAAATGTACGCTCTCAGCTGGACATGGATTCCTTGATGGATTTTGTATAAGGGTACTAACCAACAATTGCTGTTCTCCTGTTCTCAGCAGCCTGGGAAACTGTATTTATTTTGCAGTGCTGCTGTGCTCTTTATCTTCGTCTCTGGGGTGGGGGGGATGTATTTCCATCTCTGTGTGGAAGATAGTGCTGGGCCTAGGTGGTTCACTAGCTTTTGCTGTGGTCCCACAAAAATGCAGAGGATCTGTTTCCCTTGCACAAAATCTCTCTGTCAGTAAGGTAAGCATAACGCTACCTACCGTTGTTTTGTGGAAGCATGTTTTTGACCTCACCTGAACCTGCTTTTAAAATTATTTTATTGCCATAATGATGTGGCAAGTCTTGGCAGTGTAGACTGAAGATCTGAGATTAATTTTCTCTGTCCCACTGGAGGATACTAGAATTACACCCTTTACCTTCCTGCAGGTGGGAGATTTGGGGACAGATGCTATTGCCACATACATTAACCAGTAACCCAGGCTGGGTGGCTGGGACTTGGCAGTCCCTGGGACTTGGTGACTGGGAGTTCCCTCTCACTAACTAGATTTGCCACAAGTAATGGAGATGCTGCTCTCTTAAAAATCCTGCCTGAGCTACTGGGTCTTTCAGTAGTATTTGTGGGAAGGCCAGGTAGCTTTCTGGTAGCTTCTGTGAGGATATAATAACTTGGCCTTTTGTTAAGGGAATAGAGGGAAATGTCTTATTTTCATGGCTCCATCCAATTTAATTTTTTTAAAAGCAGAAGTTCTTAGCAGTGGGACCATGTTCTTGTGGAGGTTCCTGCAGCCTGTCCCCTCTGTGTGCAGTTGGTGTGTGATGAGCAGCAGAGGTGGCTGCTCTCTCCCTGCAGCAGGTGCAAACCTTGCACCAGGGTCTGTTCAAAAGAACATCTTGGAACAGTCCCTGCTGTGCTATGAGACAGCTGCTGCATGGCCTATGAGGACTTTCTATGTGTCCAGGGCCAGGTAAGCACCAGCTTTGCTCCACTGTTGTTTTGTTTTTTTTGCAGTGCTGTGGGAACTCTGCTCCTACAGCTTCTCATGCCGTGTCAGACTGTGCCTACCAGGAATCTGCACTGGGGAGTAACTGGCACCAGGGGAGAACTGGTTTGGTGGTGGGGACATCACATGTTGAAAGGGTCTTTGTTGTGGTGACTGCAGTAAATCCATTTGTAACTAACTTGAAAAGTTTCTGCCCAGAAAATAACTACACTGTATGATACCTGCTCTGATAGCAAATCCCAGCCTAGCTGTGCTGAAGAGAAGAGAGCAGGATGGCATTTTGGGCTTTCTGTGGTGCTGAGTTTGCAGAGCTGGTGGTTCAAAAATGTCTCTGTAGCCGGAGTTCTGGTGTTGCTGGCAGGGATGTGAGGTAGGCAGATGCTGAGGTGTGCCCCAGGGTCCTGCTCCCTGGCCCTTTTCTAGCTGGGTTTGCTTCCCATGGAAAGCAGGGTGGGGAAGGTAGGAGGGCGGGAAAGGAGCATGTGCTGACATGGAGCTGGGATGCTCCCCAGGCCTGAGAATGGAGAAGTGCTCCTGGGTCCTGCAGCGCAGACATGGCCACTGAGGGCTGGGTGGGACTCCACCCTGCTGGTTTTGGAGTGGCTTTTCAGGTATGTCTGCCCTACAGCCTGGAGGTATGACTGCAGCTCATTTAAAGTGACTCCTACTCACTTTCAGCAGGGTTTGGCCGGGGTGTTTCCAACCACCATGGGTGGTGGTGGTGATGATGACGGGGCAGTTCCAGTGACCCGGAGTTCAGCTGCCAGCTCCTCATCCAGGGGCTCAGGCAGGTTCACATGGCCTGTCCTGCAGCCTGTTCTACCACAGACACAGGGCTTTCATTAGCCAAGTCAGCTGTATTCACACCTCCCGGTTGTGCTGTTCTAGATGTGCCCTTAGTGTGGATTTGTGCAGTAAATGAGCTTGTTATGAGTCCTGCTGGGTATTGCCTAATATTCCAGCTGTTAATTACATAATTTTTTTTTTTAACAAGGGCATTCTAGGTGCATCTGCTCTTCTGAGGCTACATGGGATGAAAAAATGATGCCCCGATCTAGCAGTTTCCCATCTGAATTAAAATTTGCCTTTGGCTTGCCCAGTGCTTTTCTTTCAGTATCTAACAGTGATAAATAACACCAGTTTCTCTCTGTTTTCACAGTCTACAGCTGGGAGGAAAAGATGTTTGGCTTTCACAAACCGAAGATGTATCGGAGTATAGAGGGCTGCTGTATTTGCAGAGCTAAGTCTTCCAGTTCCCGTTTCACTGACAGCAAACGTTATGAAAAGGATTTCCAGAATTGTTTTGGGTAAGATTCTTTCTTTAGTGAACGCTGTGGTGTTCCAAGCCACTAACCTGATGTGCTGTCTGCTGTAAGACTGAAAGATTAGGTTAGCAGTGGTGGGGAAAGGCTGCCTTTAGCTTCCTCACAGCTTTCCTGGGCAGACAAGGAGTGGCTGGATCCTCTGCTGGCTCTGTACGGTACCATTTTATTTTCCATATCTGCTGTCACTGCCAGTGGAGAGCTGTTAATTCATAACAGCAAAGGGTCAGGCTTGTGCCTTGGCCCCCTCACAGCACATGCAGCGATTTAAACCCCTCTCAAATTGTGCATTTTTCACTTGTTCCATAGAGGTGTAAATACCTGCACAAAATGATGAACTGTTCAGGTTCATGGAGGCTTTCTATGGCTCTGAAGATTCAAGAATGTTAGACAAAACTTGATGAGTAAATATTTAGCAGTTTCAGCAGGGATTATGGAGTACCTGTTACAGATATTGGTATCTTTGTTCAAATAAGGCATATCAACATGTTATTAAAACTTCTTATTGGAAACCCCTTCTGATGGAAAAAGTGAGCATCAAGTAATTAGCCTTCCAATTAGGAAATGTTGCTTGAAAGCAATAATAAAAAAAATAGAAATACTATTGATTTCTTGTGCCAGTTAGTGTGACCTTTTAATTTTTTTAAAATACTTTCAAATAGCTTTGAAATGTTGTATAAATATTTCCCTCTCACCCCCTTTTTCTAGAAACACTACTTTCATGTACCACTTTCTAGTGCTTTGTATTTACCATGGATTTTTACACATAAGTCTGGTGGAGACAGTTTTCCTTATCGTATTTCTTGACTACTGTCCTTGGCAGTAAAAGACTGTGTGAAGATACACTGCTTTTCTTTTTTTTTGTTTTTTGTTGTTGTTGTTGTTAACTACAGTAAAGCAGCTTGCAGTATACGAGGGCCATTGGTTTTCTGCTTTCTCTTTGCCAAGGTAAAAATGCAGTCTTAACACTGAGTTTGCCCCATTCACCTATAAATCTTCAAAGAGTTCCTATTTAAATAGCTGAAAAATTCTACAATATTTCATCTTTATATTTCTCTTAGCATGGATTAGCAGTGGAGAGGATTCCTGAAGAAAGCTTGTTAAAGGGAGCGAGTATTGTTGTCATTCCAGTGACTGCTGTTTCTGAAGCCTTCTCCTGTGCTTATGTGGGAGTGTGTTAGGTGGTATTTTACTCATCCCTGAAGCTCTGTGAGAAAGTGAAGACCTGAATAAACTTTTGATGTTTGTTTCCAAATGCACATGTGAGGAATATGATTATTCCTCCTTATCCAACCAAACTAACAAACCCACTGGAACTGTGTGTTGTATTTTGGAATTTAAAAACCCCAAAACCTCAAGGTGATGGGCCTTTCAGTGCCCCTTTGGAGGCAGGTTACGACACCTTTTATTCCTGTGTGGAAAGGTGCTTTCTGAAAGTGAGACCTGGTCTTTAAATGGCAATGTTTGAGCATCCCAGATGAATTGTAATGCCTGAAAAACAGAACTGCAGAACTACTCTTATTCATCAATGTTTATGCTTCTTGCTGTTATCAAGTTGGGGGGGTGCTTTTATTAACTGTTAAGTGATTTTTTTCTTCTGTTTTTACCAGGCTCCATGAGGCCCGTTCAGGAGATATTTGCAATGCCTGTGTTCTCTTGGTGAAACGATGGAAAAAATTACCAGCAGGATCCAAAAAGAACTGGAATCACGTCAGTAATTTATTTATCTTCCATCCCAAAACCAACTCTTTCTAGAGATTTGGGGTTTGCTCTTTCCCCCACGCTCTCCCTCCCCACCCTCAGCATCTTTAAATCCCTCCTGGAGTATTTCCTATTGTGTGGCTCTTACCTGCCTTAGTTTGGCTTCTGTGCAAATGGTGATTTTGCAAGCCTGAGACGGAGCCACAGACTGACTTACCTTGTAATTCCTTGTTTTCACAGGCTCATAACTTTGTCCAAAAATCTCTTATGACACTCAAAACATTTCATATTTGGCCTCTATCCAAAATTGGTTGCTTTTTTTTTTTTCAAACAAGTGACTTGCCCCAGCAACACATAAATCAATGTCATTTAACCAGATAATTACAATGACTAATAATCTCACAGCAATTCTACTTATATATTCTGTTTTGGTTAATCTAATTCAATTTGGGCCTAGGGCTGGGAAGATGATCAGGATTCCTTGTTTATGTAATAATCTTCATCCAGGAAGCCTTGATGGTAATGGGAGCCAGCACTATAGTTATCACTACCACTAGTTTTGCTTGGAAGTTTGATTTAGGAAAAAAAGAAACTCCAGGGCAAATGCCTGGCATAAACTCCTAACTGTACCTGTGTTAGTTTAAACAACTGTTGTGTGTTAAACTGAATTTGTTAAAAATGGGAAGTTGGCAAAAGTTGAACTAAATGTGCTTTATAAGCTAGTTTGCTGCATTTTCCTACAAAGTCAGCCTCCTAAAAGCCAGATTTAAATGAAACATGAAAGTATCAGTGCACAGAGCTGCTTGGATTAACTAAATTGGTTTTGAACACCTTCAGCTAGAAGTCAGCAGGGGTGCCTCGAATGGGGCAATATCTGGGCATGATGCAGAAGTGTTAGATGTGCATTTTCTGTGTTCTAGGTGGTAGATGCCAGGGCTGGACCCAGTCTTAAAACAACATTGAAACCAAAGAAAATGAAAACTCTGTCTGGAAGCAGAATAAAGAGCAATCAAATCAGCAAACTGCAAAAGGAATTCAAGCGGCACAGTAAGTGGATCCAAAGAGATTTTGGCAATAAACTTTAGTCTCCCTTCACATAGCTTACTGTTAACTGGACAAGTTGAATCACCATCTAGATTTGATTGTACACTCACACATTTGGGTGCTCCCTGTTTTCACAGCCTCTTGTCCTCTTAGAGCTTTGGGAGGCGGTGGAATGAGGAGGAGAAGAGCGTGTGCAGGGTGGGCTGTAAGGCAGGTGGGGAAGGGGCAAGGGGGAGTGTGGAGCCTGGCTTGAAAGTGTGGGCAGTTGTAGTGTATGTCCCACAATTAAATGACGTCTCTAGAAAGAAGTTCTTGGGCAGGACCGTCGTTGAATCTGAAGCTGGAAGAGGCTTCCTCCTGCTCTCAGTTATGTGCTATGGCCAGTTTTCAGCTCTTTTCCCGAGACAATTTCAGTCTTTTTCTTCCATACTTGTTTTCAACCCAGGCTTTCTATTTAACCTAGACTTCCCCCACATACACACTTCAAATTCCTACCATATTTCCTTATGCCTTCCTCTGCAGGTCTCAGTGATTTCTTTCCAGTAGCACATGGACTATTCAAATAGATTTGGATTCATAGCTTTCCAGCAAAGCCATCTGCCAGTTACATTTAAATATATTTTGATACTTTAGATTTTTCTACTTAAGCAAACCTTCCAGCTTCTTAACTGATGCTGACTTGGTCTTCTCTCTTTCAATTATCCTACCTGGCCTGAAGGAAACATCTCCAAAGAATCAGTAAGGGCCCTGACCCATAGAGCTTGTATCCCATCATTCAAGATGCTATAATTAAGCTAGTTATGCTATTGTTATAGAGATGAAAGGTAGACAACACTCTGCTCAAGTGTGTGTCTGCAGAGAGTCCACAGTTCATAGTCTTGATGCAGCTAAAGCTCAATATTGCCTAAAGCGTAATGAGTGTATATATATATATATATATGATGCAGTAGCAAAAAGAGCTTTACAAGACTTGAACAAGTGAAAAAAGAAAACTTACAGTGAGAGAGAAAGCACTAGTTCTGAAGAGCAGATCTCCATAGTCTTGAAGAACCTTCAGTGATTTCAGAGCACAGGCTGTGTTTGAGAGCCAGGAACTGAAGCCTGATCCTGAACCTCTTTCCAGTCCCTCCTGTGCAAGGACACCCCTCCAGTTCCAAGATCTGTTTTGCAAATGCTGACAGATCATCTCTGTGTTGAAACTGGTGAGGGCAAGTTAAAAGAAAAATGGGTGGTCATTATTAGGTTTTTCTTGTTAATTAAAGTCTGTCTCTCTGTTTGCAATCCATATGCAACCTTTTACAAGTCAGGAAGAGGATAAGCCACTGGATGCATGTCCTGATTCTTGCATTTATTCTTCCCCCTACAGATTCTGATGCCCACAGCACCACTTCGAGTGCCTCCCCAGCTCAGTCGCCCTGTTACAGTAACCAGTCCGACGATGGCTCTGACACAGAGATGAGCGCTGGGTCCAGCAGAACACCCGTGTTCTCCTTCTTAGATCTCACATATTGGAAAAGGTAAAAAGCAACAAAACCTGTGCAAACGGCAATTCACTTCTCATATACACTGCTTGAGTCTGCTTCTTCAGGAGATTGTTGCTGCTGAACTTTGATTTTTAAGGATGTAATTGAAGTCAGAGCATTATATGATACCTGTCTGTCTTTCTTTATAAAGAAATGCCAAGTATTTAAGACATTTTACCCTATTTCCCTCCAGTTTCGTAAATAATAAAACAATTGCTGGAAAATATTTTTACTGGTTTGGAGAGCAGCAGATAATACTCCTGTCTGTCATATTTTCTTAAAACTATGCCCTGTAGTTGTGATGTGTTGCCAAATACAAGAGTGTTCTCAGTTTGCCAGCAAACATAGCATTTGATTTGGTTGACCTGTGATGGTAGTCATTTGGAAAATAACAATAAATTCTGGTGTGGGAGGAAAACCACAAGGTTTTCTGGAAGCTGACGAGCTTGTTATCTTTTATTGCATGTTGTGACACAGTAATCCCTTGTTTGGCTAATTGCTCCATTGAAATTGTTGTGACTTTGCTGCCTCCTCTCAAATAATGTTTGCAAGTGCATTGCAAGCCAAGGTTAGTTCAGCCTGGATAGTTGTGTATCTGAAACTTCTCTGGGAAGCAAAGTGGGAGACTTAGTTTTGTATAGACATGTTTGTGTTTTTTCCATACTTTTATTTCTTCCCGAAAGCAATGTTGTGGATTTTGACACAGACTTGTTTTCTCTTGATGAGCAGCCTTTTTGCCCCTACCCGCTGAGCTGGAGGCTTAGTAGTGTCTGGGGTCAGGCTTATTTTTTAGCATGTTTGTAAATTCTGTATATTCTAAACACACAAAGTATTTGTCTCCCTGCCATTTCTTCCAGGCAAAAGGTCTGCTGTGGAATTATTTACAAAGGGCGTTTTGGGGAAGTCCTCATAGACACTCATCTCTTCAAACCTTGCTGTAGCAATAAAAAGTCTGCCACTGAAAAGCCTGAACAAGAAGGACCACAGTCTCCAGCAATCTCCACCCAAGAGGAGTGGTGACTTCCTTGGATAACTGCAGAAGGTTATACAGATCCTCTTATTCTCTGGAAAAATACTAGAAAAGTGACTGTTCACTTTGGACACCTGCTATGCTGCCAAAAGACTATTCCCTAGAACTGTTTTGGGTTTTACTGCTACAATTCCACAAACTCTGAAGCCAGTTTGTATCCTTTCAGAAAGACTGTACATAATATTTAAGATGCTATGGAACACTTGGCAAAGCTGAATGCTGCTGCAAGGTTGTCTAATCCTCCCCCTACACTCACTTCACAAGTGAACGTGAGAAGGGGGTTTTGTATATTAAAGTATATGTAGTTCACGTTTCTGTATGGTCATATGGTTTGTTTTGTTGTTTTTGTTTCGGTTTTTTTCAGTAAGAGTTGGTTGGTAAACTCCCTTAAATCCCCAAGAAAATATTTCATTCTTAGACATGTATGAGTCATTAAGATGAACTAATACATAGAAATGTTCTAAGTCACCTCTCTAGTTATATAAATATATATTTTTAAAGGTGTGGAGATTTCACCCTGTACTACTGACTTAACAAAGACAAATATCTCATCCCTCCCATGTGACACAGACTGGCAAACTGCAGATGTCTCTACTACCAATGGCAGCTGGCTTGAGAAGGCCTTTTAACATGCAGCGCTTTTCCTAAGGGGTGGGGGAGCTCTCCACCTGAGCTAAGGAGGAAGGTTTACCTAAGAAGTGAACATAGCACAGTGGGAGGTTACTTTTGTTTTAAGCCAGGAGCAGACACCCTGGGCTCAGTGTAGTAACCAGCTGGTGGCTAGAGATGGACCAAGAAACATCTTGATGCCCACGTTAGGTGTAAATGATGGCCAAAACTGAGTAACTGCTCCCTGTTGGCCCAGTGCAGCTGAAATGTGACCACAAACAAGATTCTTCCTGGTTTTGGACCTGACATAGAACCAAACCCCTTGCTAAGCAAATCAGGCTCTGGTCCAGGGACATAATCTAATTGCAGCCTGGAGTCTGGGTTCACAGTTGCTGTTTGGAAACCCTTCCCGTGCAGTGCTTCTCTGTGTTTGGGTTTTGTTTTTTTTGGTTGGTTTGTTTAAGCAACTGCCAGATCAACGCTTTTGTGAATGCTGAATATGAAAAGTTCTGTTAAGAACGGTGCTGTGCTAAATCAAGGCAGCTCTGTTTGCATATGCGATCAAAAGATAATACTTTCTACACAGATTCCCAGACAAGCTCGTATGCAAATCCATTGTGACACTCCTTCAAACCCCCCTTTGCCTGTGGGGTGGAAGCAGCTTCCTGGAAGTTTGTGCTGCAGTTATAGCTCTCAATTGCTTCATGTTCCTTTTATGAAGGTTTAACTTGTGTGAGTTTGGAATTCTGCTTTTTTGTTTGGTTGGGTTTTTTCTGGTTTTGAGGGGAGGGGGGATTTTTCTTACTATTACGCTTTTGGGATATCCTACAATGGATTGCTACATGGTCTGATTTCTGGGGCCAGGAGTTGGAGTCGATGATCCTGATGTGTCCCTTCCAACTCAGCATATTCTATGATTCTAAGCTTTCCTTTTTGTGAGAGTCATCGGTGTAATACTGCGGTGGGTAGGGTTTAGGACTGAATTTCCATGTAGTCTTGGTTCCTGAAATGGGAATAAATAGCAAATGAAAATATAGATAGGGAAAGATATGCAGGTTTTAAGAGGAGCCTCTACACTCACAGCTTTTTTTTTTTTTTTTTTCCCTTTCTTTTTTCCTCTTCTTCTGTTGGGTAAGCCAGCCTCTGGAGAGAAAGAAAATCTGGGGAAGCAGGGCTTTGACTTATCACAGCCTTACAGCTTAGAGCTTTCATTAGACTTACTTTGCTTTTCCTAAACTCTGTAGATTTTGACAGGAGGACAAATCTGCTTACTTTGCTTTCATTCTCAACCAGAAAGAATCATTTAGGTTGGAAAAGACCTAAGATCATCAAGTCCAGCCACAGACAGAATGGATACTTGGTTGTATAAAGGCATAACTTGGCTGGTCATGTCTAAAAGGGCTTGAGCAAGAGTCCTCGCTGTTTTTGCAGACACCTGTTTCATGTGAATTTGTTTTCAGCATCAGTAATTCCATACACCTAAGGCTGCAGTTTTGGTGGTAGGATGTGCTCTGATACGGATCATCTCTTCTGTATTTATTTATTTATTGCAAGATTTCAACCACCAACTGCTTCCCCTACTCCCTCCCACCTCTTCCATTCCTGGTAGTAATGCAAAATGAACTGTTTGTAGTCATGCACTTTGTATTAATGTATTAGAAATCTATGGAACCTGTTTTGTACTTTTATACTGTTCAGACACTTGTAATCCAAACCTTTTTTTTACTAGGTTAATGAATAAATTTAGACTTATTTAGAAAATAAGCAACTTCTCCTCTGTTTATTTCAACTCTGTTCTGTTAATTAGACTTGCTGTTGGAACCAGCCCAGGCAACCCACGTTTCTGTTTGAACAAGATGAAGACTTCTTTATTTTTTTGGGGGGAGGTGGGTGAGGTAATTCTCTTCCTATTTAATTTGGAAAGAAGAGCAGAGCACAGGAAGGAGATGGTGTTTGTTACGATAGACAGCTGTCTCAGGGCAGAATCACAGAGCTTTCCCTTGGCTGTGTGTGCGCGTCAGGCATTCCTTTACCGGGAATGGGTGGTGCTGACACTCAGTGTTCCCGGGGGGCTTGCTCTCTAACTCACTGGCATTCATTGAAGGCCAGCTGAAGTAACGGCGTTAGAGGGTTAGTGCTGACAGCATTTGGAAACATCCCTTTCTAGCTCCAGTGGAGCCAGTGGAAGAAACTAGTGCTCCTTTACTGAAGTTGGAGCCCAGAGAGTTCCTTCCCATGACAGGCGTAGTCAGCTGGATAAGCTCCAGCAGACTGGTGGGAGCAAGGTCTCTGGTAGGAGCTGTCAGTGAGTAACTGAGTTCAGAAAGATAATGGGGAAAACATTGCAACCTTAAGTATATGGCTTGTTACAAGAGACTATTCTGGGCTTCAGTGGAGATGCTGATTTTTTCCTACTGATATGCTGGCTGTTTTCTTATACATTGAACATGGTGATATTCAGAGATGCATGTAGAAATCCCTTTAGTGAAAGCTCTGCATAGTCTGCAAATACACATTGTTATAGTACAATAGCATCTGTTTAGGACATATTTACATTGTCTGCTGAAGATGCCTAAATGTACCTTCAGCATAATTCGGTTCACCTAAAAAGTAAAGCTGTGTAAAATTACTGAAGAGAAGCCAGTGCACCAAAGGTAGTTTAAAGCAGGTAACCTACTGTGTAACCCAGTACTTGCAACTTTCCATCCTGTTTCAAATAATTAATTCCTTTTCCTCTCTCTCTTCCAGTGCTGCTGCACACGACTACAGGTGCTGTCTGGGTAACCTCTGGGTGCTGAGAACATCTGTGTTGATGGAAAGAGGGCTTTGTGGGGCAGAAAACCCAACAGAGGGTTTCAGCTTTAGAGGTGGAAGCTTCTATGGGAACATTGGGGAGGTATCTTCAGAGAATGTGAAATGAAATTGGGAGGTAAAATTCTGGGTAAAGCCCTGAGTCAGCTGTCACCATGACAAGTGTGACATCTGCTGAAATACCTCACAGTCCACGTATTATAAAGGTGCTTTACAGAGGATTCTGTTAGTATACTCAAAAGACAAGAAAAATGTGGCATATGACAAGAAGATATTTTTCTGCAGGTCACCAAAGGCCGGGGAGGAGATCCATGATTTCCAAAACCTGAGCTGGGTGTCCAGTACCACTGCTGAAGCATGCAATGGCCAATTCTGTTTGCTTTTGCATGGTGCTGCATGAAGAGTAATTTTATTCTGACTTATACAATTTTGAAGTTTCTCTGCCTTCTACAACACTGAGCCTATGACCTGCTTTCTGAGCAGATGACTGAGTGCCATCCAGCCCCAGTGATTAAAAAGTTACAGCTCTTATGAAGTTACAAAAAAGTTTCAATATGATGTAAGAAAAAGGGAAACTCCACTATAATGGATCTTGTAGCATGTAATGTAGTTTTTTAGGTTGTCCAGATCAGGGGTAACAGCAGTCTGCCATGTATTCTGCAGACCTGGTCCCGTGAGTGCCAACATAAGAGACGCAACTAACTCCCTTTTGGCTCCTGTTCTCTGTTTCCTTCCCATGGAAATCTGTCCGTGAGAGGAAAGGCAGCGTATGTCCAGCCCCGCTTTTTCAGACATTGGAAGTGGCACCAAGGAAATGCTGCTGACTTCTTCCATATAAGCAGTCTACAGTAAACAAAAAAATTGCTTTCTGGATAACTATATATAGGGTTTGTCAAGCTGTTGGAGGTATCTGTTTGGTCATGATGGGCATCATGTAGCCAATCCAACCCCTGCTTTGCTGTTTGGAAGAGAGCTTGCAGTTTGTATTTCTATTGGAAATTCCATGTTTGTGTTGACCTGCAGCAGCTTTGAATTCTGTTGGTGAGAAGCAGGTAAGTTAAAGGTTATGGGCCACAGAGAAGTTACATGTNACTGCAAATCCTAAATACATTTGAAGTGAATGTGACACTAACATTTCATGGCATTTATCACAACGAATTAAGGTTTTGTTTCTCTTATGTTTATTAGCAAGAGTTACTTGCAGAATACTTTCTCCTCTATCTGAAGGAGAGGTTATCGCTACAGCAGTCCCTGACATCTGCTTTGCCACAGCCTCCAGCCCAGTACAGGATTGACTGGACAGGGACAGAGTGCCTGGATGACCCAAGTCCTCAGTCCTGGGGAAGGAACCATTCATGGTCCTGCTCAGCCACAAAAGGACCCTCACTGTTGGAGCCTGAGAACCTGGCCCCGGGTCCCTGCTTAAGGCAACCACAAGGTGGAGAGGGCTGGAAACGCGCTGCAAAACACACCGTAGGTGAGACTTCTTAGAAAGGGACTGGGTGGCTGCAGCGTGGCTTGAGGGTACCGGGGAAACAGGGACATTTATAAGGAGGTTAAAAAAACCTCAGCCCAGGGGGGACCAGCGGGACCTGGGGGTGTGGCCGCGAGATGGCGCTGGGCCGGCCCGGCCACCCCGGCGAGAAGGGGACACGGACGGTCCTTTCCCCGCTGGCAGCCGCAGCGTCCCGGGCATTCCCTAAAAAACCCCTAAAGAACACGGCGTTGGCCGTGTCAGCCGCAGCGTCCCGGGCATNCGCAGCGTCCCGGGCATTCCCGGGTGGCAGCCGCAGCGTCCCGGCCATCCCCGTGGCAGCCGCAGCGTCCCGGGCATTCCCGGGTGGCAGCCGCAGCCATGCCCGTGGCAGCCCCGCGGGTCGCGCTGTGGGCTCCCCTCGCTCGGCTCTCCGCGCTGCACCAGCCGCGAAAGATAGGCATGGACCTCCTGCCCTCACCTTCTCGCTCACGGCCGCATGAAGCTAAGGCTTTAATTGCCTTAATTTCATCTCAGCAAGGGGCTACGGGCCAAAAAGAAAATAAAACAAACTTGTTTTTACCTCTGCAAACCCAAGTAGAACCAGAAGTGATGGTCCTAATTGTCAGCCAGAGTAAATTAGTATCTCTGTCTCGACCAAGCCAGGTGCCACCAGTGAAAGGTTTGGGCCACTAGGAGCAGCTGGAGGCTGCGAGAGGTGCAGAGGAATCGCCGCTGGTGGGATCACTGAGCAGGGGGAGCAGCTCAGCGGGTGATGCTCGTGCCTGCTCGCAGGGACGCTGTGTGGTGGTGTGAGAGCCATGGCTGTGTTCGCAGGAACGCTGGCCCCCGGTGCTGCTGCTCTCAGCCCGTGGCTGCCCTGCAAGGTTCTGAGAGCAGCACTTGGCCATCCTCCACAGCTAAGCAGGGCACGGGCCCAGTGCCACTGCAGGCTGCTGTGCACGGCAGGCAGTTTGCTCAGAAGCTGAGCTAGAAGAGGCTTTCCTTGCTGCCAGGTCTGTTCCCAAGAATTTAAACAGTGAAAGAGCATGATGCCTCGGTGATGGGCAATGCTGCCTACCAGTAGTGTTTCACCTTCTGATGTCTAAGAAGCAACTGCTCCCTGATGACTTTGCCTGATTGGGCATAGCTTGACCCTTGGTCTTTGCCTCCAAGTGATGATTTTTGGGTTCCCCTTCTGCTTGAAATGGAGCTGACCAGGGACCATGACCTCTTCCTCACTGCCTGTGACCACGGGAGAAGCAAATCTTGTACTCACCGACAGTCTCTTTTCAACTCCGCTTTAGGGAGGGCACACATCAGTAGGTGGGCTTTGCTGCTACACCAAAAGGCTCTGGCATTCTTCGTCGCCCCATTGCTGCTGGTGTGCCTGCTGTGATTTTTATCTTCAGGAAATGAAAATGCAGGACGTGCAGGAGGAACACACGGGATGTATTTATTGCTTGCAGAGTCCACTAAGTACCAAGGGCCAAATCCTGCTCAAGGACACAGGCCAGAGTAATTGGGTCAATCTGCAATTGTTCATCTGAAAACAGGTGCAAATTAAATGGTTGTGAATTTTACTGCTGATTCTCCAACACAAAGTAACCAGGATCTACAACTTTGGTTCCACTCCAATGAGATTTCTTAGCAGTGTGCTGCTGCTGCTGCTCATTGACATTGCCTTCATTAGGCCTTGGCGTTCCACAGCAGTTTGGCACTGAAGCAGAATTTTGGTACAGTAGGAGGAGGTCTCACCTGCTTGAGAAACCCTAGTAAGCAATTGGAAGAATAGGGTGGATTGAATCCAGGCGAAGCATCACAGGTCAGTCAATAATGCCTTCTGACATGGATTGCTTTTGTGGGAAGGCCACCTTCTGAGGAACTGGAGGGCAAACTACTTTACAGCAGGGCTACCACCTGGTAACAGAGATTTTAAAATAGTCATAAACAGAGGTCAAGGTAACCTAGAGAGAAAAACTGAGTAAAATCTAATCATGTTATATAGTAGCTCCCCTAAGTAAGATCACTTCCATGACATTTATCTCCTCAGCCTGATCCCACCCCCAGTTTTATCTCTCTCAGCTTTGTCTCTTTCAATGTTTCTGTCATTTCTTCCTAGCCTGTTGGATGGACTTTTGAAGTCTGAGTGATAACTAATCATCCTGGGTTTGCTGCTGACTCTGATCTTTGGGAGTAGATGGGAGTACTGATAGAGGTAGAATGTTTAAAACAAAGATCAGACGGAAAATGGGAAGAGAGAGTACCTACATAGATTTCAGGGGAAGACTTAGCAAATGTTCCTCTTCAGAAAAAACGTACAGGAGTAAGTTTTTTAAATGAAGGAAAAGATGATTTTTCTAAATGTAAACAGTAGCACTAGTATAATGCGCATTCCCTTTAGGAAAGGTCCAAGAGAATATGGAGATATGCAGGAGTGCGGAATAAAAGGAGGAACATCAGGAGGTGAACCACTTTTCATTGGTGTTGGCACATAGTAACCATCTGTTGTCTCTTTTGCTTCTGGAAGGCCCCTGTCAGCAGACAGGAGGCAGGAGCTTCGCCTCATCTGCATTCCCAGCTCTCCATGTGAGACAGGATGTCTGCTGGGCAGGCACTTTCTCCTCTTTTGAAGGCGGGTGAGTGGAGAGCCCATCCCCTCCGCATCACCTCTCATGGTTTACACAAGCTAACCCTCGGCTATTGTTTGTGCCTGTGTGAACAGAGCTCTGTGCAGAGTGATGTACAGCTCCCGGGTTTACATGGGAAGCCTGGGAGCTGCAGATGGCTGTCCTGGGACAGCGGGGAAGGCACACAGCCGAGCGGAGATCCACTGGAGTAACAGCGCGGAGAGAGCTGGCTTCTCACATGTCCTCCTTGAGCAAAACTTCCAGCCACGGAGACCTGTGTAGGTTCCTCAGAGCCATTTTTATGGACAGGGAAAACAAAGAAGAAACTAAAACTAAAGAAGAGTGACTTAGGAAAGTGCAGTTCAGACTTTTGTGGGTTTTAGATGGCAAGGGAGAAGTTATGGAGGTGAAATTTCTGCCATGTGATTTGGAAGATGATTCTGGCACTCTGATACATACCTGGATTTGGTTTGGTTTTCTGACACAAAAATCTCAGGAAAGTCATATCTTTCACCGCTCACATTAGTTCTTTACTGTTTCCTACATCTCTTTAATTAGGGTAAAAGCGGCAGTGTCTTCAAGCTTAAAACATGAGGTTGTTTACTTCTAAATTTCTAAGGTGGAGATTACATACCTATGAGGTGGCCAAAATAAAAGAGCAGTGTTTATATGAGGGATTAGGCTTCTGGCTGCCTGTGTCTGCAGGGGAACCCATTCTGTTACCCAGCACGGGTCCTGTCACACCTCTGTATTCTGTAATGAATATGGAGATGGTATTTTAAATTGTGTAAATTTTTGACTGCCTCATTTTTTAGAGGGGTTGGGCCAGTGATTGCCAAATTATCGGCCAAACCTAGTGAGAATACTGTTCAAAAATTATGCTGTCACCTCTGCTCTTGTCTAGACTAGAACAAAGTGAAAACTGCATCTTTCTGTTTCAGTCTTTTTTCTTATTTACAGCGTAGCAATAGTGTAAGTTATAGGTGTATGTGCATGAGATGGGGAGTTAGTCCAGGCCCCTTGCTAACTTTTAAGCTGCCCTTTCCCCTTGGAACGTACCCTTGGAACTTCCACCTAATTTTAACTTCTTTTTTTTTCTTTTTTAATTTCAGGTTTTCTAAAAGCTTTTTTTTTATTTTAATTAAAACAAAACAAAACAACCAAAAAACCCACCCCTAATTTCAGGTTTTCTAAAAGCTTTTTTTTTTTTTATTTTAATTAAAACAAAACAAAACAACCAAAAAACCCACCCCAAAACAGCCCATCAGACAATGAAACAAACATACTAATTAATTGTGAGTATTAGCTGATCACCACTGCATGCATGCTTTCAGCCATAGCTCTTTTAAGCACACTGGGTGTTGTGAGCAACCCAACACAAAGGAAAATTAGATTTCTGTTTTTAGCACTGTCTTTCTGTCATCTCTGGTAAGCTGTAAATTCACTTCAGTTTTCAAATTAGTTGAAAACTTATGGCCAACAGAATAAATAGAATGTTGTCTTTAAAAAAAACCCCACATTCATCATCACATCTACCTGTCTTAATATCTAGATAGTGATAAAAATAACAAATTATTCAGTCTTTGGTACATTCATTTAATAATTATAATCATTCACACTGCTAAAAAGATTCAAAGGAAATTAAATGTGCAAGCAACAGACCTCATGACTATGCAACAAAGTGGGAAATTTTCAAATCATTGTTTTAAAGCATGTGTATGAGTTCACTGTTCTCTATTATCTGTTTAGAAATCACTGTCACAACTCTCTTATTAATGCATGAGGTAGAAACCAAATGTATAATAATTTCAATCAACTTCATAATTTTTTAAAACACTGCTTTAAAACTCTCCATTATCATATGCAAAATGGCAAAGTCAGTTCCACTTAATTTATTTCATATGTTATTCCGACAGCATCACAAATAGTTCGTCATTACACGTCTCTCCAAATAATGAGCTCGAGACATCCTTTCCCTCGCACCACTTCAGCTGCATGCTGCACACTCCATATTGTGTAATTGTCTGATGAAGAAGGGAAGTAGCATCAATGAAAAAGTGTTGGACACAGGTCTTACACTCCCTAAGGACAGTGGAATATTTGGGTGATGGATAAAAAAGGAAAACTGACAAAACAAATCAACAGATGATTAAAAGACTTAGTTTAATTTCCCTCCCTCATCAGAATGCTACCCATCACCACAGATATTCTCATCCAGGATGGGAAACTTCCAGACAACCACGAGATTCCCATTAAAGGCGCTGGATAAAATTTACTGAGCTCTGTCTGAATGTTGCACTTAACAGTATTTGCTGGAACATTTCATGTGAGTATAACAAACCACTTATTAGCTAACTATTATACTTTTAAAAAGCCTAAAGAAACTAAAAAATCACTGAAAAAAAAAGTGTTAAATCAGGGACAATGAATCCCTTGTGGACTGAAGTCTCTGCTTTCCTGGACTGGCAACATAATAATCACACAAAATGCATATACTTCAGAAATATCCCAGACTCTTCTCAATCTGCAAAATGTAAATGCCGCTCCTTCCTCCACACCCACCAAGTAAAGTGCATGTTTGTCTTCTGATGGTTGTAATGTAAAATGTTTTGTAGCTTGTTAAACTGAGTTTCTGGAAGATTAAGTCTGTATATAGAATTTCTGAATAAATAATACCTTGATTAGCTGTGAGAAAGGTCATTTTCTGTGAGGCTGGAGGGGGCAGAAGTTTCATAAAAATATTTTCTTTAAGTTGCATCGGAAACTTAGGCAACTAATTTAGGTTCCACCCTGAGGTCATTCGTAATTGTTGGTGTTTGCTGTGCTGGGTTTTCTCTGCTACTTCCCACTATATAAAGAAAGGAGCAGAAGAGAAGCTGAGCAGTGCTGTACTGCTCTGTGTAGAACCCTTTTATATTTGGAGATGTCCCAGGTCTAAGGATCCCCTGTGTCATTTGAAAAAAAAAAAAACAGCTTTTAAGTAAGAGAGTCTGAGACAGCCTGTGATCCACCAAAAAAATAAAAAACCCCTAAAGAACAGTTGTAAATTATATTGGCATTACACATGGCCATCATACCTGAGTATCTTCTTTATAAAATCAGGGTGAATAGTGCAGTTTCCAGTGGATTTTTAACATTCTCTGAGTTTTTACTGTATGCTTTCCTGCAGGGAGAAAAAATTTCCACCTAACTGCAGTCAGGCACAGTTTCAAGGGCCTTTCTGTAATGGTCCAATACACTTGAACTACAGAGCAGAAGAAACTTTTGACAGCAACAGACTAAAATGCAAATCTGAAAGTGGTAAACCTTTGCTAGTTTGAAAGTAGTGGCAGCACCATGAGTAGGCATTATGGCAAGGTAAGGGGAAATGTGGAGGGTTTTAATTTAAAATCTCTCTCATAAAACATATCCGAATATTCAGGGTGGGAGATGTTTTTTGTTTGTTGGTTTGTTGTTGGTTTTTTTGTGAGCCCGTAAGTCATATTTAGGTATCCACTGAATACATAAATACAGTGAGAATGAGGGACAAAATACTGAGACATCCCTTCAAGAAGCCTACAGCAATATTCCCAATGGCTTCAATTAAGGCTGGATAATGCTGTGCAGGATTACTTTTGCACTAAAAGATAAACCTGTGAACAAATATTTACAGACTCAGGGGCTTTTGGTTTAGTTTTCAGTGTCAGAGCCTTTCTGGTTCCCACAGCTGTCAGAGGGAGCTGTCGGTGGTTCAGCATTTCTGGAAGTGGAGGCTTTTATTGACAGTTTTCTGCTCGGTCTAGGGCTACCTGGAGTCCTACCTACCCCAGGGGACTTGGAGAATTTTAATATGGAATGGCTCCCAATTCTGCATCCAGGACCTGATCCAGCCACCAGTCACACAGCCTGCTGGGGGCGTGCCCAGCCTGGGCCCTGGGCTGTGCAACTGGTTATTCCAGAAGGGAAACTCAAGCGCAAACCAGGCTGGCATTCATCAGCTCACATCCCTACGTGTAACACTGAATAAATCCAGTGGTTCCAGAGGACCCTGAGGCCTGGCAAGTGTGGCCACAATCCAGGCATCCAGCACAAGCCCTGGATTTTGTGCTCTTGTTTGCATGCCGGTGGTAAGGATGACGTGGCCATAACCTAGGCATGTATGACAGAGCAGCTTTTAAAAGGGATTTTTTTTTCCACTTCATGTTAACAATTCTGTGTATCATCACGCTGTTGACTCTCGAGTGAATTGAAGGCATTTTAGTCTGTGAAAGGAGTGCATACTTATTTATCACTGAAACATGAAGATAACCACAGCTGTTCGTGCTGCCTTTCAGCCTTACTGTAAGAGGAGATTTGTGCTTTGTTGTGGTTTTTATAGTTTTCCTTCTAAGCTGTAGGATGGTCAGTAAATCTCTGCCTCTCTCTCCCTGGCTCTTTGTTTTGTGATCAGAGTGGGAGTGGTGCAGGAGTATAATAGTGCTCTGCTTTCCTGAGGATCTGAAAGCATTCTGCTGCTGTTAACTTGTCTGGAGGCTGAAGGCTCTGATTATCTCACAGGTTTTTGTGTTCAACCCTGCCAGTGTACACCTGGGTGAAAAACAGGGAAATTAAAATTATTCTCCTCTATTCTGGCAATCTTCAGAGATGGTTCTGGTTCTTTTTTATCAGAAAAAGTTCCTCATATTCCATTGGCTCCAGGAGCTATAACAGCAGTACTCTTTTGACAACGTTATTCATTGCTTTTTCATAACTACATCTCTCCAAGAGTTCAAAGTGCTGTTCAAAGTGCTGCAGAAACACTAAGGTTTTGTTTTGTTTTATTTTTTTTTCTTTTAACAGGATCTCTGAATTGATCAGTATTCATCACCTTTAAAACCTAATAATATCTATGTACCTGAATTATATGAATGAGTAATATTGAGTGTAAATTATTATTCATCAACACTTTAAGTAGAGTTCTTTCATGTAACTTTTCCATTAGCATACTAATACTGTGCTGGAAAGCTGTCTAGATTTTTATCTCAAGGAAGCACTTATGGCTCCTCTTTAAGAAGATGAACTGTCCCATCAAGATCACAATTCTTGTGAGCAGGAAAAACAGCAAAGACAAAAACCCCCATGCTTTTCAATATGAACTTTTAATAAAAATTAAATGAGCATATTGCCTTAATGAAGTCAGTGGATTAGCCAATTGCTCAAAGTTAGGCACGGGTTTATATGCAGATGGTTACTAAGGGGTCCTGAACAAAAAAATTATTTGCAGTTTATACTCCCTGTGGCTCCGTGTTCCCACACTCATGTGAATGACTGCACTTATATCAACACAGCCAACATAAAAAACGCAAAGTACTTAATCAAATTGTTCCAAGTGGCAAAACTTAATAAGGAAAGGAAAACCAGATTAGTTTCTATGCAGATATTCTGAGGGAGCTTTGTTTGTAACAAACACTGAGAGTAAATGAAAATGGGAGTTAGGTGAGGCAGGAGATTAAAACAATGGCCAATAATTAATCCATTTTAATAGTATAAAAACAGTAAGACCCATCTTGTCAGGATCCTTAGATAAACGCATCCTACTCTCTAAGGGCTTTATAGAATTGTTGGGGTGGTTTCAGCCTAGTTAAAAATTGTCAGCAATATTCTTATTTCCCATAAAAATCAATTGCTATTTATTAAAAGGATACTGATAGATTTATGAGCAATTTATTTGCTAGAGAGTCTATGAACATGGTTGCAAGATAAGATCTTTTTAGAATATAAATTAATAAAGAGCCTGGATTTTAATAAAAAGTAGAAAAATGAAGGACTATGGTCAAAATTGGGTTTCATATTTTGAATTCTACAAGGAATTATTGGAAGTCTTCAAGAAAGTCAGGCCCTATCCTATAAATCTTAAACATGTTTATTTGCTGACATGTGATCAGTATTGTTTTACTATGTGAGAAAATGGCCAACATAAAACTAAGCATATGCATGTATGCTTTTAGAAAACACCTCTCCATTTTATAAAAGTATCAGAGAGATATTTTGCGGTTTTGTTTTTAATTTTTCCCTGTAATTTCTATTTACCACGCATTTTAAACTTTTGTTAACATCTTCACCATATAAATACCATATTATTTCATGTAAATTTCAAGTTTTTACAGGAACACAGGTGAATGAAATAGGATAACTGGAAATAAAAAATTCTATGGTGTTCAAGCTTTGTTCCCTAATAATTTTGGATGGTTTTTTTTCCTCTTGACTGAATTTCATAGGAGCACTTTGTGAAGTTGCCACATTCTGCCCTTCATTTTATTCAGTTGCATACAGATGCACAACATCTTGCATATTCCATTGCTGAGAACTTGCAGAATCAAAAAAATGAAGCCACGGAGAGTGAGTCCTAAATTCAGGTCACAGAGAGATTTCAGGAATGTCAGTTGTCTGCCACCCATACTTTCTTCCTAATGAGAAAAAAACCAGAAAGTGGGGCCTGTTTTTTCGTTTCCTCGTAACTTATTGGGTAATGATGCAGAGGAATCTACCAGATTGTAGAAATAATCTGTGATGGTCTGAAACCAGACTTTTAAATTAAGTTTAATTGAGTCCCAGAATGCATCTGCAACATAGTATGATTCAATGGGAAACAAAAATGAAAATATTTTTCATGGGTCCACTAGAAAAGTCTGAGATCAAAGGTGCTTAGGTGGCCATAGGAAGGATATAAATCTGTCATTAGTATTTCCATGGGAATAATAAAAATCCATTGGCTTCTCTGGAGGAGTCGGCATTAATGGTTGTAGGATGAAAGGCATGCAAGCTCTCAAAATCATTACTGTCTAAACCATACCTAAGATAAACAATTGGATGAAAGAACCAACCAAATCAGGCCATTATGTTTTTAAACCTGTTTGGCTTAAATATTTTTGAGCCACGCACCACAGTTGTAAGGGTACAGCCAGCCTGAGATTCATGCTTGTGAGCTGGCAGCTACACAGGAGCTGGAGCCATGAGCCATTACTGATCCTGAGTCAGTGAAAACAAATCAAATTCTGTGAGAAGAAAGTGTGTTTGCATAGGAACTCGGAAATCTGAAAATGACGGATCACAGTTCTACAGTTCCTCTTTAAAAGAAACTCTTCCCACCACAGAACCCTCCTTCACATTTAGGAAAAAGAAAATCTTTTTCCACAGACTACCGAAACTAAATAATAAAGATATGTTTTGGAGACAGTGTTAGTTTCAAATGGAGAAATACACTGGGCAGCTTTTTGTCAGCATTCCTGTGACTGGTGGAGTTGGGATTATCCCTCTTTCTACAGGCACAGACGGTACTAACTTTGAGTGCATAATTCAAGACATATAATGCCTCATTCTCCAGGATATTTGTATTCAAAGGACGATATTATACTCAAAGCATCCCACCTCTTTATGCTAGTGGTAACTTTGAATGCTCTCTACCTACAACTAGATCCTAATTCATCTAGAAAATGAAGAACATATCCATGTAATGGTCTTCAGAAGTTTGCAGCAGAGATAGCTCAATTTAGATTGAGTCAATGTTCACTTGCATTATCCATAAAAATATATTCTCCTGAAGTTATTTTGCTCATTCACTATAAGTCTTCTAAATCCTGCAAAAACTATGTGCCTTGAACTTACCTGTTTTAATGCACAATCCAGTTTTGTTCTAAGCCTACATCCAGGCCAGGCACAGAGAAAGGGCAAGGAAGGGGTTTAATGGAGAAAATAGCACCCCCAATGTGTTCATTTACCAATAAATCAAAATAACATCAGACAGACATAAAACTAACAAAACTAATACTGGTTTTAAGGGAAAGTTTATTTCTACTATTTTCTAACTTTTCAGTGCCTAATTTTACAAGCTTACTAATATCTTAACATCAAATTTCTAAGGTTTATGCAATAGTCTATCACTCAAACTCCTCTTCTGCCCCACATATGATCTTCCTCCCTTTTATCTCCACTGCATCTTAACTAAGCATCTTTTTGCCCATGTGCTTGATAGCAGAAACACAGAAAAGGTTAAAGTACAATTCTCATCCTGAAAATGAGAGCGATCCCACATCAGGGCACAGTGGCCATCCAAAGCCTGACAGTCTGCATGTCCTCTGCACGTAAAGTTTGGAGTGAGTTTAGCTGCCAAAAACCCTAACAAGCACAGGTGTGAGCTGCAACTTCCAAGAGTAGACAAACTTTTTTCATAGGGTCAATAAAAGAAATGCTTCTGACACAAATAACAAATCCACTGTTGTGGACTGGTCCCTACCGCAAAGCGTTCATGGGCATTTAATCTCACCACTGTAAATTAGTGAATTTTGAGATTTTTCCTCATGCGCACACACACACAAAAGAAATCCCAAATGAATGCCTGCTCTGCATTTCCCCTTTTGCAGCTGAGGTTTGATGAAGTCCTAAGCAAGGACAGGGACATAAACAGAAGCAGGTGCTGCTGCTTGCACTGCTCAGACCACATCTCTCTCCCCTCAGCTGGGCCCTCTTGTTACTAAAGTTGCCCAGCATTTTAAAATCTGCTTTTGCTTTAACACTTTCTCTGTTCCAGATGAACTCTGCCATTCTAGGTGACTACTTAAAACTGAGTAGAGACCCGCTAGTGTTTGGACCAGGTGATCTCCCTTCCAACCCAAGGCATTCCATGATTCTGAATGTGTTAATCCGTTTCAAGAATGGAACTGAAAAAAACAAGCAGTTCACGGGTTCCTTTCTGTGCTTTCACTGAAATTCCAGAAACTCACAGCTTGGGAACAGGAATTTCAGCTTCTGCCAGGGAGCATAATTCCGTTTCCTTGCAGATCTTCCAGATATTAACACGGATTTTAATTAAACACATTAGGTTTGGCCTGGAGCTACATAGGTGAAATATGACTAAGCTTGTAATGGCTGCTCCCAGGCACAATAACTATTTCTGCTTACATTTTTCTGCTGTCTTTCCTCTTTCCCTCAAAAATTATGTAAGAAAAAAACCACCTGATGAAAACAGAGAGTGAGTGTAAAAAAGAAAAGCAAAATGAGAGGAACGGAAAGGAGACAATAGAATCAATAATTCTGCTGATATGGGGTCTGAGTGAGGTGACTACCACTGGCTGAGAATTGGGAACGGTGCCTGGCACTGGTAGGACAAGAAGAGCAAGAACACAAACCAGTTTTATAGGCAGGATTGAACATAGAGGTAAAAAGGGAGAAAAAGTTTCTATGCAAGGAAACTCAAACTAGGGTCCTGTGAAGGAGACAAAGAAGACAAGGAGCTGGAGTGTAAAAAAGGGAGAACTGTATCTTTCAGAAGCACTTGCAAAAGTTAGCTAGACATCACTGTGGAGTGCAGCAGCTTGTGCAAGGCAATGCTGGACACTGAGCAGGACACCCTTTTGCCAGACTCCCTTTTGCCAGACTCCTTGGCTCTGAGTTCTGAGTAATGGACAGATAGCCATGGGGTATATAGAGGGAAAAACTCCTTGCAGCATAACAGAGCCTTGGAGCAACATATTTCCTAAGTTCCTACATGTTCTTTCAATAAATTGGGTGTAATTCTGACTAATATTCCTCTTTGTGAGATCTAATGTGTTTGTCCACTGTTGGTTCCAGAATTCCTCAACCTTCCTGTCTAAAATATGCCCTATGACTGAAGCAGGCTTCTCTAGTTCATCACTTTATAATCTTTACAACAGCTTCATTGTCTGCCTTTCCTAAATTAACACGCAGCTGATCTTATTCTACACATGAACTTACTTTCTGGAGTTTCACAGTACAATAATAAAAAAGATGGCAGGGAACAATAGTGGGCACCTGGTCTCAGACTTCACCACCTCTGACTGGGGTTTGGCCCACTGTAGCTGGAGGGAGGCTGGATGATGCTGGATGCCACTGGGTTTAGGTTTTGGTAGGCTGGATAGAGTCAGGTGTGGAAAACTGGAAGTGGTTGGGCAAAGGGTTGGAACTGTGGGCAACAAAGCTACTCCTCAAAAGAGCCCGTGACTTGGACAACATGCAGACCTGGGAGAAAGACTGAGCCTGGGGTTCAGGAGTGGAAATAGGAATGCAAGTAAAATGAGAGTGGGATAAACTGCTGGGACTGGGAAAAATTAGGGCAGTCCCAGTGAGAGTGGATAGGCAGAATCAGTCAAACATGAAAAAAAGGACAGAACATTTTCCTTCAGCCTTTAGAGTGTAATTCCCTTCTGATCCTGGAGTAAAAGGCACAGGTCCCGAGGTTGGGAATGCTGGGTGTCTAGGACTCTGTGGGTCTGATCAATGTGTGGCAAGACTGTAATAACCTATGATCATCTACTTAAAGATGACCTCACAATGGATCTGCAAAATGGAATTAAACTAATTAATTTAGGCTGTGCTTAATGCGGGCATTTTCTAACTTCAGTGGGCTTGACCTTGCCACATTAATAATGCTCTTTACAGTACTCTAGAGACCATATATATATTATACATGGTATAGCAGCAGTCTCAAATAGTTATCCTGTATTTGTTTTGAAAGGAAATTCAAATATAGTTTTATTTTAAATATGGATTTGGCTTATATGACTTTTCTTCACATTTTTTCCCTCTTTTTAAACATTTCTTAATTGTGAAAGTCCACTATAATGCAGTTTGCCAGCTGTAATTATGACTTATAGAATAGTCCTGGATGTATGAACATTAATTATGACTTATTCTTAATATATGCATTAACTGATCATTCATTTCATAATTACTTTTCAAGGATCTCTCCCATCAGTGCTAGCTTTGGAAAAAAACACACAAAGAACAGAAATCTACTGGAAGGACTCTCAGTGTACATGGCTGACCCCAGGCACAAGCTATGTCTTATTCATTAAGCATTTTTTCTTAGCCATGAAAACTGCCTCACAAAACAACCTCTTTCTAGGGGCCAGGGCTATAAGAAAAATAAAGTATTTTGAGACTTGTGACTAAACCAGGAGAAGTGGCAAGACTGTGGATGCTACAGGTGGTTGCATATGGCTGAATCTGATTCTGTGATACTCCTTGAATTGTTTGAATCATCATTTGCTTGTTCTGCTTTTAAATACAAGCTTTCCTATGTATGAGCCTTTCCTCTCCAGTTCTCTTACCCATCCTGTGTACTACATAAACACTTCTTGTGTTCTGTAAAACCTCTCTTTGCAATCCTTCCTCACTTACTTTTACCTCTTTCAAAATGCCACTACTTTCATAACTTTCACAACTTTCAGGATTGCTACTGATTTGCCATATTATTTATGGTTTTGTTCTTCTTTTTTTGAGGTAATGGCTACAGAAACAGAAACACAAAAAACAGAATTCTAGCTTAGTCCTCTGATCTTAGAAGGTCTGTTTTCTGTAGTCTTCCAACCTTTAGCACCTTCTGCAGCACTGATTCCGTTGTTGGAGTTTTACAAAAGTTTGTGATCATTTTATTGTGTGTGTTATCAAGTGTTGACATGGTCCGGTTTCATTTGGGACGCATTGGGTTGTCCTCTGAGGAGCAGCTGAGGGAGCTGGGGGTGTTTAGCCTGGAGAAGATGAGGCTCAGGAGAGACCTCTACCACTCCCTGACAGGAGCTGTATCCAGGTGGGGATCAGCCTCTTCTCCCAGACAACCAGTGATAGCACAAGAGGACACAGTCTCAGCTGCTGCAGAGGCGGTTCAGGTTGGACATCAGGAAGCTTCCTCATAGAGAGGGTGATTAGAGATCGGAACAGGCTGCCCAAGAAGGTGGTGGAGTCACCATCCCTGGAAGTGTTTAAGGAAAGACTGGATAGGGTGCTCGGTGGCACAGCCTGGTTGATGTGGTGGTGTGGGGTCATAGGCTGGACTCGATGACCTCAGAGATCTTTCCCAACCAAATTGGTTCTGTGATTTTCAGAAGACACACAGCTTTTTTGTTGTTGTTGTTCTTGTTACATAAGGTTACCTACGGTTCTCCAGGAACTCTGTGCCGGCCCGGAGGAACCTTCGCGTGGTTTCACAGGCGCGGACCAACCTGTCTTACTGTCCCACGGTCACCCGCGTCAGCCAAAGGGTGCGACTGGGCTGGGACCAGGCGGATGCTGGGGGGGCATCCCCTTGCACTGGGATGATGGGGCTGTTGGGGAGCCTGTCCCGAGCGAACTGTCGCCATAGGCGCGGCTCGACTGCAGATCGCCGGTGCCGCGCCAGCCTATCCCCCACGGGCGGCGCGGCGCGGCGCGGCGCGGCGCGGCGCGGAGGTCACGCCGCACCACCCATCCCTGGGCATCCCCTGAGCTCTCCCAGGGCATCCCAGCCTGGGCGCCCGACCCCTCCGGGCCAGGGGGACCCAGAGCCCACCCCGCACAGCGAACGGGGATCACCCGGGCGGGACACCCCGACCTTCCCGGGAGCCGCCCCCGGGCGGGGCGGGGGATGCGGCGCCGGCCATTGGGAGGCG
>VWZG01006818.1:262222-390012 GCA_013396735.1 Grallaria varia
CCCGCCCCGCCGCTATATGAGGCGGGGGGCGGGCGGCGGGGCGGGCCTGAGCGTGTGCGGGCACCGAGGTGAGCGGCGGTGCGGGAGCGGCCGGCCGCGGCCCTCCGCAGCAGCGGGGAGGGGAGGAGGTGGTGGTGGTGGTGAAACCCCGGCAGGAAGGAGCGGCTGCTCCTCTCTTCTCCTCCTGCTCCTGCAGCCGTGCCCTTCTCCCCGCCGGGAGGTGCTCCCTGCCCATCCCCGGCAAGGGCGGGATGGAGGGCTGAGCGCCGCGCGGCTCCCGGGGGTGGGTGAGGTGGCGCGGCCTCGCCGGTGGAATTGTGGTGTCATTGCTTTCCAGGAGCAGGTGGCCGTAAGTAGTTGGAGATGAGGGCGGCGGAGCATCTCCTGCGGGAACTCCCCGCTCAAGGTTACAGCCCCTCCCAGGGCAGCCGGCACGGCACGGCTTTCGGATGTGTGTAGGCAGCCACCGGGTCCCTCGCGGAGGATGATGCTGTTGTAGCCGAGCGTGCCGCTTGCTTTATTCACCGGTTTTTCTTTTGTCACCCCTGTTTTTGAATTGAAATATTTTTTGACTTCTCGGTTGGGCTGCTGCAGAGGTCGTGAAAGGGTAAAACCGATTTAATGGGGTTGAGAAGAAGAGGGGCTTTCCCCTTGCAAGTCTTCCTTGAGGCTGCAGCCCGGCTGCCGGCGTGATTTGCAATTGCTTGCTTGCAGTTTTGGTTTTTTGTTTTGTTTTTTTTTTCTCTCCTTGTGGGTGATGCGTGCAGGAAGCCTGCCTAGTTTTATATGGTCACTATATTGGGTTTCTGGAATCATCCCTTGTGCTGTGTAATTCTGCCTATGTAAAGGTTTTCTGGTGTCTGGACGGGCGGGGAGCCTTTGAACAACATGAAGTTTGCCGTGCTTTGAAATTCCTGCCAGAGATTTATTTATTTATTTTTTTTTTTTTTTCTGAAAGGGGGGGAAAAGAGTGAAAAATTGCGACCGGTTCTTACCGAGGCTCGGTTTTGCAGCTACACGTTCTGAATGCACGATAAGAAAAGATGGAACTTGGGAAAAAAAAAAAGGGGGGGGGGAGAGGGGGGTGCGAGAGAGAGGTAAATAAAAGGAGTTTCTTTGCAGCTCCATCCATTTCAATGGTGCAGCTTTCCCAAGCCCCTTTTCATCGCCCATCGTCACCTTCAGGCCGGTCGGAGGAAGGGGAGGAGAAGAGGATGAAGGCGGCCAAGCAGCAGGTGACCCCGTCTGGGGAGAGCTCGGCTCCCGCCAGCCCCCTGCAGTCCGCGCTGGGCACGGCGGCCTCTCCTTCCCAGGCTTACGAGACATACATCGACAATGGGCTCATCTGCCTCAAGCATAAAATCAGGAACATCGAGAAGAAGAAGGTATGGCACCTATTTAGGCTGCCGGTTGTAAGGCTTGTTACCTTTTTAGATATTTCATGTTATTTTAATTATTATTAACCCCTGGAATAAGGTTATGTGTGTATGTAGAGATTAAATATATGTTGATCAAAACTAGAGGGGCTTCTCCAGACTGAAACAGTTCAGAACAAACTTGGAATTGATTTAAAGATGATTTATCATCTTGCAGAGGTGTCTTATTTCTTTCATCAATTACATGCATCTAATATTAGGATGTAGAATTATTTGTAAAACTGGAGATTAGAACAGTGTTTCCTTTGACTCGTGGAAATGTCAGCTTATATTAAATATGTATTGTCCTTTACTTTGCGTGAATATTTGACTTGTGTATTTTAAATACAGACAAATGTTACTTGTTTCAAAGCTTTTATACAGAAATCCTCCAAAGCCTGGTCTCTTGTTTTGACCCCTGCTTTTCTGAGGCTGGGGGAAGAGAAGAATGCTCATAAGAATAAAGACTTAAATGATACATCTGAAATATTGTGGCTATAGCTACTCAAACTTTTGTATTCCAGGGCTTTTCAGTTGATTGACAGGTGACTGAAGGCTATATGCATGGCTTTTAACTGGGAAAATGCTATTTTCTCTGAGATAAAAGTAAAATTGTGCTGTTGCTTTCAGTATTGATTGGGATTACAAGTAAAGCAGCTGTGTGAATGTATTGTTTCTCTAAATGTCTGCAAAGCTTATTGTTATGTGTTAGGGTGAGGAGAAGGAGTACATTAGACTTCTGGCCATGTGGTATGGGGACTTGATCTTCCTGCAGGAGATGCAGTATTACTGCTGTCTCATGTCATGCATCATGCTGCAATTTTGCATAATGTCAGACAAACACGTTTTCTTTGTGCGAATAACCAACTTCGTGTTGTAATCTAATTCTGTGCAGGGTAGCTTATTATTGTAAATCTTGATGCTTTGATTATCATGTGAATGACAATATTCCAGCAAATGAAAGTGTGTCTTACTAATATGAGTAGAAACTACTCCTAGTCCTAGAGTTCTGTAGGCACTGTGTCAGTAAAATTTCTGTAGATACACAAATGGAATAGTATTTGACTTTGTGGCAGTTAATTTCTCTTTCTTCTCCCTCTGTGCATAAAGAATACCTAATAGTTTAGTTTTGAATTGTTTACCTCGGCATTTAATGACTCTTTCAGTATATTGAAATGACTCTTATTTATTCCCTGAGGACACTTTTCCACTTTCTTAGGGAATCGTGCTATAAAATCTTGATGTATCTGAAGCCAAGTTCTTGAAAGACATGTTTTGGAAAATTCAGAAGGATTATTCAGGGGTAATATAACTGAATTCCAGCACTGACTTGGGAAAGCCAAACAAGCCTAACTTAAAATAAGGACACTAGATATATTTGGAGCCCCTTAAAAATCTTGAATCAATGCATTAGTATTTCTTAAATGAAACAAAGGTAGCCGAAAGAATGGAGAGATCAATGTCAGGGAAGGAAGCAGGCAGTCATGCAGAGTGAGATTGCCAAATCAAAGGCTATAGCAAAGCTTTGTGTTCCTTTCTCCTGAGAACAGAAGGAAGTAGTAGAGTTTCTATTCTCTTGCAGTATGTGGATGACTTAAAATACAGAGAGAATATGTAACTTCACTCTTATCCCACACTTCACATGAGAGAGAAATGAATGTAAAAGTTTACTTTGAATTTTCTGCAGCTCAAACTGGAGGACTACAAAGATCGTCTGAAGAAAGGGGAAGCCCTCAATCAAGACCAGTTGGTAAGCCTGCTTTGTTCATGAGTGGGTGGCCTCAAAACCTTCCAATGTGGCAGAAGACATAGGTTGCTGAAGGTGATGGTGGTGTGGTTTTACAGAAGCAGTGCCTGCAGGCTTACAGTGGTATCACTGACAAAACCAAATGTACAACTTATTGGTAATTAGAATGAACGTTTTGCTCACAAGCTTTTTCTCCTGCTTTAACCTTCCTGTGCTGTAATGAAGTAATAGAAGGTCCTTGTTTATCTTTGTTGTGTAGACTTTCAGCTTTGATGCTCCTGCACCTGTATTTCTTAAGGGGGTTGTCTGGGTGCAGCTTATCTGTATTGACTGTGCAGTGTCAGAACCCAAACCTTAAGAATTCTGGGGTAGCTAATTAATCCTCATGACTTCTTCATTAACAGATGTCACTTCAAATTGCCTGTTGGTGGCAAGGTGCTGTTGGTTACAAATAACTGTTAATATAATGAGTCTTCTGGCTTTTTTTCCGGCTTAATGGATTCTAGAACTGAAACAAAGTTTCCATAATATGGAAGCTATTGCTTCTTAAGCATATCTGAGTGTCACAAAATCCAGAGGTTTATTGCTGTTGTCATCCAGGAGTCACATTTTTAAAACGTACTGCACACATGCTAAAGAATAGTTGTGTGGTGAAGAGTGCTAACACTCCAGTGGTAGTGGTGATCCTGCTAATGAGCCAGTTGGAAAGATTTCATTGGATGTTAGTTTTATCACAGTGCAGAAGTATGAGAACACAAATACTGTTTTCTTACTCTGAATCATTTGTAGAAGAGAACTGGATGTAAATGGAGTAAGAGGGGGAAATGATAACTTGCTACTTAAAAGCATACCCGTTGGAGTGAATGATCATTTACCTTTTAGCAGAAAAATGTGATGTAGTCTCTTGCCATCTCAAGTGCAAAAGTAAATTGATTAAATCTGATAGTTTGAAGTAGGATGACCTTTCAGTTCCTCTAAATTCAGTCTTGAATCAGGTGGGCAAACATCTTTTGTGTTTAGGTCGTAGGTATTCTTTGCCATCTGTTTTCTGCTATGAACAGTGGGACTCTATAACAGTATTTTGTGGAAACTGGGTGAGTCTTGAATATGTTTTAAAGCTACATATGAATCTGACTACTTTGGTATATGCACTGGACTGTGGAAAAACTGTTAGGTGAAAGTGAAATTAAGATGTGGGGAACTAAAGAGATGAAGGATTATGTGGTGGCATTTGCTTTCAAATGCATCCAGCAGCACTAATTTTGGAAAATGGCATTAACTTGGTTAATGGCTTTTAGTATTCCTAGCTGAGCTTCACTTTTTAAGTATTAGGATATTCATCCCAGTTTCTGGGGTATCTCAGGCTTTTTAAATGAGGACTTAGATTTGGCTTGCTTGTGAACTGACAAGTGGTAGTCAGACTGTTCAGATGACTCGTAAAAGCACATATACACTCAACATTTAACTAATAATCTTGTGAACCCCCTTTTTCAGTGGTTAGTACACAGAAATACTACATATGTAACTTTCAGATGCAAATTCCTGGTGCATATGCAAATTGAAGCTGGAGTAGAGTTTGACACAGCTTAACACTTGCCTAAGGAAACTGAACTGAGTGCAACACATTGGAGCTCTAATGTAACTTGATGTCATCTACAGTTTTCATTTTCTTACACAGAGGAAGAAGTGGGCATCTGGTGATGAACTTGTTTTGCCAGCAATTTGGATTAAACTGTAATTACTGATGGTGCATGCCTGCCAGAGCTACTGTGTGTGCTAGCCTCAATTTAGGAAACATTTGTTTCAGAAAGGAGGAGCTTCCAGCAAGTTAAATGCTCTTACCAGCAATATTATGCTGTTTTGCAAGCTGAGCAGATTCTCCTCAGTACTGTTCCTCCAGTGTGCTGTTAATGAATGTTAATAACAGGTGTGACAGAAGAAAGCTATTGCTTTCCTGCAGGCTAAGTTATAGCTTGTCAGAGCACTGGTAGCTGTTCTTGGTGTTTTCAGGGAGGGAGTTTTACTCTGGAATTTGCTGCCTTACAAGTGCCGTTACTGTAATCTGTCCAGTAAACTGTTGGTGTTACATTGTGAGTATTCCTTAAATGTTTAGGCATTGAGGTCTCAGAGCCATTCTCCCAGCTTACCAATTAGTCCTTAAAAGTTGCTTGGTAAATTGTGTGAAGACAACCTAAACTATCGGGTGAGTGTTCATGCACCATGTGTTGAGTAGCGTTTAGGCCTAGTAGTTCCTGGTATACTACAAACAAGTGTATAAAAGTAACTGAGCAATCAAACTGAACAAATGAACATGTAACTTGTTTTTCAGTTGCTTAGGAACACATAGGGAATTTGCAGATGTCCCAGATCTTATTGGGGCAGTAGATTAAGCTTTTGTCACTGCGCTGATGAAACACTCAACACTAACACTGCTTTGAAAGAGCTTTATGTTGGACTGATGTGCCTGTTACAGGAAAACTTCTGATACCATGGTAGGAGCATAGACCAAACTGAGGGTAAAGCACATGTGAACAAGTGAAATGAAACTTAACTTGTTACTTCCCAGGCATGCCCTATGGTGTGAGGATTTTAGCAGCATGTCTGAACTACAGCATTTTGTTATCTTGAGAGCTGTCAAGGAAACTTATAAAAATCAATGACTCAAAATGCAATTAATAATCTACTGCAATTAGATTTTTTTGAAGACCAGCTAGTAAAATATTGGTTAAAGCCATTAGTGAAGACAGGAGCATGGCTTTATTTATGGAACCTAAATTTGATTTTTTTTAAACATAACTTGCCTTGCATTTCTAAAGTTTGTACAAGGCATTCGCTTAAGCATGAAGGTAGAAGATCTGTGCTGAACTTGTCTCCTGTATTCCTTCCAGGCTTTCAGATCAGTGTCTGATTTTAAGTAGCTGTTTACCTGTGGTTGCCAAGACCTATGGGGACAGAAGTAAAATAAAATAATTCATATCCAAGCTATCTTGTTTCAATATTAGTATACTAAGTATTGTACAACATGTTGCCTGGGAAGTCTAATACAGGCAAGCTTGTAGGATATCTCTCTGCTGGTGTGAGCTGGCTTTGTGCTGTACATCTCAGACAGTTACAGGGTGAATGATATTTGCAATTAATTTTAAAGTACCAGCTACAGACAGAGTATTTTAAAGTTACAGTTTCAGAGAAGTACACAATAAATGACCAGCTCACAATGAGAGTTTAAGTACAAGGGAACTGAGTTGCAACAATTCACTTTAAGCATGAAAAAAATACATTTCTCTGTTCTTTTGTAGGAGGCAGTAGAGAAGTATGATGAAGTTGTACACAACTTGGAATTTGCCAAGGAGCTTCAGAAGACTTTTTCAGGACTTAGCCAAGATGTAAGTATAAATGTTCTTACCTATATTGCCAGGAGGTAGTTGCAAGATTTGTGCTACTTTTCTAATGGCTATGTTTATATGCCAGTGTGCACAATATTAGAATTCCTGTCTTGGAGCAGGAAAGTGTTGACAATTTTGTGTACCACTGACCTCCACAATATAGCAATTCACTGCACATCCATGTAAGAATTTGTGCTTATGTAAACTGAGTCATTGTAGCTCAGCTGTGTTTGAGATGCCTTCAGCTTACTTAGGCATATGGCTAATGGTTTCAAATCTGAGGTGGGCTCATCCCCTGCACAGGTGCAGACTGTTGGGGGAGCAGCTCCACTGCAAAGGACAGGTGGGTCCTTGTGGGCTGCAGGCAAAGTGCATGGAATGTACACCTGGAGCAGTGAAGCCCAGGCATAGGCTGAGGACCAGCAGGTTAAGGAGAACTGATTGTTTGATACTTGTTAACCAGTTGTCTGTTTCTGGTCACTCGGTAGACAAAGGCTGTAGATAAGCTTCAGTGAGTCCCTGAATAGCTGGGGCCTGGAAGATGAGACCTGTGACATGAGCCTGGAAGAACTGGGCTTGTTGGGTGTGGTGAAGGGAAGGCTTAGCAGGCGATGCAGCCCTAGTGCTCAGATAACAAATATGAAAACGGTGGAGCCAGGATTTTTGCTGAGAGATGTGGAAGGAGAAGGAATTGAAATTGATAATAGTAGGTTCTGACCAGGTAGGATGCAATGGTCACTCTGAGAATAACTGAGCACTAGAGCAGCCTCTCTAGAGAAGCAGCAAAATCTGTCCTTGGATCTCTTCAAGACCTGACTGAACAAAGCTTCAAGCAATCTAGTTGTGATTCAGTAGAGCCTTTGTTCTGGAGGCTGGGCTAGACAATGTATCAAGATTCCTTTCAAACTGAATTTTTTCATATTTCCAGTGAGGGGAAGTGCTGGGATTAAATCACTTTGGTTTTACTAAGAAGTACACTTCTCAGTAAAATTTAACTGAAACTTGTTTGCCACTTAATCTGCTGTAGTTGTCTCTCTATATAAGGTCTTTATTTATGGTTTAAAGCACTACCTACATTATATTTGCGAGTGTTTGGTCTTTGGTGAAACTGATCTCTTGGCTCAAGCAAATACTATGCTTGTGGAAAGATTTGTTCCAGGGTGGTGGTGGGGATGCTAAACATGATTAGTCACTGTTCTGGCATTATTTCTCTGCCTCTTATAGAATGCTGAAGGACTGGTAAAATGGCTTGTCTTGGTGTTCACTGAGACCCAAACAGTTTTGCTAGAGAGGCTCTTCTTATATGTACAGTAATTCCAGATAGTGGGCTAAATCTCTCAAATCACTATGTTAGCAAAGATTCAAGAGCCCTTTCAGCAGTGTTACTGCTTTGGGTTCCCTCTGTCATTCTGTCTTGAGTATAGAATGTCAAACCTTGGGTTACTTCCTATTGCTTTCCTTTGTGTAGCTGCCCATAAAAATAACAGAAATGAAGGTCTGTGACCCAGTGTGTGTCTTTGTGCAGGTGTTTTTAGTAACCGAGCATTAACTTCTACCAGTTCATGTTTGTTCTTGAACTTATGCTGTATTGAAAGGGTATCTCCTTTTGTTTTTAATTTGGCTCTGCTTCTGCTGGTACGGATTCTATGGCCAAAAGCCATTACTGGAACACTAGGTGCCATTCTGGCAACAGCATCTTTGTATCCTTTACAGAGTGTTCTAGGAAACAACATTTTCATAGATCTTGCCCCATACTGAGGCATTTTAAATCCTGCAGTTACTTGGATTGGCTTCTGCTGGATGGCTCCATTAATACACAATGAGAAACTTCTCGAATGCACGGGCACTGTGTATATTCTGTGATTTGTAGTATTGCTTGTTTAATGGCTGTTTCAGTCTTCTGCCAACAGAAATAAAAGTAGCTCTAGGATTCTGCTGTATCTTTTAAACTGGAGCGTTTAAAAGTGAGGAGCAGTTGTCTCAAGTTTCTCCTAGTAAGATAACTTCTACATCTCTAGCTTTGTGATAAATGTTAAAGGTCAGCTAGGCCTGCCTTTGTGCATTGGTATAAATTCTGTTGGTTCCTTTAAAAGCTGTTACAATAAAACTAGTAGAGATGATCAACATGTAGATATCGTAAAGGTATCTCGCAAGTGAAGCTACCAGTATCCAGCTGGACTTAGAGAATTAGTAGATAAATGGGGAACTCTTCCAAAGGAGGAGCTTGAAATATCCTGGGTATCTAAAGAGAGTTAGGAGCTTCTATAATCTAACTGAAATGAATAGTTTGCTCAGTGTATGATGATGAAGTGTTTTATCCTAGAATCCTATTACTAAACCACAGCATTTAATGGTTGAATTTGTGTATCAAAACAGCTGCTGAAAGCACAGAAGAAGGCTCAGCGGAGAGAGAGTCTCCTGAAGCTTGAAGCAGAGAAGAAAAAACTGCGTACAATACTTCAAGTCCAGTATGTGCTGCAGAACTTCACTCAAGAGCATGTTCAGAAAGACTTCAAAGGTGGTGTGAATGGTGCAATATACCTGCCTTCTAAAGAACTAGACTACCTCATAAGATTTGCAAAACTGACGTGTCCTGAACGAAATGAGAACTTGAGGTAAGATCAAGATTTTTGTCTAATTAGTATGCTCTGTTCATTACAATAAATGTCCTCTGTTTGACACTGCCATGTCTTTAAATATTATGTTTTGGAACACTAATTAAAATTCTATTCAGTACACTTGCTTTAGTCTGAGATGAGGAATGTAACAGATTTATCTTGCTCTGAGCATTTAAGGAAAGGTGTAGTAATTACAGCCTCAGGTGCAAGTTACAGACAAATTTTTGCTGTCTTAGGTCTTCTTATGGGTCTGAGGGGAGGCAGCCCAACACCATTCTAAGCAGGGAGGCTGGTGCTGTGCTGTTTCCTTGAGGTCTCACTGTTCATGTCGTGAAAAAGTGCAGTAAACTCAGAACTGTTCTGTGTTCAATTCATGTGATGATCCACATGTGCTTCTTTACTCCAGAGGAATGTAAGGTGGTGCTCCTGGGGCTCTCTTGCTATTAACTTCAAAGTGATTTTAGAACATTGCCTGATGTTTGTGATACCTCTTCACTAAATGTCATACATGTTAAGGTTGTCAACAGAGGTAATGTGTGTCAGAGCTAACGTGGCACTGCTCCTGTACTGTGATGGCTCATGCTTAGCATGACAGCCTGACTGTTTTTTGGATAAGTAAGAATTGTATTTGAATATGGAAAAAAGTAGTTATTAGGTAGTAAGTTAAAACACTTTGATTGTCATGTTTGAATATGCACTAACTCTTAAGTTCCTAAAAATTCTAATCACTTGTCATACACTAACCTTTGCCTAATCTTTGCTGTTCTTTAGAAGTTAAGAGCACTAATAAAAATCTACGCAACAAGAGTCTCTCATTCCAGTGAAATAATATTATTTCTAGATATACTGTCACCATATTACACTTCCGCAAGAAGCGTAATCCTTTCTTTTGGGTTACTGTTTCATCATGGTGGACTTCAAATTCCATTGTCTGGAGCGAGTGGATCATGGATCTATGACAATGTCTCAATAACTGCTAGTTATTGAGAGTGGCAGGAGTTGTTGGTGGTTGCCCCTCTACATGTTTATTCAATAAATAAGGTCACCAACTGATTAAAGAGCAGTTGTTGCCCTGTCTGGGCTTGGAATGAAGTCTAGCCGTATGGTCTTGTGGGATAGTGCTAGGCTCTGTGTAATGAGCAACTAAAGCACTTCTGTTTTCTGGGTTAAATCACATTCAGACAGACACAGAGCAATTGCTTTCAGTTCTTTCAGGGCTTAGTATTCACTTCGCTTACAGCCTTGGTTTGGAGGGCTGAACATCAGTTGATGTCTTAAAATGAGGACCACTGGGACGCTGCAGCACTTGATCTTGGCTGTGATTCTACCTGGTGAAACTTGTCACTTGTTTCAGTGTTGAAGACCAAATGGAACAGTCATCTCTCTACTTCTGGGACCTTCTAGAAGGAAGTGACAAACCTGTGGTTGGAACAACATGTGAGTGTCTCATCTAGAGAAATAACTGAAACATCTGGAATTTATGTACTTGTTTAAAACATCTTAAAACCAGTGAATGTACATGGAAGACTACCAAATTAAACACTTTCAAGCAGTTTGTGTAACTGTTATCCAAGGATGAACTGCTGTTTGGTTTAAGTTGTGTGCTTTTAAGTGCAGATCAGTAAGAATACAGCATACTTGCTTTTTCCAGGTCAAGACTTCTAACCAATGTACTAGCATGTTTCTGAGGAATAATGATGGTGGTAATTGAAAAGCTGATGAATGAATACCTTACAGAACAGTAGGAAGCTTTTTTATAGTTATGTGATAATGGGTTAAGTTTGGAATAGTTCCCAGCCATGAAATGCTTAGTTGAGCATACTGATGTGTATTACAAAGCTGCATTGGCTCCAGGTTGAAGGGCCCACTGCACTGAAGATTCTCCCTTTGTAGGAATTCTAGACTCATACCTGCAGTGCAGGATACCACCCACACTAGGGAAGGACAGTCATTAATGGAACTTGCTGTGATCTCTTATCATGCACAGTGCAGTCTTACTTGGACCTGTGGCAAGTGTCCTCACTTTCTAAGCACATCAAAATCTGTGGGACTCTACATATCTTCCATTTGTGGCATAGTCCATATGAAAACCCCAGCTATAAGGAGACATACGCATTCTGTGTTCCTATTTACAATGTACTTGCTTATAGGAAACTGTCCTTACTTAAGTTGTAGAGTCTTTTTCTATTGCAACCAGACCTTGCTTGTCCCATTTACTCCAGTCTTGTAGTGGCTGTGTGGCAGGAATCTTGCATTTATCACTGGCAGTAACGTTGAAGCTGTTAGACCAGAGCAGTAGTGTGCCCTCCCTGACTTCCACATGCGGGTAGTTGAACAGACCACTAAGTGCTAACTCTTCCCATGTACTTCTGGACAAACTGCAAGCTGGCCTTGTGTTGCTACAGGCTGGTAACTTTGGCCTTGTGTTTGTTGACATGAATTGATAATTGCCTAGCTATCTTGAACTCCAAACCTTTGTTTTGTCTATCACCTAAACAGCTTTTGTCATCATTTTATCAGTGTCTCTATCCCTTTAGTGTCAGTCTTGCATCCTTTTGTGTGCCAGCCAGACTTCAGATGAAGCTGTTAAGTCACCTTATTAGCACTCATTGCCTTGGAAGACAAGTTTTTTTTACAGCCATGTTAAATTCTATCTACAATTCTTGTTTGTATGGTTATCACTGGTAGGAGTGATCTTCCTGTTCTCATTGGCTGTCCTGTCTCTAGCTCCTCTGAAACAATTTCCAATATCACTGCCATTTCTGAGGTCTTACTCTGAGCTGCTGTCTCTTGGTTGCATAGAGGGGGAAACCGAACAGAGCTTCTCAGAGTACACAGCTAAGTGTTTGTTCAAGCACATCAGCTTTGACTCTTTTCGAACTTCAGAGGATTAAGTTCAGTCTGAAACAGTCTCTTGAATTCCCTCTGCTTGTTTTTGCAGTTCTTTTCCTTCTGAGACTTATTTTCCTGTCACTAGGAAGAGGGTCTTGCAGGGCAATTCCATAGGGACTGTTTAGCTTTACATATGTTGCAGTTTGCACTAGTTTATAGGTGGCAAACAAATCCCTTTCTAAGCAGGTGGGAGACCATGTGTTTTAGTGTTTACCTTGTGTGCACTTAAACACAAGCTGCGGTCTTACCTCTGGATTGCAGAGATCTTTTCAACAGTAATATATTAAGCAGCATAACATATGCTATATTAAAATGTTTTATTGCTGTAACTTGGTAAGATGTGTAAACTTGGAGAAGTTGCAAGCAGATAAAGGGAAGAAGTAGGAAGTAATTAATCTGTAATCTGAATACCCCCTAATTTCAGATTTTCCTATTTTAACTTAATGTATTTTTACTCTTCAGATAAACACATGAAGGACCTGTTATCCAAACTTCTAGACTCTGGCTACTTTGAAAGTATTCCGACTCCTCACACCACTGTGCCAGTAAAAGAATTGGAAGAAGAAGTAAATAGAAAATCTGAGAAAACAAGACAGATGTCAAAAGGAGAGTCTATCAAAGAACCAGGTGGAATATTACAGGGTTCAATTTTTGTATCAGTGTTGGGAAAGGCTTGAACCAAGCATTGACTTTGCACAGCGTGATGCTGTAACTAAGTTGGAATGTAGTAACTGAAATGGAACCTGCAAGTCTTGCAGCCCTATACTGGCTAATAATGTAGAAAAAAATTAACTCAGTTATACAGTGTTTTTGCCTTATGACCAGCTCTCTATGTTCAAGATGTGGCAAATGTCTGGTGTAGGGAATATTATATATTAATCTAATTATGAATACTACAAAGTGTTTCTTGCTGAACTCTAAACTTCTGCAAATGGAAAACTTAGTCAGAAAATAAAAGCTTGTCTAAAAATAGCATGTTGAATGACAAGATGAGTTTCAGAATATCTGGTTTAGCAATTGACACTACTATTTAAATAGAATTAAGGGCTTGGTACTGCTTGGTCTGCCTTTTTGCATTTGATCAGTTGAAACAAATTAACATCCTTTCTCTAGAATCCATTATGGAGCTCATGAAGTCTGAAATACAGCCACAGGAGGTAAGATGCTCCACTATTAATTGGTTTTTTTTAGTGTTGTGATTTATCAGACACATAATTGCACTTCTGCAACCCTTTTTTAAACTCAAAAAGGGAGTCTGAACAGCAACCTAGGTGTTGCTTTATGTAGAAAGCATTAAAGACTTGGTTGCATTTCTATTTCTGACCCCAAATTTATGGCATCTGGGGTGGGGTGTTTTGGGACAAATGGAGCAGGATTACATGAAGCAGTATAGTATTTTAAGGCTCTGGCACTTTCCTGAATAAAACAAAGCATCAGCCTTTAGAGTGGAAACACACTGATCTTTTGTGTACTGTGGAATAGACAAAATACACATCTAAAGCTGTCTCTTAAAAGCTAAGCTTATTGCAGTAGGCTTGATATTGGTGGGATTGAGAATGATGTAGGTTTTGCTCTGATTTGTCAGAAAAGTAGGGATTCCAAGACTTGTGTGCACAGGGGTGTGTAGACCTGTTTTAGCAGCTCTTCGGACTCCTGTGCTCAAGATTTGATTGTGAGTAGCATAAAAGCCGTTAGGCTTGGTTCAGAAGGTGGGTAGGGTGTCCTTTTCTAAGTGGAAATACCGGTTCTTAAAATGCTGAATCCCTGTTTCCCACATATCCCACTAGAGGGTGTACTCTAGAAGGAGTTTTTGTAACTTACTGATAAGTTACCTGACTCTTCTGGTATCTTGTCAGAAAAAAATAATCTCAACCTGTGAGCCTTGTACATTATTCACTTCATATATTTATTTCCTGTTCACTACAAAGTGGTAACTCAGAAAAACGTCAGGACATCATCATTAAACTCTCGGACTTACTGACAGTAATCACAGCCTGCAGTTGAAGTCCAGTGGTACTAAACCTGAGAATCTGATGACTTTTTAGTATTAAAACTCCATTAAGAATGAAGATTATGCTTATTTACTGGGCCTAGTATTTTGGGGGAGATGGCATTACTAAACTTGGCAGAATGTTTGCTAATAGAGTACCACAGCATTTTAGATACTTAAGAGGAGAGTTACCTTTTGTAAAAAATCACAGTTGAACTTGCTACTGTCACTGCCAAGGAACACCAGGTAGTGTTGAGGATAAGGGCAGTAGATTCACTCAGCTTGAGTGGGTTTTACTGGTGCTGTTCAGGACTGTTTCCTGTTTCTCTGTGGCATGCCAAGCAAAGCTCGTCTGCAGTGTTGTAGGATAAAGCTGTGGCTGTCCACATGGTTTCTATGACTAGTGCTTAAACTGTCTAGGCTCTGCTTTTAGTCAGCAGTTTTCAGTAGCTGGGTGACCTAATTTAACTGACCTGAACTGTAGTAGCAAAATGTGTTCTTGGGAGCCATTAAGTTTCTCTGGTCTATATAGTTTCTCAACAGGCGTTATTTGCCTGAAGCAGAATACTCTGTCAAGAAGAAGACAGAAGAGCCCAAATCTTGGGAAGCTGAGTGTGCTAGAAAGCAAGAACCTCCAAAGTCCTGGGAAATGCTTGTTGATACTGCAGAGCAGGAACAGAAGCAGAAGCAAGAGGCCTTAAAGCCTTGGGAAACTCGTGTTAGACAGCAAGAACTAAAAAGACCAGATTCTCCAAAGCCTTGGGAAGCTCGTGTTAAAGAGGAGGAGCAGAAGCGTGAGTCTACAAAGCCCTGGGAGACTCGTGTTGAGGAGGAACAAAAGAAGAAGGAAGAAGCTCCAAAGGCCTGGGTAGCACGTGTGCGAGAGGAGCAGGAGTCTCCCAAACCCTGGGTAGCAAAGGTTAGGGAAGAGCAGGACCAGAAGAAACAGGAATCACCTAAGCCATGGGTAACAAAAGTTAGGGAAGAGCAGGAACAGAAAAAGCAGGAGTCCCCAAAACCTTGGGTAACCAAAGTTAAGGAAGAACCAGAAGAAAAGCGGGAATCTCCAAAACCTTGGGTAAGCCAAACTAGGGAGCAACCAGAACAAAAGAAGCCAGAGCCTGTGAAAACATGGGAAATGCCTGTTAGGGAAGAGCCAGAGCAAAAGAAGCAGGAGTCTGTGAAGGCTTGGGCTGCCCATGTTAGGGAGGAACCAGCACAAAAGAAGCAGGAGACTCGAGAGGCTTGGGAAAAAGCTGACAGGCAGCAGCAAGTGTCACCACCACAGTTACAGAACCCTCTGAAGTCCTGGGGAGCTGCAAGTGTTGGGCCAAAGGAGCAGATGGGGCCAAAGAAGTTTGATATGGAACCCAAAGAAGTGAGTTGGCATATGTAGTATTACCTGTCATAAGCTTTTGACAGTAGTGTATTGGAATAAAGCTGCCTACTTGCAGAGCCTTTATAAGGTGTATTTTGTAGGCCGGTATTTAGACTCCCATTTCATTCTTTCTTGGTGGGGAGTAATTCTGGCAGTCAAAATTTATATCTGAATAGCAAGATGGTCTGCTCTGCTTTTTACATCAGCACAGTGTCTGAGCCTTGAATAACTGCTTTATGCATAAGACAGAAGAATTAACTTGGTTCATCTATTGGCTCTGTCCACTGTTAGCAGTACAAAGCAGGTATGACTCATCCAGGGATCAAATACTTTGTGGCTGCATGCAAATAACACTTCAGTAATTTTTAGGCTTTTGATTAAAATAGCTGCTGATTCAAGAGAGATCTAATGTCTAGATCAAGCAACACCAACTGTACAGGGGCTTAAATATGTATTTCCAGATGAATGCATAAACCATACTGCTGTCCTGGAGAGTCTAACAATAGCATAGCTTTAGAAATGTAAAATGAAGCCATTGCATGGCTTACAGCTGAGCAGGCTGCTACCTTCTAGTCATGCTACTGTCCTTCCCACCTGTGCTTGGGTAGCAACAATTCTGATAACTGTGAAAACAGATAACTGAACTCTGCTTTACGTGCCATCTTATGCCATTAAGAGTAGTGTTAATTTAAAGTTAGGCTTCAGGAAGCTAATATGGGGAATTGAGCAATTCCTTCTACGCAATGTTGTCAGCATTACTATTGTTCTGCAAGAAAGCAGAAATCACTACATCCTGTATTACTCATAGCAAATGATTAAGTTTGTATCTTGTCAAAAAACTTGGCATAGCTGAAAAATGGATATTCTTATGCCTAGAGGAGAGACCGCAAACCGAAGGTTGAACATGAGATTAAAAGAGTATGTAACATGCAGCACTGGGTAAAAAAATGGGGGTTAAGGTGTTTCACCTTGATTCATCTTTACTCTGAAGCTGAGTAGAATCTCATGTCCACTGGTGGTGGTGGTACAGGTAGAAAGCCTGCTTGCCTCACTAAGTATCTCTGAGCACACATAGGTGTTCTGCACCCAACTATGCACAGTGTTATTGTCACTGAAACTAAGTATTGGAATATTCTCAAGTGCTTTTAAGGAGGCCTTGGAATTTCTGGTGTCAGATTACCTTAAAGCTTAAATGCAAGATGCTTCTGAATAGGATGGGCCTGTTATTTTCATATGAGATGGAGAGATGGATAGCTTAAGTGGCTGACAAAACTTTGCTGCAGTAAGTAAAAAGGAGGGTCTCCAGTCAGTTGGAGAAACTTGCAGACTGCCTAGAAATCTTCCTTGTAGTGTGCAGGTGAGCACATTGGCAAGGGTAAACTAAATGCTGGAATGTGAGGTCGCTTAAGCTGGATTGCTGAATTAAGTAAACAAAGCGTATTTTAAAGTATTCAAGCTTGGGGAATTGGAACAAAGTCCATAGGGAAACACTCACTGCCTTTATTTTTGCTTAGTAGCTATTGAGAAATCCTAATATCAAAGCTACATTGAATGAGTAGAATGTAGTGTACTGTCAACATAACTAGTCTTTACAACTAGTTTTTAAAAAATGAGAATATCTTTCACTTGAGGTGCATATAAAGAACAATTAAAATCATATTAAGCTTTTCAGATAAGTTTCTCTTCTCTTTGCTTATACAAAGAGGCAATGCAGTGCTATAGCTGGATCTGTTTAACTTGTAGAGAGACACTATAGATGACCTTCTACAAAGATGTAGGCATGGCAGATAAAAGTCTGGTGTCAGCACTGCTGCCCTCTGAGCTGAAACTAATGTTTCTTGACTCTGAAATAACTGCTAGAGCTCTGAGGTCTTTTAAAAACCTGGGGTTTTTATTCGTTTAACTTAGTGTATCACAAGGTGCAATACCTAAGAAGCTGAGCCTAAGATGGCAGAGTGAGCTGATATGCAAGCCTCTTAAACTGTTGTTCTATTTAAATGTTTGTGCAACCTGTGGACCTTCAAGTTTGGTTAGAGCTTAATTTGTGGCCTGCTATGGGAAAGCAAAACAGTTTGGCTTGTGCTGTCACCCAGTCCCACTTAATTCGTACCTGCTGTGAATACTACTCTGAGTAGAAAGAAAATGTTAATTGTGTATCTGCAATGCACAGCTGTGATTACAGGTTAGGTATTGCCATTCCACCTCATCTAGTACTCCACAGCTAACAAACCTAAAGAGGAACTGAGGTCCTGTACCGTAGAATGGAGTTTTACTGGTATATGGGATGATTGAAATGCATGTTAGTGTTATATAGAAGTAGACTTTTGATGTAAAAAAACCCCCAGCTTTAACAGGAGTACCTGGGATATTTGCACTCTGACTAATAAAACTCCAGTGTGGTCAGTGTGCCTTTGCATTGGTTTATTTGCAGTGGTTTAACAGGTCTGAAAACAAATCACGGGTATTTCAACTCCACTTCTAGTCAATTCTCGGCATGAATGTCAAGACAGGTTTTACCAAATGCGTAAGTAGTGTTGAACTCTGGTTTCAGAAGGACTGTTATGACAGATTATACCCCGAATTTACCAGTGCTGTGTTACTCCAGTGGTTCAAGCAACATTCAGGTTCATGTTAAGTGACTTTAGCATTTAAAAGCTTGATGTGAGCTGGAACAGTAGGTTACTAAGCTAAGAATCTGCTACCAACTTGTAATGGCTTCCAGAAACAGCATCTAATTGTAGGCTAGAAGGAAAACTTGGTTTAAAACCATCTGAGGAATGTCAAGTACCTGCTCTTCTTCAAAGCATCCCTTTTTATAAAAAAGCATAAAAACCTGAAGTACTTTAACTTCCTGATACCTGTTTTATATGACTTTATGCTGCACTATATACTCTAGTTTTGAACATACAAGTACCAGCAAAGCAGCAAATCAGTGAGGTAACTTTGCCACATGTACTTGTGGCTGGTGTATTTCAATATATGGAGTAACTAGAAAATAACTTCTATGCAACAGAAAGTCTGTGTTTCAGTCCTGGCTTAAAGCCTTAATATCATATATGTAACCCTGTATGCTTGTGCTTCTTTTTGAATTAGAGTGCTACCAACACAGTGCAGAGTATGGGCTGGAGAAGGAGATAAAAAGCCTAACAAATTGTAAAAGCACACAGGAATTTATCATCTTTGGAAGTGAAGTGACACACTGCAGTCTCTTTTGCTTCCATGCTCTTGAGGCTGTTTCAGTTCTTTTGTGTTTAATGTACAAGTCTCACGTATGTAGTTAGTGGACTATCTCAAGATCTTCAGATACCCATTTTCAAACATATAGAACCAGTTTGGTAGTGTACTTGTGTCTTAGTATAAAGAGTAGTGAGGAGGAAGAGGGTAACTGAAGCATTACTCATTTTAGCCTATAATGGATTTACCGTGACAGTGAGTGCTGTAAAATTAAGTCTGCTTGTAAGTGAGGATTAATAAAGGAATGGACAGAAAGATTCAGATTCCTTGTAACTTTATAACTTGCTGAGATTAACTTCATTCAACCGTGTCTTTTTCCTGCACTTAAATCCTTAATAGCTGCTTAGACAAATATAAGAGCAGCAGAACTTCAGAGAACCACAAGAAAATACGGGTTTAAAGTACTTAGAACAAGCTGAAATCTTCTCCAAGCTGCTTTCAGGAGATGTGTTAGACTATCTAGACAATCTGATATTATTGTCACTCTGTAAATATCAGGGCTTCTGCTACTTAAGGAGCTTACTATTGTGATTCTTCTGTTACCTTAGACTTACCTGTTTTCTGACAAAATACTTCCCTCTTTGAAAGTGAAGTGAGAACCAGTTGGGACGAACTGTTAAGGGACCATCTGAAACAATCAAAGAGTGATAAGAGAAGCAGAAGTCCATATTTAGCTACAAAGTTAGGCTCTCATGGGAGAGCACAGGTGTATTTATGCCAGACTTTGAAAAGTTCAGTGCAGGAGCTGGTACACTGAGAGTATCTGGCTTGTTAGGGTTAAACTGAAATGTTTCCATTGAATTACCTGCTTGAAATGAGCGGAGTCTCTTCAGAATGTCTGGAAAAAATAAATAAAAGATCTGTACTTATTAGCATGAGCTCTGCTGGGAGGGAATATGTTCTCTAAAGCTTGAGTGATGCAGCTTTGATTTTTAAATTGTTCTGGCCATCAACCTAAATATGTAAGTTTATTTAGCTGGAAATGCCTAATTTTGCAATAGGTGCAGGGAGCTTACTGTTGTCTTTACATTTGACTATAAGAAACTAAATTAAGTAAATCAATCTAGTGAAAGGTGCCCCTGCCCATGGGCAGGAGGCTTGGGGCTTAAAGATATTCCTTAAGGTCTCTTCCAATCCAAATCCTTTTATGAAATCTGTGGCTTAACTAGTTGTAGCAACAGGAAGCTGGGTTTTTTTTAAATTTTATTTTAAATAAAGTGAAAGCTTGATTCAGGAAGTGTCAATAACAGCATAGAATTCCTTAGCTCAGTGTCTGACACCTGTAGGTTACTCTGGAAGTATATTGGACAGACAGCTTGTCTTGCTTTCCAGTATTAGATTTAATGTAATTTCTCTTTATTAGGTGCCTAAACCTGTACATCAGCCAGCTGCAGAGTTTTGCTCTACTTCAACTCTTCCAAAAGATCCAGTATTGAGAAGGGAAAAACTTCAGGATCTGATGACTCAGATACAAGGGACTTACAACTTCATGCAAGTATGTTTTTCTTTGCTGTTGTAGCACAAAGCTCCAATAACCCTACCAAGGGCTAGGGAAAACAGTGCTGACAAAGTGTGTTTGCACTGAATGAATGAATTTAGCTCTAATTAGCTAACAGTAGCTTGTCAAGTGGGAATGTTTCATTTGTATCTGGAGTTTACTTTTTTCCTACCAACTGGTGATCTTTTTTCAAAAGGAGTCCATTCTGGATTTTGATAAAGCTTCACCAAGTGCCATTGGTTCATCCCAACCTCCTTCAGTTACTCCAGCAAGTAGTCCTGTAGGTAGGTGGTATTATAAGTGTAAATGGTATGTAAAATTTTGCAAGCACTAACAGGGTTTGTTTGGGCTGTAGATCCAAGCCAGGTGAAGACAGTTTGTCTAACTATAAAGAACAGGCCAAGCTAAGGAACTGTTTGGGTGGATCTTGGGCTGTAAAACTCAATTACCCAATTTACTAATTTTTTTTAAATATGGAAAGTGGATATCTCATCTGTGGAAAAAATATTTTATCACTGAATACTTGTCCTCTTTTATCAAAAACAGAGGTTTTCAATTGGGTGCAGTTTATTGATGCTAGGTTAAATATTTGTAGTGCACATCCTAAAAATAGTGTGCATGTCCATACATCAAATGTTTTAAGAAATAGAACTGCACACTGAAGCTATATGTGGTGTTTGAATTTAAAAGTAAATTCTGCTTAGTGCATTCCTTTTTTTTTTTTAACAGCTTCTAAAGAACAGAAACTGCCAAGTCAGAGTGATTTTCTTCAAAAGCCCCTTCAAGTAAGTTGAAGTTAGGACTGCCCCAAAGAGGCAGATAGGTTGTTTTTTCTTGTCAATTATTTTGTAACAACTGTCATATAATCTAGTATTTTGCAAGTCTAAGGTCACTCAAATGCTCCCAAAGTTGGCTGCTCTTCTGCTTGAAAAGCAGCAATAAATGCTTGAAATTTCTAAAAGTTGTAAAGTATGTTGAAGACATGCTGAAATAGTTTGGATATTTAACACATAAAGTCAGGTCATAACTAAAAGCTGTGTGCAGAAGAATATTGTTTCTTTCCTAGATAGTGCATGTTTTCATCTTTAAGATCCTCACTTGTTCCAATGATAGTGTCTCAAGCTTTGGTAGCCATGGATAAACGAACCTTAAATTAATTTGCTTACAGGTCTTGCTGCTTTGGTTTTTAAATAGGCTTCCTTTCCACTAACAAGAGTTCCTGAAAAACTGACTGACTAGTCAGAGCACTTCAGTTCCTGCATTATTCTGAGGTTTACTTGGAAATGCCCAGAGTGTGAGTTTTAGTGAAACCAAACATTTAAATTAATTTTTTCAAAACCTTTTCTCTGCCTTCTCTCTTTGCAAGGCTGCTGCTTCATCCATGGCACTGCACAGTTCAAATACTTCCCTGGCATCTGCTGATCCCACTCTTTCTGGCTCTGAAACTGAAGATTTAGTGACACCACAAACAGCACAGGTAATACATACCAGGGCTCACTGGCATTTAGAAATCTGTGTGATAGCCAGCTCTAACAGAATGCTGTGCTGGGGCCCTCCTGAATAACTGTGCTTGACCAACATAGAGGGACAGAATGCAAGTAACAATAATAGTATATACTCTGTGATCTGGAATACTTAAAGATGGTTGGAAAAATCTTCCTGGCACTGCATGAATGCAAAGTGAACAGTCTGCTCCTTGAAACAAAGTGTGTGGGATGAAAAATGTGCACTAGAAAGTGTGATGCATTTTCTTGTGGGAACATGTGAGTGGCATAAGTGTTTGCTTTGGTTACAGTGTAGAAAACTCCCTCTAATCATGACAAAGAGGTTGCATAAATTGGGAGGGATATTGTCATGAAATAGCAGACCTGTGTATAAGCTGAAGACTGATATGTTCTCTCAAGCACTAACTGAAGAAATACTGGGAATTTGACTCCCTGATGTTCAGCCATGACCTCAAACTTTGCTTTCTTAATTGTGTTTGGGCAGTTAAATCTTCAAATAACATTCAAATATTGCTGAGAGCTTAAGTGTTTCAATTTATGCAGACCACTGTCTCTTGTGAAGTGTGTTGCTGTTCAGAAACACTGCTTGCTCTTTCCTGTTGGACTCTAAATCAGTGTATGTAGATTATAATAGGAAAATGTTCATGCTTTTAAAATTTTTTTTTGCTGATGTACATGCTATTAGCATACTCTCCATGCAGCACTTACTCTTTTTCATAATATATAGTTGAATATATACAGGGATATTGAGTTTCTTGCCAACTTATTGTTTGGAATTCGGGTTGCTTGTGCCCAGCATATCTCTAGTCCCTCTGGCTTGAAGTTTAGTGTCTGTTTTCCCAGTCCTGCTTCTCGTGGGTGACAGTGCTCTCTCCTGGTGTGCAAGTGCATCCCAGTGCTGTCTGAGGCCCCTGTGATGTGTGTACATGGTAAGCACGGAATTGGCAGTCATTAGCCCTTAGGCTCTGTATTTAAGTATTAAGCAACTCCTAAACTTAGCATTACAAGTGTGAGCTAACTATAGAACATACAGGCTTTGCAAAAGCAAACCGAAGCTTGGCTGTGAAGCTTTGTTCAATAGAGCTTAGCATAAGACATGTCTTTCCATTTAATTCAATGAGGCGGGTGTGTGTTGCAGACTTCACTGTAAGTAACTGTTTCAAGCTGTGAATCTAAAGTTCTTCAAATTATCTGAATTTGCAGGGCTAGTTGTACAGCCAGCTGTGTAAGCAGGGTAATCTAAGTCTGAATCTCTAAAGCTAATTACTAGAAGCTTTTGGTTAAGATGACTATTTAGCTTTGGACTTAATGTTTGTCCTGGCCTTTCAAAATCCATTTGTTTCAACTTATGCACTGGTGTTTCATAGCTCTACCAGAATTCTGTAGTACTACTTGTAACAGCAGGTGTGTGTTTGGCTTCTTCTAGGCATCAACATCACTTTCTCAAGAGACTGAGAAATACACTTCCCAGCCACTGTATCAGACAAGTTCACGTATTCCTGAGCCACTGATACCTAAAAAGATTGAAATTGCCCAGGTGAGCTATCAAGTACAGGTAAAGTACATATATTAGTTGCTGAAATGTAAGACTCTAGACATGTTCCTTTTGACTTCTGATACCTATAAATATTGGTATTCTAAACCAGCACTTGATTTGGCCATCTGCATAGATGAGACCTAATGCTGGTTAATACTTTGTCTGGACAACTCAGCATTGTTTCTAATCTGAAACATGGTAAAGTTGGGAAGGGGAAGAAAAACCCAAACCCTTTTAAACTTTCCAAATTCCTCCAGTAAAGGGAAGTCACTCTTAATATCAGAAAATTATCTTTCAGTAAATGGAACAGAAAGTGTTCTGTTTCCTGAGTGGTGAGAAAAATACCTAATGTCTCTTTATTGTGAAATTATTGCAATGAATGGTATGTATAGTAGCTCATAGGCACAATTCACTTAATCAGCAGAGACTGCAATAGAAGTACTGTTTGCTGAGGATGCACTGCAAGATTTGAAATTGTAAGCAAAAGCTATTTTGTAGCTCTACTATGTCCAAATGTCATCCTGTAGAAACTGCTGACTTCTGTCAGTCTAGGCTTTAGAACAAATTAACTGATTCTGTTACTGCCTGATAATTATCAAGTGACCTTTCATTACATTTGTTCTTCCCCCAGGCAACTATTCCCCTCCCAAGTGAGCCACAGTCACCATTGCCTACTTCAAGCACCCCCATCCCATCAGTACCACCAGCACAAAGCTTTCAGGCTCCTCCAGCAAGCAGCAGTTCTGTCACAATAACAGCAGCCCCCTTTCAGGCTATGCAGACTGTAAGTATGCGACTTGAGGCCACACAAAATTAATTGGCAATTTTAGTAACTTCGGACTAATACTGAGGACTGGCTCCTCTTGATAAAAGTACAGAACTTGATAGATCATTTTGTTGTAATGTAAAAAACCTAGGTTAGAACTCTGCTTCTCCAATGCCTTCAGAACTTAAAACAAATCATCTAAGAAAAGAGGTTGTGGTTTTACTCTGTACAGTCCCAAAATCTAATACTGGGGTATATGAGTAGCCTCAAGGAACTAAGCAAGCCAGGCCTGAAATGAACAGATTTATAGCTGTGCCCCAAGGTAAAGATGACTGTACTTAAACTGTTATTAGGAATAGATTTCAAATAATAAAGACGACATAGGAGAGGGAATCCTGAAGTATACAGCTGTTAGGACAAAAAGCTTTCTGAAGCCTGAATTTGTCTTACTGGTTTTTAAACTGTTTCCTTCAGTGGAGTAAAACTCAGTCTAGTGAAATCCTGGAAAATGTATCCTTGATAAAGACTGGTGTAGCTCACTATCCTGTCTTGTTAACAAGTTGTCAATATACATGGAATATCTAAGATATAGACCTCACAGTCTGAATTGTTTATTGCAAATAGAGAATATTAGTAATGGTGTATGGCCTGAAAAAATAGTATCTAATACTGCTACTGTCTAGTAATCTGCAGTGCAGGCTTAGAGGGGCTCAGAGGAAGAGTCTACACTTAGTTGTTGGTATTGTCTTCTCTGTACTTGGTCTTTCTTACTCCTCTGATACCTTCTTCAGAAGAAAGTAAACATTCATTTAATGCTCTTGCTCAAAGCTTAGAAAGGGGCTGCTCTGGTTCTCCAAAGGTGTTTTCCATTTCACCAAGTGTGCCTATGCAGTTCCACAACTTGCTGGATGATGTCCTAGTATTGAGACACAGGTAGTGGGATTTGGTGGAAGAAGGTAGTTAATAGTCACTCAAAGCACAGGAATAATAACTAAAACTTCATTGACATCCTGATGTGGTCACTGCATTGACTTTTTCTGCTTGCTGTTCAGTATTTGTAGAAGAGTTTCAAGTAGAACCTACCTCAGAGGTAAAGAATTTTGACATGCATTACAAACAAGGCAAGCGGTGGTAGGGGAACAGTTCTTTCTAAGCTGGATCTATTTAAATTACGCTAAGTGGCTCAATAATGACTTTTCCTGAAAGTGGAGAAATAGCTATGCTATTTCTATGCTAGAAATGCTATGATCAAAGAATCAAAAGTCTTTTGGGCACCCATCAATAAAGTAAAAATCTGTTATGGAATAAATATGGAGTCTTTGTCTCAGTCATTCTGATTATGTCTGTTCAGAGTGCTTTGATCATAATGGTACCATTAAAAGTTCACTTGGACTAATCCCATGTTTCCAGATATTTAAATATTCAAGATTTCTCTTGGGATTTTTGGGTAAACCTAGCAAACATCTGCCACTAGATTGCTAGGATGTTCATTCCTCTTGTAGTGGTAGTAATCTTTAACTTTGCAGTGCAGGGCTTTCTTCTACCCTACATTGCATAGATTCTCATTGCTGCCAGGAAAACGCAGCCATTGGATTTGAGTAGAGAGTCTGGAGTCAGACAGTTCCTTGCCAAATAGCAGTATCCCAGTGACAGTAATGGAAGTATCTGATTATGTGCCCTCAGATGTCTGAACAATAAGCACAGTAGCAGCAATAGGAAGCTTAAAGGCAGACCTGACCTGTAGCCCTAGTTCTTTATTCAAATTCTACCTGTAACCTTTACTGTAGGAAAAAGCAGACCACTTGCTACAAATACTTCAGGATGTGGGTGTTGACAGCCTGACTCCACAGCATCCTCAAACCTCTTGGAAAGAAGATTGCTTTGGATCACTTTTTTACCAGACTAAGTAATCAAAAAAGAAAAAAAAAGCAAACTAAAACAACAACAGAGCCTGTTTTATTTTACAGTGGTTCAAAATTTATGCTCAGCATTTCAGTAGCATGAGGAGTTTCTGTGCTGACTCTCTTAGAGGAAGGATTTAGTTTCTTGACCCTAGAAATGTGTTCATTTCCTGCTTTCATTATAGAGGCTTCTGAAAATGACAAGAATTGTTAAACTGTGATGCTGTTCCTTGCATTTAGGTATAGTTTTGCCCTGGTCTGTCTTCAGAGAGCTTATAGTCATGAAAAATGGTCACATACACCTCTAGACCTGGTATCAGTACTGCTGACAGCTCTTTGTTAAATTTAGACCCTTTTACTCAAAATATGGTTTTTTTCCTATTTGATGTTGATACTAGTTGTCACTTTGACAGCATCATTTCTGGTAATTTTGTTACTGGTTGTAAAGTAACAGTCACTGGAGTGACTGAGCTCTGGTTGATCAATTTAATTATCAGTAATATCTGCTCATCATGGTAATGCCCAGGCTATAACATTGAAATTACAAGACTGTTACTTAGGTTCTGTTTACTCTTGGGGACTTTTTTTATGAGTAGGACAGTTGAGGCCAAATTTATCAAAGGGGCAAAGGCTGCCTAATATGGTGTTTGAGTGGATAGTGTTATATCAGGTTCCAAGACATCTATAAAGAAACAGGTTCTCCCCAAATATGAATATCTTCTCTCAGTATAGGCTGTCCCAGCTTCAGGCTGAGCTGTAGGACAGGTGAGTGAATTCAACAGTGGATTTGCTAAAGAAGGAAAATAACTTATTATATGGTAATTTTTCAGTTTGATTGAGTAGCTATGGTCAATCAAGCTGTTTCTTGGATAGTAGCTATGTAAACAGGTGTGTGTTCTGTAAGTTTACTGAGAGGGAAAAGGATGGTTTACATACAATATTTTTGAATGTTTCTAAGAAACAGTTGGTGTTCTAGAAAACATATGCTAAAAAGCATATGGATTTGAAGCACAGCATAGCAGAGTGGTGGCACTAGGCAGAGCCTCTAGCTGGTAGTGTTAAGCACTTGCCTTCAAATATGTTGTAGGTATTTAAAGTGAATGCACCACTGCCTCCGCGGAAGGACCAGGAAATTAAAGAGGATTCTTCGTATTCAGCAGGATATAACCAGAGTTTCTCTACAGCAAGTACACAGACTCCTCCTCAGTGCCAGCTGCAATCTTCTCATGTTGCAGAACAAACCTCTCTTTCACAAGAATCTCTGTCTTCAGGTGAGAACTGCACTTGGATCCGTATTTCAAGTAGTCTTTAAATACCTTCAGTTTATAATAGTATTTTAATTCATTATCATGTGCTGTGAGTTCTAACTCAGTGGAGTTCTTAACAGATGCTGCACAAGTGTTTAACATTAGGTTTACATCAACTCTAATGTAGTCAATGGTGTATAAACTTAATTTCAAAACTGCTAGCAGGATGAAAGGCTGGTTCAAACTTGTTTCTATACTAGATAAATTGACTGTCACCAACATGCTTGAATTTTCCAGTAGGTGGGAAATTCAAGTATGTAGTGGCACTTGTCAGTCAAACAATCATTTGCTTGGAATGGAAGCAATGATGAAATACTCTTATTTGGAACCAATAATTCAGTAATAGTGCTGTCTATTGCTGGGACTTGCTGAATGCTAAATAAGGAAGTTGGGATAATTTTCAGTCTGACCTGAAGAATACTGAACTTCCAGTAGGTGGTCTCGAGCTGTTGTATTCAACACAAACCTGACATTCAGATAGTGCAGCAGGGGGATTTATATAGCTGACATTAAATTTGACATGAAACTAGCCCTTAAATGTCTAAAATAGGTTTCAGGATGAAAGAAAGCAACAGCTTGGGATCTGTGTTCTTACGGGTATCTAATCTAATGACTCAAGGTCTCTTAAAACTACTGTTTTTCTTCCAGAGTGCTTTCATGTGACTTAGACTAGAAACATACTGGTATGTGTGAAGTCAGTGAGACACATGAAGATTGAGAACTCCAAGAACCATATAAGTATAGAAGTCAGGAAAGCGTGTTTAGCTTCAATGCTTTTTCTCATCACTGAGACTACAGGTGGTCAGCCTTCTGTACTTTTTTTTTAAATCATCATTTTTTGATTAGAGGTCTGTGCAGAGCCACTGCACAAGGCTAAAGGGGTTTATACTATTGCTCTGGATCGGTCTTAAGCTGCTTGGCTTGATATAAAGCATGGTCCAATGGAAGTAGTCATGATTGCAAAGCCTGTATTTAAAGCTAACCCCTCAACCACTTTGAGTGAGAAGCATTCTTGAATATGTGCTGCTTGGGACTGAACTGCCTAATAAGATTTCGGTTGCAGAGACTGAACCCCGAAATGTGCTTTCCACAGTTTTTGCTATCTAGATAAGACCGAGTTTGTCACTTTGAAGGATGTCAATACTGAGGTGACCTAGTTTTAGATAAACCACTGAGGTCTTGCTAGTAGAACAGTCTTGGTTCCAAGTGAGAATTCTTAATCAAATGTTACACGATTTTAATCTAATTGGGCTTTTTCATACTGCTAGCAAACTTGTTCTCAGCTATGTAACTGACTCTTATTGAATGCTGTAGAGGCTTACACTGAGAGCCTGGACTGTCTACTGTAAGTAGGCTTTAACAAGAATACTCTACAAAATGAAGGGAAGGATCCTCAAGATCCTACTTAAAGTAACGAAGGGGCAGAAGATCAGAATATTCAGAGCAGCTTAATTGGTCTCTGAACATCCTAATGCTGCCCTTGCTTCTAGGTAAGGTTTTATTGCAGTTACTGGAAGCTTGGAATTCATCTGTGCCTTCTGTTTTAGCAGCAAACTATCAACCTGATGGAGCTGTTCCTGTTAGCAATGGTAGCCTCGCATTTTATCCAGCACAGGCTAATGTTATTCCCAGACCCCCTCAGCCTTACCTAAACAATCGTGGGTCTGTCAGAGGATCTGCTAGAGGTGGAAGGTCACTGCCTAATTCATATCGCTCCCCTGGTGGCTACAAAGGTATGTCTGTATTTACTGTCGCCTCACAAAAAAAATCTGCTGTGCTAACACTAGAATGTGATTTAACATAACAAAGTATTAAACTCAGGTTCTGTATGTGAAAATTCTTAAAACAAGACTTTAAGGGCAATGTGCAGAGAACAGGGTCCTTTTGTAGAATTCAAGGAAGTTCATTCTGACTTGTAGTCCTTGTACTTGTGATTTCATAGCCTTCTTAATTCTGAAGGTAGAAATTTTCACAAGTAGGTTATTAGATTACTTAAATGTATGGACTTTTCTGTTTGCTCTTTAATTTACTGTTCTGAACTTTTTACCCACTATTCTTTCTTTTGCCATCTGTCCTGGTGACAATCTGGGCAGGCATTTTTCTTGTCAGATGTCTCTGACAGTATTTGCCCAAAACTAGATACTCTTTGCCTAGCACTGCTGGCTTTAATATTACCAGCAGAAACCAGGATGGGGGGAGAGGGTCCCAGTAGTGAAGAGCCCTTCTAGATTAATGACAAATTGAAGAGTTTTAAGAGGAGGGTTATTTGGTCTCTGCAGACCAGTCACTCTTGTGCTGCTAGTTGAAGTACTATAGAAAGTTTCAGTTGACTTTAAGCAGATACTGACTTAAGGTGGCTGGTACCTGTGGTCTGCTCCACTTTCAAGTGGAAGGGCACAGTGTGTGATAGGTGCTTCAGTTAATGGTCTGAGCCTGCTTAGTACCTGGGAGGAGGAATGTGTACCAGATGAGTTCTATAGTTCTAACTCAACAGCAGTTAAGGATTTGGTGGTGTGTGGTATGAAATTGCTTGCATTCCTCTTTGGTATTTAAATAATTGCTTTCATTCCTCTTTATTTAAATGATTTAATCTTTATATTTTACTATTTTAATTAAAATATTTAAGTAAAATTATTTATTATTTAAATACTAGCTTAGGCTAATAGGTTAATAAGTCATTAGCTAAAGAGGTGAACTATTATAGTAGCACCTAAATGTATAACAGTAGTAGCAACAGTGTATATAATAGCAAAAGAAAGTATTTCTAATTCTGTTAAATCCTGTTTCTGGATCTAGCAAGCTTTTCAGTTGTTCTGTGAAATCCCACTGATATCACAGGCAGTTGTTAGGGTCTGGTGCTAATATTTTTAAACATGCAGTTTTGATATATTTACAGCAGACAGTTGAGTAGCTAATGAAATGCATGTTTGTAACTCTGTACCAAGTTCTGAATTTGAGTAGCTGCATTAATGCATAACTTAATATGCATAATTAGAGCTCCAGTTATATTCTGGACCTGTACTATAAACCAAACAATGAATAATATTGAATAATCAACTCTATTTTGAACAGGTTTTGATGCTTACAGAGGTTCCTCTTCAATAACAAATGGCAACTATGGCCAGCTACAGTTCCCTGGTAGAGATTATGCTGGAATACCATATTCTCAGAGGGTAAGTGTTGACTTTGTTCTCAATAGCCTTCCACTGTACAGGTGCTAAGTCTTCTAATATGGTAGTTTTTCATAATTTTAACAGGTGAACTTTCAAGCTAGAGGTTAGTTTTGTTTCCTAGACAAAACCCTTTTTTGGAATGGTCGACAGCAATTGAATTATGTCAGTTCAGACAGATAACATTTGTGTGACAGATTGATTTTTAGTCTGAAAAGAATCCTTGAAATGCAAACAGATGGTAAATAAGATGCTGTGTGAGTTATTATTTTAAAAGTTGGTACACTAAAATGCCTCTAATGTAAAATAATGAGCACCTAAATGGACTGGATGAGAATGTGGCTAGACAAAACAAAAAAGTAAGAAAGCAAAGGTTCCTGGTGGGAGAAGAGTCTGTGAGGGTCTTCTCTATGGGTTCCTGGACTTCCATCAGACTTGAGGTTTTAAGGGAACTCAACTGAGTGCATAGTTTTGAACCTAACTTGCTAGAACAAGCATCAAAATAGCTCTTTAATTTTATACAAGCTATCACAGAAGTAAATTTTTCATAAGTAAGGCTGTTTATCTATACCTTATCTCTAAACTCATTACTGTCTCTTCAGAGATTAAATTTGTTGTGCAAAAAATAGTGTATTTGCCTCACTTGATGTCAGATTTGCTTATAGCCATCTTTTAATACTTTTAGGATGTCAATTACCAGCAGTGCTATAAACGAGGTGGGATAACTAGCGGTCCTCGAGCAAATTCAAGAGGTAAGGCTAACATCAGGTTTCCAGTGGTACATACATATGTACATACATGGGTGTAACAGCTGGGGTGTTACGAATAGTGAGAAAAACAGATCAGTCTTGGTATAAATTAACTGAGCTAGGCAGAAGCTTTGGTACTGTTCTTAGACAGCATTGCATAGCAGCAGACTTAATTTCACTGTTCTCAGGTTCGAGTCTTCACAGGTCAAAGCTCTGACACAATGATACCTTACTGAACTTCACAAATAAACTAAGAAAACACTCAGGTTGGTTTGCTGTCTTCAGGAAAGAAGCATTTGGCTTCTTCCCTTAACTGTGTATTCTCTCTTGATTTTGGGTAAGATATCAGATCCCAGAGACTTTGTAATGTAACCTTTTCTGTGAAAAATAGTGTTAGATAATACAGGTTTATTCTGTATTTCTGTGGGGGAGTAAAAAACCTAAAGAAATAAATAAGACTAGTTGTTTGAATCCAAGCACAAATAGCATAGATTTTGAGAAGTGGTAAACAAAATTATTTAATTCTACTGTAAGTGCTGGAAAAAGCTGGACTTCCAGTGCTACAGATGAAAAGTGAGATGAGTAGTAGCTGTAGATCACTGCCTTAGAGAATAGAGGGAATTTATGGCATATCATGGAAGCTGTTTTAGGATAAAGCAGGTACTCTCTCATTTTGAGGGAGGATTCATAGAATATATTTCAGAAGAGAACTAAGTAAGAGATCGTGGTGAATTAACTTGACAGAAGTACTCATTAGCATTAAGATCTCATAGTAACTTCCCTTAGATTTATTGATTATCTCCTAAGGTGTTGCTTTCTAGTGGAAATAGCAATTGTTTGCAGCTTGAGCATGATTGCTTCAAATTTCTCAGATCTATTAATGTTTTCATTCTAAATCCTATAACTTAGATATTTGAAAAGATTAAATGCTTCACTTTGGGAAGCGTAGTGCAGAAAGCTTAAAAGTAACCCTAGTTTTTCAGACTTAAAATATTCTAGCATCATAAGACATACTAAAGATGCAACTCTAGAGGAACAATGTTGAGTAACTTGAAGTGAAAATTCAGATCTTAAAGGTGATTAAATGACTACTTGGCTTTAACTTTGTCTGTGTTTTCAGAAGTTAAATTTTGTCTTCCCTAAGAAGTTAGCATGTGCTTTTTATGCTGATAAGTGACAAACTAAAGCTAAAACTATTGCAGGCTACTGCCTTCTCCTACTTAGGAGTATAAGAAGTAATTGTTCATAGCTAACTTGAGTCCCATCTTGCTGAATGCAAGTGTGATGAATGTAAATCAGTTCTGTTCTCACTGAAGTCCTTTAACTTGCTGTGGCTGAAAGACAAATCTGTTGCTAAGCTTGTACACTTGCTGCTCAAGGTTATGCCTGTGGGCTTAAGTGCATCCTTCTATTGTAATACTTACTGCTGCTAATTTTTACAGCAGGGTGGAGTGACTCCTCTCAGGTGAGCAGTCCAGAACGAGACAATGAAACCTTCAACAGTGCAGACTCTGGGCAGGGAGACTCCCGCAGCATCACCCCTGTTGACGTGCCAGTGACGAGCCAAGCTGCCACCATACTCCCAGTGCATGTCTACCCCCTCCCACAGCAGATGAGGGTTGCCTTCTCCGCTGCTCGAACATCCAACTTGGCCCCTGGGACTCTAGACCAGCCCATTGTGTTTGACCTGTTGCTGAACAACCTTGGAGAAACTTTTGATCTCCAGCTTGGTAGGTTCAACTGTCCAGTGAATGGTACCTATGTCTTCATCTTCCACATGCTGAAACTGGCTGTAAATGTTCCACTGTATGTGAATCTCATGAAGAATGAAGAGGTCCTCGTGTCAGCATATGCAAATGATGGGGCTCCTGATCATGAAACAGCTAGTAATCATGCAGTCCTGCAGCTGTTCCAGGGGGATCAGATCTGGTTACGTCTGCATCGGGGAGCCATCTATGGAAGTAGCTGGAAATACTCCACCTTTTCGGGATACCTCCTTTATCAGGACTAAAATCCAGTGCAATGTTTACAAAAGAGCTGCTCCAAACACCTTGGTGGAGGGGGGTGGGACTAGCTTTGCACTTACTACTGACTTTATAGAGGATAGGTGGTTCCATTATTGGGGGGAAATGATGGTCCTGTTGTGCAAGGTGAAATCATGGAGTTGGGGTACTGAATCAGCACTAATTTGGCACTTTATCAGTTGTGATGTAGCCTTGCTAATAAAGCTGTGAATGTATATTGTTTGCACTTACCCTAAACTGTATTAATGTCCAGCTTACTACACTATTGATTGCCTCAAGTATGGGCTATTCACAATGCCTTGTTGTGCCTCAATAAAACAAGTTAATATGCATTTTAGTATTAATCTTGCTCGTGATTTTAACTTTAAAATATATCACTGAGCTTATTCCTGATGTGGGGGTGTACATGAATATTATGGAGAACTGGTCTTCAAGTTTCAGTAATTTAGAGTAATCTGTTGCTTGATGCCCTTCTTGAGTGTTCCCTTGATCAAAATGAATTCAAGATTTAGTTACATACCTTCTTTCTTCTAGCTGAAACATCAAGAAATGAGAAGTGAAATGCTACATACTTAATTAGGACTACTTATTTCAGATACATATCCAGTCAAAATCTAGCATTGTTATAGCATAAGTCCTTCAGTAGTGATGCAGTTGAAATTCTTAAACCTTAAAATAGTCACTGAAGGGATAGCTCACACTTATTCAGTTGCAATATATTTGCAAGTTAAAGTTCACCCTTCTGAAGCATAAATTTGTTAGGCTTCCTTTCCCCATGAGACTTGAATCAGATTGTAATACAAGTTATCTCCAGATTTGAGAGAACTGCTGAGGAACTGTGTACCTGAAGCCTGGTGCTTCCATTTTAAATCAAACCAGAACACAAGTGCTAGGAAGTATTTCTGAAATTCTTTTCTTACAGCTATTGGGCTGTTTGACCAGCCTTCAGCACTCTTGTGGCCGGAGGACAGAAGAGACATGAGGTATGTCCTTGTCTAAGTTGCAGTGTGTCAAATACTATAAAATAATTCCAATGTTTAAAATGATAATATGAACTAGTAAGAAGGTAGGTCACTGTTTCTTCCTCCTTTCAAAAGCTTCAGTAGACTGTTGTAGCAGTAGGAAGCACTATTTTTGAGTCTACTAAGGTAGCCAATGCACAAGCCCAGCTGGTAGATCTATGGCTGAACTAGAACTATGCAAAGCAAAAACATCTTAGCCATCTGCTTAGTTAAAGTAAACCCCTAAATTTAATAAACTTCACATCTGATACAAAGCTGCTGTTTCTAGGTGACTGGTGTGACAACTTCAACTTTAAACAGTTTGCCTTTGCTACCATGCAGATGCCAAAACAAGTCTGGGATGACTTCATAAAGTTATTGGCATAAAGATCTTGATTTTTTCCAAGTTCAGATTTCTTTTTCATATGGATTTTTAGCCAGTGATTGTACTTTGTCTTCGTTTAATTCCTTTGGCAAACTTTGAGATAAGATGTTCAAGTAGGACAAGATTTTGGGAGCTTAGTTTCTACCACTACAAAAATGTAAAGCCTTAACTATTATACATTAAGCCTTGTATTTTGTATTTTTAAACATGCTAGTTCTGACTTAGGTGCCTAAGAGGCTTATTCCCAGAACACTCAATACAGAATAAGTGGCAGTTTAACTAGCACTCTTTCCTTAGAATGTTACCTCTCCTTGTATATTAATTGAGAAGTATGGTAGGTTGGCAGAAGTGATAAAATAGTTCTCAGCTTGCAATAGGCTTGCAGCTGTGGACAGACAGATGTCATGGTTTTGTTCACAGACCTGCAACAAGCTTTTTTTTTTAGACATGTTGCTCCTCTCCCAGGCTCTCTCTAATGGGACTGGTAAATAAGTGAACCCTATTGTGTGTAAAGCAGGATACCCCTTGTACTTCTGGGGTACTGCCATAATGTAAGTGCATTCATTTAAGATGCAGCTTATCCTGCCTGGTTTTATTGTATGTACTTGTATGATGGATTTTGTATGTTTTAAGAATGAGTGACCATAGTTCCAAGCATTGCTAGTAAGCTTGGTCCTTGGCAACATCACATGTGATTACATGAGTACATGAAGCATATGGTGCTTTCTACTGCTCCAGCTTAATCAAGTCTGCACAACTGCTTGGTGGATCCATGTTACCATTTGTTTGAGACTAATTTTCTTTATCACTGGTAGATCTAGCAAAGCCTTAGTGTATCTTTACCTTGCTTATGCTTAAGATATCTGAGGTAAACCTCTTACTTTCAGAACTGGCTGTCCATTTGTATAATATGGATTCTTAAATTCCTAACTAAAAAGACTACGACAGAATTGTATGGATATGATGAAACATGAAGTCTAATAATTGTACCATTCCTTAATAAGGAACTTGGCCATAAGTCATGTAAGTCATGTAGTGGATGGCTTTTCAAAAATACCAAGATTTTTAGGTTTTTCAGCCTGAGTTAAAATAATCTCTACAGTAGCATCTATCTTAAAATAAAATGTCTGGGTTTTCTCCTGATATCTTTTTTTTTTTTCCAATAAAAACAAAAACACAGCTTGGACAATTCTCTTCCCTTAGAACTAAAAATACGATTAATTTTATCCTACAGGTTTCTCACATTGTACCTTTTTATCTACAGCCTTTGGTTTTCACTATGTTTCTAGCCAGCTGTGAACACAGCCTTTGCTAACCTCTTTTACAAAAAGGAGCGTAAGCACAACTGAACAGGTACCATCACAAAGATGTTTTCAGACTACAAGCAATTCAAAAGGCTGCTACTGAACCTTAAATACTAAGGCTTTGTTTAAAAAAATCCTGCAGAATCAAAAAAATCAAAAGCAAAGAATCAAAAATTAAAGCAAAGCACCTTTTTTTCCACACCAATACCTGGCCAAAATCTAGAAGACTGCTATTCTGATCTCCAAAATACCTAAAAATGTGATGTCATGGTTTTCCATTATGATAAACACTAGGGTATTGATACTTCATTCTTTATGCTTCTAGATTAGTACTTGATTTTGAAAGCTTCTCACAGTACTTTGGAAGATTTCAGTGCATATACTGACAGTCTCAGTCTACCTCAATGTCCAGACTAATGACCTAGTTCTTTATTCTGCTTCTGGGCAAACTGTTTCACAACTTGAAAATACTTGAGGTAACACTGCATAGACTTTCTGGTAAATACTGTCTGACAGCACCTTTTTTTTTTCCCAGTAATTGTTAAATGGAGTTGCTTGAACTGTTGCATTAGGAAAAATGCCTTAACTGATTAAGAATGATCAGGTCTGATTAAAATGTTAAAAGGGACATCATGGTTCTGCTAATTCTCTACTGTTGTCTTGCTATGTAAATCAGATACCACCTAAATTCTCTCCAGGTTAGTTCTCTTGTGCAGCCTGATGAAGATAAACTGTAAGGGTAAGGAACTAACCTATGTTTTGATTTGTAGTGAGTGAATTTCCATGTTTCTTTCTCCTGAGGTCAGTGACATACTGGACTTACTCTGCAATGGGAGGAGGTAGTGGTTTTGGCTGGGAGAGAGTTAATTTTAATTGGAGTAACTGGTACGGGACTGTGCTTTGGATTTGTGACCAAAACACTGTGGATAACACAGGAATGTTTTGGTTATTGCTGAGCAGTGCTAGCATAGTGTCCAGGCCCTTTGCCTCCCACCCCACCAGCAAGTTGGAGGAGGCACAGCTGAGACAGCTGGTCCCAATTGACCCAAAAGATACCCCAGACTACATGATGTGCTCAGCAATACAAGCTGCAGGAAGGAGGGGAGGGGAACATTCAAGTTATGGTGTCTGACATCTGAAGTTGCCATCACCAAGACAGAGCCCTGCTTTCCTGGAAATTGCTGAACACCTCCCTGCCCTGTGGAAGTGGTGAAGGATTTCCTTGTTTTGCTTTACCTATTAAATTTTCTTTATCTGAAGCCCCAAGTTTTCTCACTTTTGCCTTTCCCATTCTTTCCCTCATCCCCCTCCAGGGGAGTGAGCAACCAGCTGTGTGGGGCTAAGCTGCCTGCCTGCTCATGGTGTTCAATGGGTTTCTTAAAGTTTCCAAAACACTAATATGTGCTAGTACTTCTGTGAATTTTTTCTAGGTTATGGAAGTGAGGGGGAGATCATGAATAATCTAGAACTGCCATGGCTGACTGCCTGTAGCTAGGGAAACCTCCATCCTGCAGGCTGCAGTGGTGGTGCAGGGAAGAAAACAACACCGCTGCTTTGTCATACTGGGTCAGTTTACAACCCTTTTCCTCCCTGCCTGCCACAGTTGCTCTAACAAAAAAGTCAGCAGGGAAGATGGCGTTGGAATTTTAACTCTGATCAAAGGCTTGTATGTGGAGGACTGCAATGTATTTATATGCTGCAGATCATCCTTACTAGCTATCAAATCAATGTATTTTCAGAAAATTGTCTGAGAGTCTTGTGCAGGATACAGAAAGTCTGTATATTATCATTGGAGAGACACAGTACCATAATCAGATAAAAATGAGTTAACTCCAGTTAGGCACTTGTGAACTATGTCTTTGATCAACTTTACTTTGTGTCTTATCTCCCAACTATAAACAATCCTATTAAGAATGAAAAAACTTATAAAATTGCATCTGTTGACAGACCATTTCCAGGCAGTGTTCTAGTTGAAAAAATAATATTGTGAAGTACTAATCTGGCTGAAAAGTATTAGTCCATACAGCTTTTTCGCCTTAGATTAAGGTTTGAGATATGATTGGTGTGGAATGAAGGCTTTATGCTAAGTACAGATCTAATCACTTTGTCATTAGTTTACTACAGTGAAGTGAACCCTATATTGAAAACAGCAGATCACTTGTAGCCTATAGTACATCACACAAAGACAATTTTTTTTCATACTTTTTCATAGGTGTCTGTTATTACCTAAAACTTAGAACTGGATGCTGTCTTAAAGGAACTTGGTTGTCATGGTAAGTGAGTGGTTATTGTATGCCAGCAGAAAGGGTGTTACCCAGTGTTCAGCTGAGGCTCCACATGCATTTTAGAACCACCAAAACTCAAAGGACTAACTCCAAGTAACCTGCAGTTTGTAAGGCTTCTCTAGTTTTCCCTCCACCTCCCAGTCATTGAACTTAATTAGGTTATCTTGATGGCAATTCTGTCAGGACCTTGGTCTGATTTTCATTGAAGTCAAAATTGCATTGCTTTAAAAACCTATGGTTTCAGCAACTAAGTTTCAAAATAAGATTGGTTGTTATGGTGTATAAAACTCTTGAAGACCAAAGTATCAACGGAATCTTTGCTCTTACAAAAAGACATGAGTTCTTGACTATAAGTAGTTACTTTCTTACTGAAGTTTTTGAAATGACAAAAATATCTCAACTAATGACTACACTTATTTTCAGAATAACATAGGCATTGGTATCTCTGGAGGTTCATGTTGCACAGAAAGAAGTATCAGGCACCCCGCAACTCCAGCACACAGGTAGACTACAATGCTTGCAACAATAGTTCCACAATTAAATCACTGCTGACATACTACAAAGGAAATAAGCATTGTTGAACGGTACACTTGATTTGGAGACTTACTGGCATTGCTTCATTGATATGTGTGCCCAAAAAGCACATCTTAAAAGCCAAATCTTAGGTGTAAAACTTTTTCCATTTTTTGTGTAATCAATGTTGTGTGTTAAAAGTGCCTTTGGACACAGTAAGAGCAATAAAATTCTGGAGAAGGTTTTAGGAAGACATTAAAATAGCCTTTAAGCATGTTTTGTTCTTTACTGATATGGTTGGTGTCACCAGCTCTGCAAGACTGAGGTCCTTCAACAAATAAATTTTGTAACTTCTCTCACCACAGATGAATTATCAATAGGAAATGAAACAGCATTGCTCTTAAACTGTCCATAACATGCTAATTTGAGAAAATGCAGTAGAGAGAGAATGCTACAAATCCTTTAAAGTAATTTGGTTTGGATATGATACGTGATCCAAGATCGTTAAAATGGGCAGTTTTTACTGGACTAGTCTTATTTACCATCTTAACCAAAATGGGAAAACAACAAAGAACTACCATAGTTAACAACTACATAGCTAACATACTTTTAAAAATACTAACGTTGTTTTTGTTTCTATTTTATGATTACAGCACATACTCTCACCTGCTTTCAAGAAGAAATGGAAAAGCGAATGAAAGTGCCTGCAATCTCTGGCTGGATGCTGTAGAGCTGTATTACTGGAGAACAGAAAGATAACAAACAGGTGTTGTGCAGCACTTCAAAAGGTGATGAAAACCACAAGAAAGTCCACGACCTCCAAGTGCTGGGTAGGTATAATTCATTGTAACAGCTGGCTGCTTTCTAATTAGAGGCAAAGTTACTAAGGGACGATATTACTTTTTCTTATTATTAAATCACTATAGTGCCAGCTGCTTTAATATCATCTGTGGTTTATACTGTAGTTAGAGCGAGCAAATGACGTCTGATTTTAAGGCACCCATATAATGGGATGATCTCGTAATTGCCCCTGTGTTTGACTCTTCCTAAGCACAGCAAAGAGTCTTTCTGTTCTTTCTACCAGTCACTCAGAGTCTCTGGTATGTAAATGTTATGTAAAGCAACACTTGAAGTAGCTGAAGGATTTGGCTCACCAAGGTCATGTTAAGTCAGCAGGTTTCTCTGGCACGCTGCTGGCCTGTGGACACCTTGAATAGACACCTTTCTTACACCCGCACGGATGCTTAAAGCTTACGTTGTTGCATGTTCTGGGATTTAAGGGGGGAAATACGAGGACAGAGGCGGACAATCAGCAGGGCCAAGCGCAGGAGTTAAAGAGTTAAGAGGCGGTGTTTTAAGTTAGAAGTGGTGTTTGTGTATTCCTGTCAACGTCAGGGGTGGTAAGCACTTTGACACACAAACAGCATTAAGACAAGCGAACCCTTTTCAGGTTCTACTAATCTACGTAACAACGAGGTCAACTATCCCCCAGGAACGTGCTCGGAAGCACAGCAGGAATCACGACGGGATTTCCAACATTTTAGAAGCTCCTTGCAGCGACCTTCTGTCGTCCTGTATGTTGTGAATCGTCCTTGTGCAGCAGCACATCCCTAAGCGCGGGATAACAGCGCGAACCCTGCCAGTTCTCCCCCTCGGAACCGACACCGCCACTCATCCGCTGCTCCCGCTCTTCATTCCTGTGCCAGGAACTCCGCGGGCCCGCAAACAGAGCAGCCATGCCTGGCACACACGCTGGAAAGCCACCTGGAAAACAGAGTAAACTACGGGGAAGGAAAACTGGGATTTTGAAATACTAATTGAGAAATGAACCGGGCGGGGCGGGAGACAGCGCCTGCGTTACGTACAGCGACATGGCCGCCCCCATGGAGTGACGCCCTGCAAGCCCCGCCCGCAGCGCACCGGCCCGGCCCTCTCTTGTCCGTACAACAAGATGGCGGCGGCCTCTCGCCGACCCCCTCCCGAAGCCAGAAGGCGGCGCCGCGGCCGTAAAGCGGCGCCCCGTTTCCCGATAGCCAGCTGTCGCAAACCGGTGAATGGCTGTGGCGAGGGGCCGGGGGGTGTGCGGGACGCGGGCCCGCGCTTGTGGGACGGGGGGGCGGCGGCGGCGCTAGCGGCGGCTCCTCCGCCTCCTGCCGCCCCGGAGCAGGGCTGCCGGCCGCCGGCGGGAGGGCGAGATGGATCCCAACAGGATCATCCAAGCGCTGAAGGGCACTATAGACCCCAAGCTGCGCGTCGCCGCCGAGAGCGAGCTCAACCAGGTGAGGGGGGCCCGTCCCGCGCGCGCCACGGGGGCGCCCGGCCCCTCGGGCAGGGGCGGGCGGGGGGAGCCGCGACCGAGAGCAGGACACGGGGATGGGGATGGAACGGGCCCGGGGGAGGGTCGCTGCCCGCGCCCCGCTGTGTCCGCAGCGCCGGGACCCCCGAGCCGCGCTCCCGAGGGCGCCAGCCCGGCCCGCGGTGCGGCCGGGGCGCTGCCGCCCGCTGCGGGAGGGGGTGACATTGTGCGGCCCGGCGCTCGCAGGGGACGGGCACCGCTCCGGGGCTCCTGCTGTCCCGCTTAGCAGAGCGGAGAGTGAAACTCGGAGGAAGGCTCGTTAGGTTCCGTGGGCAGTATTTGTCACGGCGTCCCGCAGTTAATCATGGGATATGGGGGCTTGGAAGGGACCCACCGGGGTTATCGAGTCTGACTCCTGTCCTGCACAGGACCTCCCCAAGGGTAACACTATGTGCCTGCGAGCCTTGTCCAAACCCTTCTTGAACTCTGTCAGGCTGGGTGCTGTGAGCGCATCCCTGGGGAGCCTGTTCCAGTGCCCAGCCACCTTCTGTGTGAAGAACCTTTTCCTGATGTAAAAAATCTTTTCCTGATGTAGCGGCAGTGTGCACTGAATCAAAACTGTGACCGCAACCTTTGAACGTTGGAGAAAAGAGAAAGTTCCTTAGCACAGCGTTAATAATGCTTTAACCTCCGTGCTTTGAAGGAATATTTGGTCAGTTCTGTTGGAGGACTTGGTTTTTTGGTTGTGTTGGTGTGTTAACAAAACAGTCGCTGAGAATTGACTGTCAGGAATTACTGCTACTTCAGGATTGCTCCCGTGGCTTAGTTTTCTATTTAGGCAACTTAAAACTCCATCTGAATTAGATACGGCTAATCCTTGCTTTAGCAGTTGGTAAGGTCCTTTAGCAAATCAGTGGATTAAGTGCTGGACATTGAGAATGCTCCTGGGCATAGTTAGATAAGGGTGCAGGACTTTTTTTTTCTTTATTTGGCATAGTTAATTTAAAAGTTCATCAGTACCTATTTTTATCCCTGCTCTTAAGGGCTGAGTGGGAAATGACAAATATTTGTTAGCAGCCTGTTGTAGAGTCAAAACTACAACACTGCTACTACAATGTTCTGCTTGAACAAAGAGGCAGATGTCTGGGTTTTGGGTCCTGCTCCTAACGCTGTTGGTTTCACATCACCAATAACTACTGTGAAGCTCAGAAATGTTTTTGAAAGCATTTTAAGATGGAGAGCTGTAGAATGTTCTAAATTCAGGTAATGGAAAGTGAAGTTCTCATGAAAGACACAGGTTTTAGATTCAAGGGTGCAAGTACACTTATTGAGAACAGATTGAGATAGAGATTTTTTTCTTTAAAATAATTGATATGTTTTTCTAACTATTATAAAGAATGAATCTCCAAATTAAAACATACCACTTTTTGTGTAGGCTTCCTGTTACTAAATGAAGCCCGATGTTTCTGACTGACATAATGTGCTGATGCAGTGCTGGGCTTGACATTACTCTTTGGATGAGAGGAACAAAAGTGCTCCTGAGGAATGTTACTTAATGTGCGACTTTGACATCTTGAAGCTTTTCAGTGCTTTTGGAGCAAGACTTCAAAGCGACGTGTCAGACTCTCTGGTGTCTGATGATGGTGTTGACATGTCATTGTGTTCTTGCAAGTGCTGGAATCCAGATGCTGTTCTAGCAAAGAAACCAATCCACCAACCCAACAGAAAACTCTCCAACAATAAGTACCTGAAGTGGTAAAATAACCCTTGCCTGAACAGAACAGGGGTTGCCTTTATTCTGTGCCTTAGATACAGTGATGCTGCTCCTGAGGCACTTGTGGGTGTTGAGGGTAAAACTTGGCTGTAGAGGCCTGTCTGCGGTGTTATACTGGCATTCAGGTTTGAATCCAGGTAGTGACAAGAGTTTCCCAAACATGACAAACCCTACTAGTCCGCCAGTATAGTGCCTCTCTGTGGGTACCTCATTGCTTGTACCTGTATGGAGAGTCCTTTAGAGCAGTATCAGAATAGTCCCAACTCCATAGTTTGCTTACAGTGCAGAGCACAAGGAGTGGAATTTAAACGAATGAGAGCTTTTCAACCTATAAGTCCCAGCATGTTTGAAAATGCTTCTTTCTCTTCTACATGCTGTACCTGTATAAAGATAGAGCCAAATCAGTGAATGTGCTGTCTGCCATCGGGACTATAATTTAACTACATTCAGAAATGGAATCAAGATTCCTTCTTTTTTTTTTTTTCTTTTTTTTGGCCTTATTTTATCTCTTCTAAGGCTGCTTGTGAATTTTCTTCCTCTCACTGCTAGAAACAGGTGTTGGCTTCCAGCCAAAATTAGTTTACGGTCCATTTATGTCCGTTTGTGCCAATCTTACTTCTTAACTAGAATAGGTTTCTTGGTACCCTCTCTGACATATTTATCAAAGGCTGATCCCTGGAGGCCTGTTTTCCTAGCCTCAACAGGCAATATTTCCTTTGCCGTGTTATGAAACTGAATTTATGAAATCTAATAATAGGAGAACACAGCTCTTCTCTGCACTGGTTTTCTTTTGAATTGATCTTTCTTGTGTGATCTGGTTGTTTTGTGTTTGCAGTGTTCCAGAAAGTCTTGTGCTAAATGGCACTAATACCTGATTAGGTACATCCTAAATCTTCAATTATCTTCATGTCCATTATCTACGTATTTCTTATCACTCAATGTGCCAAGGTCCTTTTACCCGATGGTTGTTCTTTACTAAGAAACCTCAAGCTTTTAGAAGAAACTCCTATTTTTCTTAAGTGCATGACCACGTACTTTGTCCCATTACCCCACTCCATTTTTGTTGATGTGGCTCTAAAGATGATTTAGTTCTTGATAGGATTTTCTGATCTTTCTTCTTGCTTGATGCTACTTCCGAGTCATCAACAAACTTCACTTCTCTCTGTGATCTGAACAGAACTCTTAAGTGTGGGATTTGTTTGAAATCTGATTCCTGCTAAACTAGACCAGTAATTTCCTGCCAGGTCAGTAATCTCTGTCATGTAACTGCTGTCATTTCCCTGTTGTTTTTGATGTACACATCTTTTCATCCACTTCTTTTTCTTTTACCCCCCCCCCGCCCCACCTGTTTTTCTTCAGCTCTGTCGCATCATAATCAGTGTGCACTTCTATTTATCAATTTATTCTATTTATCAATCACGCTGTACTTATTGGAACAGTCAGTTATCGTACCAAGAAAGATACTCTCTTTCTGTGCATCTTTCTTCTATGTTTGTTCCTGGCTATTACATTTGTTACATCTGTCTCATGGACTTCAAGGGCTTTTGCTGGGTTCATTTACTTTTTTATTTATTTCTGTTATGGCTATATGCTGCTTTCATGCTGGTTCTTAGAGTGCTGTGGAATGTGCTGTCTGATTACTGAACATGCAGAGTGATTTTGATTCCAATTCAGAGAGGATTTCCATACACTTTTTATGCATTAATCTCGAGTGGCTGTGTGCTGCAATACATTTCTTTGGCCTGTAACAAAGGGGGAAACAGCACAATTGCAGAATTACAGCTATTTGTTTTAATATTGGATAGTAGTTACATAATTTGGCTTTGACAGGATTGAGTAGCAGTTCTGGAAGAAGTGTGAGAAGATTGCCCAAAAGCAGAGGAGTCCAGAAAGAAGTTTGGCTTCCTCCTGTGTATTTACACGAAATTGTTGAGCTGGCTGCCATAGTAGGCAAAGACCTTAAGGCCACTCTAAACATGACAGTGAGCTCCTCATGATACCTAGAGGAAGGAATTTCAAGTGTTTTTATTAAAGACTGATTTCATGAGAAAGTTGACTTGGATGATTAGAAGTTCTGTGGAAAGTGGAGTTTCATTGAGACTGGATAAATTTGGCAATAGAATCCATACAGGAAACAGTCTCGGGTAGCTTCTTACACATGCATATTTTCACTGTATAGGAAAATACTGGGTGTTTTCCCCTCCCCACACAGTATTTTTGCATGTAGGCAGGGAATGAAGAAAGTGTCTTTTGAAGTTTCAATTTGTTTCAAGAACTGTTTGTGACTGACAGTGTATAAAAACAAGGGAGAAAATCACTGTGGTTGCTGTCAGTGCAGTGGGAAGGTCACTGACAAATGTGATTCTGGAGCAGTTACTTGCTCTTGGCTTTAAATGTGACAGCAAGCAAGACATAAGAATAATGCTTCCTGAAATGAGTTTGGTAGTGTATAATGTGTGATAACTTGGAAGCCAAATCTGAACATTAGATGTGAAAGGTATCTGCTTCAATAAGGATCCATTGGGGGAAATTTCCACATATTTTTTCCAGCTTCTCTCTTCTTGCATTCTAGTCCTTTACAAGTTGTTCATCTTTATGTTTTTCAGTGGCCCGTCTGAGGTTCACTTGGGTGTCATATGTTCTGTACCTAATCAAATGGAAGAGGAAATAAGCAAAAAAATTATGTGTTCTCTGGTCTTTGGAAGACTGAATCTGTAATGCTGAGGTGGGGAAGAGTATGTTAGGCCAAAGGTGAAGGAACAGTACAGAACGCCGTACAGCTACAGTGCAGAGATCCTGAGACAGTGGACACAGGTGGAACAACATGCATTGGGACATACACATCTCTTCTCCATTGCTGTAAATATACCCAGTTGTATCTTCCCAGTGCTGTATGCATCTCCCAGTTTGTCTCCTATATACTTGCACACTGCTGTATCCCATCCTCTTAATCCCAATGGAAATTCAGCGACATTATATTTTAGCATAACTGCTCTTATCTGTGATTCATACAAGAATAGTCAGGACGTGTTCTACGCAGGTTTAAAATAATTGCTCTTTATAAGTACTCAATGAAAGTTTATCTTTCAAAAACTTCCACCTTCTCCTTCAAAATAAACACATGCCCCCATGGGTCAGCACCCTCATAGGAAGTTTTACCAAATCACAGCCGTGTGGATTCAAGGCAATATAATTATTCACAAGCTGCGCAATGCAGCATGCTGTGTTAACTGGAGTTGTGCTGAAGGTCTTTTTCAGCCATCTGGTGCCTCCCTGCGGCTCCTGGGCATGGTTCTTTAAAATCTGCAGCCAGTTTTCTGTTCCTTCTGTGGGGCTGACGATATTCCTATTCTCCTTTTGTTAAGGTGCAGCTGCAGTGATATAACGAACTGTCTTGCTGAACTCACCCAGCTCCAAGTTCTCTTCCTATTTACACAGTGCACACCTGACAATTGCCCTGCACCTGCTTGTGTCATGTGTACAGCTTTACTTGCTGATGTCTGGAGCAAGGCAGGGAAGGGATACACATCCCAAGATCCCAATTAGCATAACAACTAAACAAATGAGAATGTGCTGGTATAGGGAAAATGTTGATGCATGCAGCTTTTAAAAAGTCCTCTGTTCTAAAAACTGCAAGCACCATGTAGTTTTCCTGACCGGGTTTGTTGCTGCACAAGTGAGCAGGGTGGAATTCGAGCTTCCCAAACACAATAGAGCTGGTGTCTTGTTTCTAAAACGGGCTCACAGTCTCTGTTGATTCTCTACAGCATTTTTGTTTCTGAAAATGTGTAGTAAATGGAGCTGTGTAAAAATGTGAATTATAGCCATGACAATAATATGGAATAGGAGAATTTAGGAGGCCCTATTATCTCTTCAGGGGTAGTGGTATGTGAAGTGTAAAGGAACCCTGCATAGCTGTGTGCTGCTGGGGATGGGACCCTGTAGTGGGTTGACCCTGGCCGGATTCCATGAACTCATTAAATCCCTTTCTGCAACTAGGCAGAAGGGAGAGGGGTCATCCACCCACCACCTTTATGAGCAAAAAAACAGACTCGAAGTGAGATGATACCTAAATTTATTCCCAACAGGATAAAAGCTAAGCTAAATAGCGAGGTAAAAAACCCAATCTTAAAACACACACTACACACACTTTTCCCCCCACCCATCCTTCTGTCCATGGGGGGTTGCAGTAGGTTGCAGTTGCTGCTGCTTGCGATGTGAGTTCCCCCACCCCTTGGGGTCCCTCATCCATGGGGTGCAGTAAAGGTTGAGTCCCTGCATCCCAATGGGCCTCCGTGGGTTTCAGGAGGACATTCTGCTTCATCACGGTTTACAGGGGGACCACAACTGAGTCCATCCCCTGCTCTCTGGGGTCCCTCCCACGGGAGACAGTCTTTAATAGACTTCTCCAGTGTGAGTCTATCCCTTGGGCAGCAGTTCTTCCACATCTGCTGTCCCGAGGGCCACAGCTCTCACTCGGGTAAAACTTTCTCCAGCGTGGGTCTGCCTCTCCACGGGTCCACAGGCTCCTGCTCCAGCGTGGGTTTGCCTTTCCACGGATCCACAGGTCTGCTTTCAAGCATCCACAGCTCCAGCACAGGCTCTTCCATGGGCTGCAGGGGTTTTAGCTCTGAGTCCTTCCTCTGCTCCATGAGGTGCCTCCTCCCCACTCACTTCTGCAGCGACCGTGAGGTCTGCCTTGTTATCCCATGTTCTCACTCCCTGGAATTTCTTCTGCTCAACAACTTCCAATTCTTAAATATGTTATCACAGAGGCGTTACTATGATCTCTAATTGGCTTGGCCCTGGCCAGGAGCTGGATGTCCCTCCTGGGGCTAAGTGTCATTGGCTCCTATGGGACAGGGGAAGCTTCTAGCAGCTTCTAACAGAAACCCCCTCTGCAGCCCCCCCCCACAACAAAAAAAAAAAAAAAAATAAAAAAATTCAGCTACAGAAACCGAGGACAGAACCCCTCTGGAGCGCTGTGTGTACCTTCTGCATAATATGTCTTTTGTCACTCCAGGAGCTGGCTGAGAGGATCTGGCACACAGGCCAAGTAACTCCATTTATATATCCTGGCAAAACTTCAGGGACAGCAGTTGTACACCAGTGCAAGTGGCACCAATAAGGCTTCCTGTAGTAGTGGTGACTTTAGTGTCGATTCTGTAAAAGCTGCTTGAACAGAGTGATGATACTGTTATCACTGTGTCCACCCTAAACGTGGTACTGGTGGAATTACAACAAGAAACCACTACCAACAAAACAGGCCTGCAGAAAGCTTGAATTTTGGGTTAGCGTGTTTATAGTAATAAAAACTGTAAACTGGGTCTGAGAACAGCATATGGGTACTGTTGACAAAAAAAAGGAATGTTAGAGTTCATGCATATTTCTGATTTTCTGTGCTGCTGGGATTTCTCATGCTTTCCTTACTGCTTGGGGGTTAAGTGCTGGAGAATGATGCTGCAGCCCTGTCAGAAGTTACCAACATTGTACACAGATTCTGTCCTGTAGTGACTGAAGGGCAAGCTTGGCACTCCAGGTTACTCAATTAAAAGATGATCTTTGGAATCTAGTATTCTTCATACAGTTCAGCATGTCTGTGGATAAATGGAGTTCTTATGCTCTCTGTTACAGCTTTTACTTCATTTGGAGCATTTTTTATGGATAATGAAAGTTTATAGAGAAAGAAAGTGCAGGAGAGCATGCTTTTGATTTGCCGCTACTGCTTTTATCTTAGATCTCAGATTACTCTATAAACATCAGATGAGTCTGGGAGCATGGAGTAGGTTGGAATTACACTATTGTTGTAATGGATAAAATGAGGGCCAGAAAGTTAAGTGATTTGGTAAAATTATCGAATGATAGTGTCACAATGCAGCTGGTATACTTAAGCAGCACAAAAGCAATGTAATTTTACCTCATTATGGAAATGTTAGATCAAGGAACTGGGTTCATGAAGAGCAGAACATGCCTTATTTCACAGCTTTTGAATGAGGCAGAGTTTATGGGAGAATGTAGTATACTTGAATACTTGTGCTTAAAGCACAGCTCTGGAAACAACCACAGAACTGCCAGACATAATGTAGTGGGAAGGAGATACTATAAAAGGTGAAATACAGAAAGCTGCTGCTATCTAGCCCCAAGAAACATCTCTCTTTGAACATAAATCACATGGAGCCAAAGGATGAAAGATCTGACCTGCTAGTACCGACTGATGTTGCCAACGCTTAGTAGTAACTGCACCCTGCTGAATCAGCGATTCCTTGCTGGAGGAGCCCTGGTGAATGGCAGCAATATAATGCTATCAGATTGTCACATCTTTTAAATCTGGCCTGCTTTGCTCAGAAGTTCAGTGAGCATTGTTTTCTCTTGGAATTCTTCAGTTGCATGGCTGATGTAGTGTTTGAAAAGTTCCCAGGAAGGCTGTGGGTTCTGAAGTGTTATCTGTCTACACTTGATTTTAATTGAAAATGTTTTTTCCATTGTTTCCCCAGTTTTTATTTAGATGCACTATACATTTAGTTCCTTAAAAAGATAGTTGTGTATATCTAATGCAAATGCTGTTTACACTTGAAAACTATTTTTAATGTTTTTTTAATGTTTTCACTATTGTGGTTCTACCACAAACTATTTTTCAAATAGATGGCATGTATTGATATCAATATCCATTTGACTTACAAGGCTAAGTTAAATGATTCAAAGACAGATCTTTAGTACTTCTCATTATGTATTCTCAGAATTAGTTAAATATTCATTATCACGGATCTCTAATTGAGAACTTTGTCACATTCCATATTCTGCCCATGTGCTGTTATATGCTTGACTTTTACAAGTAATTATTTGGGTTGCTGCAGATCTGGGTAAATCCAAGTGCTAAAACCTTTCATACTTTATGAGGAGAGTGCAAAAGCACTACAAAATCTTTAGTTTGTATTTCTTATTCAGCATTTGCTAATACAGCCTGCTTTAAACGTGTGACTTGCTAACTGTGTTTTATATGTATTTCAGTCCTACAAGATCATCAATTTTGCTCCAAGTCTGCTGCAAATCATAGTATCCGATCAAGTTGAATTTCCAGTGCGTCAAGCAGGTGAGATAAATTCCTTGTGTCACTTTCTTCCAGTGGAAAGTCAGTCTGTTAGTTATTTCAGGGGAGTATTGAGCTGTTGCAATGTCAGTCAGTTCAGGTTTGCTCTGAATGAGGAAACAAAAAGGACCTACCTTTGCTGTTTCATTCCTACACGAGGATCAGATAAAACCATGGCTATAGGGTAGCATCCTACTTTGACTTCCCTGTGTTTGTAGTGATCCCTACTTGATATGAAAAGAGAATGATTTCTTCTCAAAAGTGAGCACCCAGAGAGCCTCAGGTATTCTTTCCCCGGTGGAGAAGAAGTAATGATGCCAAGACAAGTGTGAATTTAAAAATAAAAAAGTATCTTCTTTGAATACTTGTTTCTCTTTTGAATCTTTTTTCCTGAAAAAAAAACAAAAGTTTCTGAAAAAGTGGAAAAAACCCTTAGTCAACCCTGGATCAACGGTAGCTACTCTTGGTGAGTATCTGTGGTTTCTGCTTACAAAAATAGATATAAAAGAAGGTCACATCAGTGGTAAGTTACACTTTTGTAGTCTAAACATGTCTAGGAGGATTTCCCAGCTGTGTGTGAGTTCAGGTATTGTGATGCAATTAGCTTTAGAATATGCATTTGTATAAGATCAGATTCTAAATTCTCATAATTCAACTAGCCCTGTACAATACTTTTGACAGATACAGAGAATATTCAGCTCTTGCAAAAAATTGTGAATACTGTTGCATTCACAGCTTTGTTTTTGTCCTATGGAACAGCATTTCCCACAGAAGCCCTGTTGGTTTGTTGGGGGTTTTTTTGTTGTTTTTTTTTACAGATCCTACTAATCCCCTGGGTGTGTTGGGGCATGCTGACATATGCTGTTTGTCATGCTGGCATTTGTTTTTTCAAAGATAATCCAACTTTGAATGGTGTTGTTAAACCATTCTTTACTGAAGTTTGATGCTTAATCTAAACTCCATAAGGTCATTTTTATAAATTAATCTCCCATTTCAGTATCATTCAGGGAAAAACCCCAAGTATGTAGAATGTAATTTTTTTTTTTAACAGGATAGGGCTATAAAATTAAAAAAGCACATTTAAATTACATTTGTAGGTCAACAGATTTCCCTGGGGATTTTTTAAAAGCCAGGAATTGGTATGGACAAAGTAAATTAAAGTCTTGAGCTGGTCTTTCTGGACCTGTTTCTAGTCAGAGTATTCTGGCATGTCATAGACAAAGAGCTGTTTTTCCTCTTGCTCCTATAAAATATTTTACAAACTATATGTTTTCATACTTTGTAATTTGTCATCACCAAGAAAAATTGTACCCAAGGATATCTTATTTATACTTTAAAACCCTAGCTAGTAATCAGCCAAAGTAGTGTACGAGGATAAGGGTTTATTAAGAACATTCCTTTAATGCCTCACGCCATATTTCCTATGTTTCCTAAAGAACACCTGCAGGCATTTTAGTAATGGTGGATAAATGCTGTTTTATTTTCTGTTGAAGATTAACTTTATTTTTCATGTTTTTACATGTGAGACAGAAGGGAACAATTCTAAGGGATTATGGGAAATCCTAATAGTGAGATAAAGCTTAGGGAATTCACAACAAACATTTCTGTCTGAATAGAAGGTAGGCCACGTGCCAGTTTTGTACTGGGCATTTCCCCAAGCAGAGTGTCCCATTTGTGTGTGCAGTGATTTGTTTACATGGGCCTTCCAAAACTTTACTTACTGAGCTTGAGTAGTTGTTTTAGGGATGAGTAAAATTACAGATAAGTATTTTTTTGTTTGCTTGTTTAGAACAATGGAATGTTATGTCCATATGGAAGACTGGTGTAGTAAAGAATGTACCTCGACAGCAGCTAACAGAAATATCTTGTTCTGTTTAGGATCAGGCATTTGAGCCTGATCATGTGTGAAATCATAAAAAAAATGTTCCTGACTCAGCTGTGTTTAGTGCCTGTAATTTTTAAGAACTCAGCTGGTGGTTTTCAGTCATCTCTTCAACTCTTTGTTCTACTTTCAGCTGTACTAAGTGTTGAGCACTGAGTAATAATTGTTTCCCCAATATTTGTACTTAGCTGCCATTTACCTGAAGAACATGGTGACACAGTACTGGCCAGACCGTGAGCCACCTCCTGGAGAAGCAGTATTTCCATTCAACATCCATGAAAATGATCGTCAGCAGATTCGTGATAACATTGTAGAAGGAATAATTCGTTCTCCTGACTTAGTGAGGTACCTTTACACTGTGTAGAGATATTTCTGTTGTTTGTGTTTTCAGACCTACCACTCTGGATGTTACTAACATGAGAACGTCAGTGCTTTGGGAGATGAAACAAGTACTTGTTTTGCAAAAGCAATAATAATAAATTTAAATTTATTTATGTGCATTTGTTTTTCAGAAATGTAGTAACCCAGCTGAGTTCTCTGATGTGATTTATCCTCTTACGGTGTTGTTCAAAGTGTCTTGTAACACTTGTTGTACTGACAGCCTGTCTATTTGGCTGATTGAGGGCAGATAGTGTACAGGGCTGTCTGCGATGCAGAACTAACCATTCAGGGGAAATACTGCCCAAAATTTGTTTCCTTTTTTTCTAGTAGTCCATTTCTTAATCACTTCAGCAATTTGTGCATGTATTCCCAGTGTTAAAATGTGTATTAGCGTTCTTGGTTTTAAGATGTTAAAAGAATGAAGAATTGCTGCTCTCTTTTTGCTGGAAGAATAATTAAGAATCACAGACATACTACAGTCTATGGTTGTTTACCCCTAATTAAAATGAGGCTGATAGGATGAGATTAGACTGTAGCGTATAGATGTTCACCTTTGAAAAACAGAAGATAATCCTCCTTTACTCTTATTCTCCTAAATCTACCAGCTAGATGCCCAAAGACATCTTTATTTTTCAATAATCATATCTGGAAGAGGAATGATTTACTACAGATTGAAATCAGAGATAACACTTCAAAAAATAAGGATATACCAGGATGCATTAGACTGCAGTAGCACTGCTGTCACTGGAGATCTTTACGAATAGATTAGACAAACACCTGCCAGGAATGCTTAGAGTATAAATGGGCCTGTGCAGAGACAAGAAAATGAGCTAAATCATCATTTCCAGTTCAGCTTTTCTAACGTGCCCTGACACAGATGATTGGTGTCTGCACTAAGAGACAGGTGCTCCTTGCCAAGATTATGCTGCGAGGTAAGGAAATGTGTGTTGTTTGTGTAATAATGAAGTAAAGGCATGCAGTTTCCCCTACCATCATGTCATAAATACCAAGAAACAGCAAATAATGCAAGTTTTGAAGATTTTTTTGCCAGCTAGCTTAGGCATCATTTCCTAACCTGATACTTAAAATGCCCTGGTATTACAGTGACAGTCTACGTCTAAAAGGAGTGTTGGAAACCCTGGGACAAACACCTGGCATAAAGTACAGGGTTTTTAAATACTAGGAAAACTTGTAGATCTGTTAGAGGTTAAAAAAGTCAAAGAAATTTTACTGGTACTAGTCTGATATTTTAATACTGATATTTTTCATGGTTTGCTTATGAGAATAAGGTGGGGAGGAGGAACCAAATTGGCAACAAACAAACTTCAAAAGCTTGAGGGGAAGGTAAGTTTGTACAAAGATAAAAGGATTAGTAGGTGTAGGTCCCATATTGAACTACTTTGTAACAATGGCTCCTAATGTAGTGGGCTGCAATAGCATACGCAAGAAAAAATAAATATAGAAAATACAGAAGATATTTTTTCATTCCTTAGGAGAGCCAAGAGTATTTCTTTACAGCTTCTAGTTCAGGGCTACTCAGCTCTTATAGTGACACCTTACTTTAGGCAATTAACAGTACGGCCTTGCCTCACCATGGTGAGTGACATCTAAAAGTATGTGGAAGGAGAGGAATGGTAAGATGTTTTTTACTTAACTGGCTCTGCCATATGCTTTGGAGGTTGAGAAAGTACTGTTCTAGAAGATCCCAGGAAAATTGTAATTTCTTGAGGAATCTGTGGGTTGGATCATAAACGCAGGCCATTACTGTTTAATGCAAACATACAAATTTATGTTTTTGTGGTTGCTTTCAGCCTCATAAGCAAGTATAAACATTCATTTTTAAAGTACAAAGCCAACTGGTTTCATGAGTAATTAGTTTTTAAAATATTGCCTGATGCATGTAGAGAGGGAGGAGAGAGGGAAAAAAGTAGCTAAAATGTTCTGAAATTAGTTTCTTCCTCACAGTTAAATCCCCTGGGATTTTGTTCTTGGTCTTCCTCTGCCACTTCCCAGTGGCACTTTTAGTGCTGTCAAAATACATATGATACTTATGATGTAATATATGTCTTGTGGCAAATAATCCAAGATTTGGGATCTATCCTTTACTTTGAAACACTATGCCATGATCTCACTTGCTGATAATGTATTTCTTTTTCCCTCCTGCTGTAGAGCCCAGCTGACAATGTGCCTCCGTGCTATCATTAAACATGACTTCCCTGGCCATTGGACAGCTGTGGTGGACAAAATAGGCTACTACTTGCAGTCTCCAAACAGTGGGAGCTGGCTTGGGAGCCTCCTGTGCCTATATCAGCTGGTGAAGACTTATGAGTAAGTTGATGTCCATCAGTAGGTGAGGAATTGGTGCTTTTAGTCTCTGTTGATTACTGAAAATTACTTTCCTGAGAGCACTGGCAGCTCCACAAGGAATTCAGGTAGAAATTGGGAATTAATAATTACCATATGCTTCCTTTCCGGCAAGTAAATGAAAAATATTCATCATCTTTATATCATCAGTGAGTTGAAATCAGAGATGTCAGGAGTAATCTGTATCAGTTTACTGACATTATTTTCTTGAGGCCTTGTACTTTTGGTCTGATTTAACCTTTCTGTGAAAAATTCCTTATGTTTATAACTTCCTTTGTTTGAAGATTCCCCAAATGCCGGATATATGAATGCAAATTATATTCTGCTTTTATGTAATGAATATGGTGTTGTCATTGTTATGTGTACAATTGCACATACATCTCTTGCATATGTACCTGTACCATCCTCCTGATAATCTAAATCCTCAAAGTATGAAATAGAAGCAGTGCAGTGAGCTTTCTCATTCACTTCTTTTGTAATTGCCTATTGTTACAAACATGTGTATAAACCACACAAAAGGAGTGTAAATGGAGAAAAAGAATCTTCGAAAGCTAGGAATTGTCTTTCCCTTTCAATGACTGTTCACTCCTGTTTGTTCAGCACCCAGCTTGGGTTTGGCATTGGTATGAATGTCAGAGATAATCAAGTCCCTGCTCCTGTGAGGTGACAATTCAGTAGTAATGAACAGTAGTTCTTCCTTTCAATAGCTGCGTTTGGATAAGGTAACATTTGTTGTTTTTCATTTCTCTATAGGTATTTCTAGTGAATTTGCACAAATTGTTGAGATGGGGGCTAGAGGAGGGGAGAGCAAATGCTGGATAGTCTTTTTTTCTTTTAATAGGTGCTTTTTTTTTGTTGTTTTTTTGGGGGGGTGGGGGGGGAGGTGGAGCAAAAATTGCTGGTTGGGAATAGGCATTAGAATCTCCAGTATGTAGATCCTGGACCAACATTTTTGTTTCCTTTGCAGACACAAAAAAGCAGAGGAACGAGATCCTCTTATAGCAGCAATGCAAATATTTTTGCCTCGGATTCAGCAGCAGATGATCCAGCTTCTGCCTGATAACTCCCATTACTCTGTACTGCTCCAAAAACAAATCTTAAAAATCTTCTATGCTCTTGTTCAGGTTGGCATCTGTGTAGAGGAAAATCAAAACTACTCCTTTGCTAGGCACAGTGACTCCTTTCAGTACACTCGGGTGTAATTGAATAAGAATACCCATTTGAATGGGCAAAGTCATGTACAATAAACAGCTGTTACAAAAATATGATATTTATTGATTTTTCGACTTTAAAACTTGTCACATTATCTCCCACATTAAATTTTTTAAGAGTATAGGTACTTCTGCACATTCTATCTGTAACCTTACTGGAAAAAGGTTCCTATTTTTATAAAATGGCACATAAGCTGATATGAACCGAATGGGTATCTATACTGTATGGTTGGCCTCTGAAAGTGTCAGTAATGGATATATTAGTGTAATTGTCAATTACTGCACTTTCAGAAGGTGGCACTTCTCATTGTCTTCTGTAGATTGGACAGATATTATTTGTTGAAAGGCATGCATTATGGAGAGAGGAGTTTAGCTTTTACAGGGATGGGCTTGGTGAGGGAGTACTTTTAGAGAATCAGAAACAAACCCAGATCCTACATAAGGAGCAGCCTGAAAATTCTTAGTGAGGGTTAAAAAGCTAAAAATGTTTATTATATGAGGGTGGGGTGTTAAAAAGGTATCAAGATCCTATTTTTCTTTTCAACAACTTGCCTGAATATTGTCACTTTGCTTTGGATTTTGTAGAGAAGTAAGATTTACTAGATAGTAGCTAGGTAGTAAAAAGGAGTACATTTTGCTTACTAAAATGCTGTTGATTTGCCCAAACTCTGTAATACAGACATGACTGGGTTCCTAAAAGGTAGCTGGGCTGTTGTGAAAAAGAGAAAGAAATAAAGAGTTGGCAAGTTCTCAGACCAAGGAACTTTTCCTCAAATTGCCTGCTCAGAAATTCCACTCTGAATTTTATTGAGGGATGCAATTAGAGTAGTATTGATATCTCACCTAGTTAGTTTTAATTTTGCTTAAAACCTCATCTTCCTCAGAACTGCTGTGGAAGGATCTACATTTTACATTTCATACCTGTGGTGGTTTTTTTTTATTATTTCAGTATGCACTGCCACTCCAGTTGGTGAATAACCAGACCATGACCCAGTGGATGGAGATCTTCCGGACTATCATTGATAGAAATGTCCCTCTGGTAAGTTTTGGTTTTATGAAGACCTCTGATACTTGTGTGTTGACATTTGAGGAACAGTTATAGTAAGCATTTTCTAAGTGTTCTTTTTTTGAAATACATATTTAAGATTCTTGTCCTTGGAATAAGTGGTGTTTCTGACAGAATTGGATGAAAGTCATGTAAGCTGTCCAAACTTCATTGTCTGAGGTAGAGAAACCATGTAAACTCCACTTGGAAGTTTCCAAGTTTCTCTCAAATGAGAATCAAAAGCTCATCACAAATCCATCGTCTATCTCCATTCTTCTTTTTCTTTTATCCATGCTTCATATTTCTTGAAAAACAAAGGAAAAATAGTGATTAAATTCTTGTTTGTTTGTGTGTGGGCAACGTTAACTGGCAGTTCCTAAGTTTTCTAGAAATTTATTTCACAGCCTTAACTTTCTTGTAACAGCTAACATTAGTATATGGTTAGAGTATATATATTTAGAGGAGTTATATTGTGCCTGATTTTTAAACCGGAGTACATGTTCATTCAAGTATATCTGAAAGTTTGTGTTTTTTAAATATGCATAATTTTGAAAACTGAAGTACAGGCATTGTGCAGGTATTGCACATATACATTATATTGGCTAATGAAGATAATTGAGAGCTCTTGGATGTTGTGTAATTGTTAACAGAACCAAAGCTTTAGTCAATACTGTGCATTTATATTAGTCTACGCAGCAAGGAATGTTTAAAGCATAGCCGATCTCAACAAATCACATAGCTAATTTGAACCAAATGTATTTATTTATAGGAGACTTTGCAAATTGATGAAGATGATAGGCCGGAGCTGGTGTGGTGGAAATGCAAGAAGTGGGCCCTCCATATTGTAGCTCGTCTCTTTGAACGGTAACAAACTGATTGAAACATGTATTTGAGTTACAAATCTGTACGACTCCTTGCTGGGCAATTAGACAAGACAGTTTAATCAATGTAATAGCCCATGGTTACTGTAGAGGTTTTCCTACTGTTGTCCTCTGCCCCCACTGGCACAGGCACTGTTCTGAGCTCTTAGTGAGGTAATTTGAGTCTCTAAGATGGCAAGAAACTTGCCCCACAGGAAATGTACATCAATCTGTTTTACTATATGCAGCTACAAGTATTTATATTCTCAAATATAAAGGTAGGGGAAGATCTGAAAAGAAATTCATAAACATGGAGGTTACAGTGCCTGTGACAAAAAGTCAGTGATATTTACTTGACTGTAATGTTTTACCTTATGATAGTTTAAGAAAAGAAAAGGGAAGTGGAGTGTTATAAAGGAAATGATGGCTTGAGAGGAACCTGTGGGAAAGGTTTTGTTTGCTGGTGCAGGGTCCTTTGTGATTTAGAAAGTACTGTTTTCTTAACGTAGTAGACTACTCAGAAGGTAAATACCTGTGTCCTTTTCTTTCTAAAGGTATGGAAGTCCTGGAAATGTAACTAAAGAATACTTTGAATTCTCAGACTTCTTTTTAAAAACCTATGCTGTGGGCATACAACAGGTAAGCACAGTACATTTTTATGAATTGCATCATTTTGTCTGAAGAAATATGTTACTTTTTAACAGTGTGCTTGTATCAAAGTTCATTAAACTAAAATGATGGAGTCAGACGGGTTTTCTTTTTAGTGACTGAGAAGTCCTTTAGAACTCAGTGCCATACAACTGAGGTTATAGTAACACAAATTTTGAGCAATTTGAAAAACTTCAGAAAAACTCTGGGAAAAGGCAAGTGCTGATAAAATGCTGTTATCATCATTAATTAAACATTCTTGATATAGCTGAGAGAAAAACTTTTGATGCAGAGGGCTCACTTCATAGAAGGGTGTATTTTCAAGCCAGTTTTTACTGAGTGCTTTTGCTGCAAACAATTTAGGCATGGTAATCCGATGACACTGTTTCATTTCAGGAAGATACTAGCAGACTAGAAGATACCTGGAGAACAGCAATGAAAGTTATTTATTTTATGCTTGGAAAGCATATTATATGAAAATATAGCATAAATTCACAGTTTGCTAGGAAATTATTTTTGTTGAGGAATGCTAATTATTTGTGTTTAACATGGTGTGTGGAAACAGTTCAGTTGTGTTAAGGTTGCATAGAAGAGAAGCAATTCCTTTCAGGTTTCTGGGTTTGCCAGCTCAACTCTGGGACCCTGTGGGTTTCCAGCATCATCCTGATACAGAGAATGGTTCTAACTTCTGGGTACTTGAAAGTTCAGATGGTTTTGGCCCAGCTCCTGGTTCTCATTCCTCCTGCCACATACTGGATGTTTGGGAGAAGTAATTCCCAGGCTTTTGCCTTGCTAAAGCTCTTGACTGTCCATGCTTTTGGGTTACATATTCAAAACAAACCACTAAGAAGCCAAGAGAATGCAGGACAGTCACTTGCTCCTGATTCTCTTTGGCCTGTAAACCTCAAGAAACATCCAGGAATGCCCTTTTTCAAGTGACAAGTCTTAGGATAATTTATATTTCCAGAATACGTGGCTCCTTAGCATGCTGCTAAATGAAATACCCTTGACATATCCCTGACATGGCATCTCACAGTTTAAATTTGTGCTGTCTTTGATGCAGAGTGCCAGGCTGTTGTTGTCACTTCAAGTAAAATTTAAACTAGATTTCAAAACACCAGGATTGTCTGCAGAACAAAATGACTTTTCTCCATCCAGTTTGACAACACAATAGTTTATCCATGGGAGAGGAATGGTTGTGGTAAGGCTGTAAATTAAATGAAAAGAGAAAGTCTGATACGCTTTCTAAATTCCTTGCAATGTTTAACTCCTGAGTGGAAAAATAGACTCCCATGAGAAGTTATAATTAAAAAAACCCAAAGTTTAAGGTATTAAGCTATTTTGCAGAAGGGACAGTTTAGCTTTCAAGATAAGTGGACTGGATGATCTGCACGTTTCTTCAATTTCTGGCTCTTAAATGGTGATTTGTCACATTTCCTTGCAGAGTTCGTAAGAATTCTGTTGTGAGTGTTACATTACTAAGCCTTCATTACTTATTTATCAGTTAAGTGCTGACATTGTGCTTGAATGTGTAGAAGATAGAGACAATTCTTGTCCAAGGAACATGTCATATAAAAGACTGAAGATCAGACTTAGGATTCCTAATGAAGGACCTATATTCAAAATAAAGTTTATTAAAATATTTGGAAAAATTATGTAGCAGAATTGTTCTGCTGGAAGTATACGACAGTATTTTGTTATGCATTGCTCTTGGTTTTTACTGTTATTCATTTACTTGCCAATTCTTTACACCCACTAATAATTCATCTGCCATTAGTGCAGAGCAGTGGCTTTGTACTGTGGAGTTTTCTTGGTAGAGCAAACCTTTATGTTAAGGAAGCTTTATGTGATAGAGTTTGTAATAGCATGCTAGGTGGTACTGTCTGATTACAACAGGTAATTGAAGTTAAGGGTTTTGCATCTCTTCTGAGTCACAGATTTAGGTGAGCCTGTTTTTCTTTCCTAGTTTAGTATTTCTATTCTTACCACTGTTCTTCCAAAGTAATTTGTCTTCTTTAGGAGTTTGTCCTTAAATATGAACACAGGCATCACTTAGCAAATATAGAAGACACCAGTTTGAAAATCTCAGTGTGCCTTTTCCTTATCTATTCCAGATTTTTCTAAGGCCTCTGTAAATCATAAGCCTGTGAATGTTGAAGTATATGATTCATTTATAATCACAAGTGATCACATAGTAAGGTTAGTAGTAAAGGTAGACATGTACATAAATGTTTGCAGGATTAGAACCTTGACACTTAAATGATTTATGATTTTTGGATCAAAGGCATAATAGTGATTTCTAATACTAGAACCTCTGCTATAAAGCTAATTTATCTGTTCATGTATATTCACTGGGGAGATGCACTGCATGTCTATGCATGAGACAGAATTTTCAGTCTTAATTCAAAAGTATCTATTTGTCATTTCTTTAGGTTCTATTAAGAATCTTAGAGCAGTACAGGCAAAAGGACTATGTTGCACCACGTGTTCTTCAGCAGACATTAAATTATCTGAACCAAGGAGTTATTCACTCTGTGACATGGAAGCAAATGAAGCCACACATACAGGTCAGTACATAAAACTCAGTCATGAACACTGCATGTCATCAGAGTGATCAGAAAAAACCACCCTCCACTCAAGTTTTGCAGTTTTATAAAAGGTTTTGTGGATCATTCAGCAACAGTCTGGAAAAAAATTGCATTTCTACATGAATGTGATTGATTATTTTATTTTTTTTTTACAGTATTATGACTACCTTTTATTGCAGATACTGTTAACTCAGTCAAAGGGTCTGTTTCTTAAATTCTTTATTTTTGAAGTCTGCTAGATAGTCATAATGGTCTGCCTTTTATTAGTTGCTAGTTATCGATAGATTTTGGAAATTCATATTTTATTGTAGTGCAAAGGTAGTGCACAAAGAAAACATGAACCTAAGAAGAGCTGAACTCTGTTTTAAGGACATCTTTTATAAGTGAACTAAGAACAAATGAAAAGTGATTTTCATCCTCTTATTTTTTCATATCATAAGCTCCCCTGTTGTGGTTAGTTAATTCTGTGACTGTTATGAGAAAGGATTCTGAAATCCGCTCTCATGTTATGTATTGCATTGGTGAGATTCTTCTGCAGAATGCAATGTTCTGCTGTTTATAGACTGTGTCCTGAAGTATATTTTGTGTATGGTACTGTGTTATTATAAAGATAGATTATATATTTACTACTGCTGTCTGGGACTGTTGCAAAAGGAAATTACCTATAATACTGTAAGTTTGTTTCTCTTAGACAAAATAAAAGAGCACTGCTTAAAGTAATTTAGCTCTTCAGAAAAGTAAGTAGTGAATTAGTGCATGGTAGAGGAAAGCTGTACTGGAATTTGATTTTATGTGTACTTATATATATTTAACTTTTCTAAAATTAGAGTATAACAGAAGAGGTGATATTCTCTCTAATGTGCTACAAAGATGAGGATGAAGAGCTCTGGCAAGAGGATCCATATGAATACATCCGCATGAAATTTGGTAATTTAGCATTGTTTTTTCCTTCCATCATAACTATAGTTCCAATGATCAGCATGGCCACTGTAATGTTTCTGTCTTCACCACCAGTATCCTGACCAATAGGAAGAAGAAAACAAATCTAACCAATCTGTGTGTCAGATCCAAGGGAGTTTGGGCCATTTGGCTGGTGGCTTTAGATGATTCTCTCAGCATTCTTTGTTTTTTACTTCACATGTGCTCAGAGCAGCCCGAATAGCCCAAGACTGCCTTGCTATCTTGTTAATGCCAGTTTCAGAATGGTGAATTGCAGATGTGCCAGCTGTCTGCAAGTTGTTGCAGCTCTCACTTTGACCAGAAGAGGCCTGACTTGCTCTTTCCCTGTTGAAAATTGTCAATGCCTTTGACACTTTTTTGCCAATTATTATTGCTAAATCGCAAGATATGTGTTCTTATAATACGTGTTTTTGCAAAAGACACAGCGCAAAATCTTGAATATCACACAGAGCCATATTATGAATAATTGCTTTTATTAAAAGGGTCATGTTGTTGAAAAAGAGAAGGGTACTTTCAAAATACAGCAGTTTTAGTTTGAAAATTCCTGCAAGCCAGGCACCACAGAGATCTAGATGTAGCATTTAGGAATTTTTAATTAGTTGATTTGGGGCTAGTGTATGTGAAAACAGAATTTAAATATTCATAGAATAACTAAAAGAGCTTGGAGAGTTGTTAGGCAAGAAATTAATTACAATATAGTGTTGATCACTGGGGTACAAATACATCACTGATTTTTGGTGTGTGAATTCAGTTCTTTCTGTGTAAATAGTGTAAGAATCTTGTTTTTATATGTAGCTGAGGCAGTAAAAGGCAGATTTAAATTATATCATGGAAGGTAAAAAGCCCCCCCAGGTATCAAAGTATGTTAAATAGATGTTTAGTGAGGCACTTTTAGGTTTGGAACAAGAATCCCAGTAGTCTGGCAGCATTTCTTAATGATGTTTTATCTTCAAGTTTTCAGGGAGTTGCTGTGTAATTTTAGTCACATTTTAAGATCACGTTTTTTGATCTTTCAGTTTAATTCAATATGCGTAGGGATGTTTGGATTAGAACATGTTTGCAGCACAGATTTTTTTTCCAAGATACAAATTATATTTTCAATATGATTAAAGGAAGTTTACTTGTAATGAAAAAGCTAAAAAGCTTCAGCTTTCAGCAGATATAAAGCTACCTAGGTCCCCGTAGTTTTTACATACAAAACGTTTCCCATGAGGTTTTAATAAAATCAAGCCAAAAATATGTACATATGGTATACAGATGGTAGTGGAATGTACTGTTGTTCTTTCTAGAGGGGTAATAATTGAAAAAAAGAGACAGGATTTTTCAACCCTTATATACATGCTCTCAAAAGAGTTAATAAATAAATAATGTATTCTTAATAAAGGGAATGATGAGTGGCAATACATTTGGAAGGCAAGAAGTAAATGTTTGTGTAAGTTACATGACATAAGCTTAGGTCTGACTCTAATCATGAAGTCGAGACAACTATGTCAGTAGTTTTGAGGTTATATATTCACCCTCAACTTGTGATATCTGGAAAACAAGATAATTTATAAAAAATCCATCATTTGGAAAAGAAAATTTTTTTGTGATGCTTTTTCTTCCCCTAATTTTTTAGATGTATTTGAGGATTATGCGTCCACTACCACAGCAGCACAAAATCTCCTTTATACTGCTGCAAAGAAGAGAAAAGAGGTATGAATACAGAGACTTCTATTTACTAGAATTTTCCTTATATTATTATTTTTCCCTTAAATCTGAAGATGCTTCAAGAAGCTTGTCTTGAAAAATCTACTTGATAAAATATAGTCAAAATATTTTCTGGCTGAGTGCTATCAATTTTGGGAGAATTCAAATATGTGCATATATATTTAAATAAATGGATTCCACTTGCAGCTTTAAAATTAATCTGTCAGATACAAACTGAGTTGAAATAGATGTGCTGGAATAGATTTTCCCAGGTTTACAAACAGCCTCTGTCATGGCTGCTCTGAGCGTCACAAACGGTTGCGGGGCAAAAGTGAAAATGGTCCTTATTAATTTTCACTGATGCTATTTAAAATCCTGTTGACAGCAATGAAGTTATCAAGAGCAAAATCCATTTCATGCAGTTAGTCTTTAAAAAATGAGGACATAATTGTTCTGTGGAACTTTCTATACTTACAGTGATCTGTGCAAAAGTACCTGAGCAAGCCCTGGAAAAGCACATGTCAGTTTGCTAAAGTGGCAGATGTTTTTCTGGGTACCATTTTAACATCCTATAAACATGGAGCTCCATTTCCATGTGGATTTTCAAAGAACATAGCGTTTACATCAGATGGAATGTGACATTTCTACTTCCTCATTGTCAAAACAGGTCTTGTCCACCGACCTTGCTTCTTATTTTCATAATTGGTATTGACACCATCAGATTTGCATAATATCAGAAAAGGGCATAATGGGTGTGGAAATTATATTCAACAGTTGGTTTTGCCAAGAAACCTTTATAGGTCTAGTCAACTCTAGAAGCTACTGCCAAAATCAATAGATCCAATCAAGTTTGAGTTTTTAGTCCACTCTTCTTGAATAAAAAGGTATTTGCATACATATATGTACACACACTTATGTATTTCTTTCATATATATGTGTGAGGCAAGCTGGAAAAGAAGTTAAGGGTGAAAACAAAAAAGGGTGAGGTACAGTTTGAGCCTCTTGCTTTTTCATCACCTTTTTTGATTTGCCTCAGGACAATAACAAAAATGCCTTATTTTCTCGTAGTAACGTGAAATTTCAAGGAAATTAATTTTGGCAAGTTTGGCTGAAAAGTTGAAAAAGGAACCTTCTAAATTTTAACTGTGCAAAGATGCTACACACAGTACCTCACTGTTGCTTTGACCAAGATGAAATTTCTTCTTAAAATTGTTGTATGATTTTTTTACTTACAGTGCTATTAAAATAATTTGACAAAATAAGATTGTGTTTTCTGTTCTGCATAGGTATTACCAAAAATGATGGCATATTGCTACCAGATTCTGACAGAGCCAAACATTGATCCAAGGAAAAAAGATGGAGCTTTGCACGTTATAGGATCCCTAGCTGATATTTTACTGAAGGTAAGTGGGTTAAGAGTGAAAAAGGTTTGCAATTCTTACTGTCAGTGATGATTTTAAAATAAAAATGTCTTAGTTTATAAAGTATGACTCGCTGTTAGCCATATTTATAAAGTCCATAGAGAGATTGCACTGTCAATCAGAATATGAGAGTTTGTTTATTTAGAAATATTAAGTCTTTCTTGGTTTTTGTATTTCCATTTTATGCACACATTTTATTTCTTACGTTTTTCCAAAGCTTTGTTTGTATGCTATAGAACAGTCCCTTGGTCCTCTTCTGCTTTACTAGCAAAAAGTGTTAAAAAAGCAAACATGCATTCCATCAGTAACATTGCCCATGATTCTTTATGAAATTCTTCAGCAGCCTGCACTGTTGTGGGCTACTTCTGGTTCCAGAAAAAGGTTTACTTCACATGTTGCAGGAATGTTTTGTCTAGCTTTCCAACTTTCTTACTCTGCAAAGTGTGGCTTTAAGTCTTATTTCATCAGCCAGCTGGGAGTTCTGAAAATGACTGGAAAGAACACAGAGTCTTTCTCCATGATTTTTTTTAATAAACATCATCAGAATTTTGACTATTTTTCTGGAATGTGAATACAATTTTAATCCACACTGTTGCTCTCTAATTAACATGGATAACAGTTTCCCTTGTGCTTTTGTAGATGGTGGAGTCCAAAGTATGCCCTTGTTCCAGGTCAAAAGTAACTGCCAAAACATTGTCAGTTTTAGCATGGGAATGGTGACCTCTTTAAAAGTAGTTCATTATATTTTATGTGAGTTGTCTCTTTGTGCAGGATGTGTGTTCATATTACAAGCAGTATCTTACCAACATTTTTTTTTAAACCATATTTTTTACCAATTTATCAATCTATGATCTGATCTTAAGTCCTGAAAGTTCAGTAACTTTTGCAGAATTTTTGTAGATTATGTTGGATTGTAAATGCCCTCCCACATGCTGGAGTACAACAGCGAAAGAGGAAGATATTGTGTGTGTTATAAGCAGACTTTCATATTGACTGAAGGTTTCTAAACCTATTTGTCTCTGTCCTGAGGGAAAAAAAAGGGATTTATTCCAGTATTCTCGTATTTGAAATTTTCAGTCTTTATACATAAGACTGCAATATACTTTATATAAGAGTAATAATCCCCAAACAGTGCAAATGCCTTTCAAATCTGAATTTCATGTGTTTGGAATTTGGCATGTTGAAAAATTCCAACTATTTCTGCATAAAAGACTGGATTTGTAAGTGCTTCCTGACTGGTGACTGTGATACAGATTATAAGGAGCTCCCAGTCACAGTGAACCCTGCCTTGGCCGCCTGGCTCTCCACACAACTCCCAAGTCTGAGGCCTTTAAACTTCTGACCTGTGTGCATAAGGGAAAATTCTTTTCCCTTCTCTGTTTTTTCTCTGCTCAGGTCTTTTTCTACCTCTGTGATGGTCTGGGGAGTCAGTGTGGGAAAAAATTACATATGCATTGGTAAAATAAAGTCTGATCACCTAAGATACATGTATTGGATGTCCCATTTTGCCCTCTTCCTATCCTAGCCAGTGAATCATTCCTTTAGATGGTAACATAGTCCTCCGCATTTATCTTTTCTAGTGTTCTGGGGTTGTAAGGAAAGTCCCAAATCTCCATGCTGGTAGTTCTAGCTCTATCTGTATATCTTGAGATTTGCCAAGGTTGAAATAATGAAGGATAACTCTCATCAAATGTCCTTCAAATAAGGAGATCTCTATCACAAAGGAATTATCTTTGTCCATTAATAAACATGAAAAGCATGTGATTTGTTGTTGTTGTAGTGTGCAAAATAATTAGTTGTGATGCTTGTAGTAACAGTAGGTTATTTGAAACTCAGATCTGTTTCATACTAAACTTATATTTATCTTCAGATGTGTATGTACTCCTTTGCAGGATGAATGGAATTGCTAGGTTATTTATCATGAATAGTTTTTAAGAAAAATCAGCTAGAATCAATTGTCTTAAATGAAATGAGAATTCCTGTTTACAGTATAGTAATGACTACTGTAGAGTTGAAGAGTATATATGCACAGTTCTTTTACTTACCTGGCTTTGAACTTGCTGTGCTTATGAGTTTGTTCTGTTCATGGTTGATAGTTGAAATGGATTACTGGCTAGAATGAAGTATGTAAAATGAATAGTCTCCAAAATTAATGTTTGCTTACACCAACAGAAGAGTGTCTTCAAGGATCAAATGGAGCTGATGTTGCAGAATCACGTATTTCCCTTGTTCATGTCTAACCTGGGGTACCTCAGAGCTAGAGTAAGTGCACCCGTTGTATCAATTTCAGTATTTGCCATGAGTCCTTCCTTTGCAGTTTGATTTCATTCTGAATATTACTGAAAGAGGTAAAGCAAAAACATAGTAAAATGTAAAATTAAACTGTCGTACAGCATTTTTTCATCGTTATGATTTGAAAAATGTTTTTCCAGTTAACTCAATTGATGGAAAGTCTGTGTTGTATTAATGTTTACCTCTTAATTCAAACTTGACAATTTGAGCAGTGGCTGTGGCAGGTTAGCAGGTCTTAGTAATTGAGTAGTTGAAAGCCTGTGAAGAATAGGTAGAATTTCCACAGATTCGATAATGTCAGTTTGAGTGTAGCTTGAAGAAAATCCCCAGGTGCTGATCTCAGCCATAAACAGTTACTTTTCTTTAATTTTTTCTGATTTTCCCCGCAGAAGGACCAAAGCTATGAATGCCAATTATGTGTATATTGAATTTATTGGAATTTGGAAAAGGGTACCAGAGAACTGCTTGAGTGCAAAAACTGTTAAATTTAATATATGAATACACTGTAATTAAGGAAAAAGAAAGCAATACATGGAAACAGAGAGATAGTTTTGGTTTTGAATCACTTAAAAAATGCTTAAAATTGCAATAATCCATAACTTTTTGTCTTGCAGTCTTGTTGGGTACTTCATTCATTTAGTGCTTTGAAATTTCACAATGAGTTAAACTTGAGGAATGCAGTAGAGTTGACGAAGAAGAGCCTGATTGATGATAAGGAAATGCCTGTCAAAGTAGAAGCAGCCATAGCCCTTCGGACCTTAATAAGCAACCAAGAACAAGGTATGTGACTGATTTATCAGCTGTATACACCAATTTATTGATTTTTTTTTTTTGTAGAGACGAGAAGGTTGGTGCAGATTTGTCTAAACATTTCTACCATTCAAAGACAGATTTAGGAACATTTCACCATGTTCAGACAGCTTCACTTGCTCATTAGTTACTGTATACATCCCAGAATTCTGACTTCTAGTTTTTACAGCTAGTCTCTGCACAAAAGAAGTTAGAATCAGCATGTTTCTTTTAGTAAACATCACCTGTCTTTGTGTGCATATTTAAGAATGAATGCTGCCTATATATGAGGGCATGTATTCCCTCAAAACTGGATTTTAGCTGTAGATGATGTTTCAGTACTGTACAATTTATTTACTTTGTCAACCAGTTATGAACTATAAAAGTGCCTTGAGTATGTTTTTTAGCTTTTTTGTTTCTTTAGTGAATTCAAATTAAAAAAATTATTTTGATCAGGAGTGGTCAGTTATCTGGTAGTTTTGAGATACTGTGTACTTGTGTTATTTATCAAGTAGTTTTGAGTTACTGTATACTTGTGTTAATGGATAGTTGACTTCACCTAGTTTCAATTTTTTTTTAAGCCAAGGAATATGTGAAACCTTATGTAAGGCCAGTTATGCAAGAGCTCTTGCACATCATTAGAGAGACGGAGAACGATGATCTTACCAATGTAATCCAGAAGATGATCTGTGAGTACAGTCAGGAGGTAGCTACCATCGCCGTTGACATGACTCAACACCTGGTAAGAGACAATAGTGAAGTAACAGTCCTGTCAAAAGCACATGCCTGGTTTGGGAAACATTTAGTGAACTTTGTTTGAAGTTACTGTTCTATGTAATCTTTATAAGGGTCCACCTATAGTAGTCACAGTATTTATATTTGAGGGGTTTTTTTGTATGAAGCACCTTTGAAACCTATAGGTTTGTCGAAGATACTGAATTTTGTCACTGGTTTTAATGAGCCATTTAACATTTCAAAAGAGTCAACATAGTCAGACTTCTAAAAAAAAGGAGGCAATTTTCATTTTCTATGTTCCCCTTTCAGAATAAGGAGCATATTTTTCAGTGCTGACAGCTCTTACAGATAAGGCATTACTGCTGTTGCATTATCTGTCTTGGCTTTGCGTGACAAATTAGAAATGTGAGTGTGCTCCTGAATGTTGGTTGGTTTTGTTCATAGGCTGAAATATTTGGTAAAGTACTTCAGAGTGAGGAATATGAGGAAGTAGAGGACAAAACAGTTATGGCCATGGGCATCTTGCACACAATTGACACAATCCTGACAGTTGTGGAAGATCACAAGGAGGTGAGATTCTCTGTCACACTTTTCTCCTGTTCACATGTGCCTTTTATTCATAACAACAAGCATTTTCATGTGTGTTGCATCACTTGACATGAATGTGCTTTTACTGTAACATGATGGTACCAAACAATCTCTGACAAATTTGGATTTAAAGCTGAGTTTACTTTTGAGTTTTCTTCATTGTTTAGCTCTCAACTTCAAGGGGAATTTACATCCCGAGGATAAAATTCTTAGCCCTTATTTGGGTAAACACTTCTTTGGAACGTGCTGATTTTGGCTGGGCTGGAGTTAATTTTCCTCACAGTGGCTCGTTGTATTACAGACTGCTAAAATAGAACTTAGGGAGAAAAGTTTTGCCTAAGGCTAGTTTGTTATAGTGGTGACCCATATTTGTAGGCAGTTTCTTGAATGGTATTCCCAGGAATTGGTCTCCCTATTGTGGTGCGATGTAAGTTTACATTTCACATATTCAGAGAAAAAAAGACTTTCCGCATCAGTAAGACCTTATTTGATCGTAGTGTGATTGCTAATGCAGCATTAAAAAAATTATAAAAGCCTTTTTGTTAGAACTTCTCAAACTGAATTAGTCAAATATATGTAATAAATTGCTGTATTTCTAGTTTTTTTAATAAACTGCTTTATATTTTTATTTCAGATCACTCAACAGCTTGAGAGCATTTGTTTACAGATCATTGGCCTTGTTTTGCAGAAACATGTTATAGGTATGTGTTGGAGATAATTTTTAGAATAAACATAAAGAATTTTTAAATGTAAAAACATGTAAATTAATTATTGCTATCTTCCATAACAGAATTTCCTCTTTTTTTGTGTGTGTGCTTCTTCAAAGGAAAAAAGGGCATTAATTTGCAGTTATAATTTTTCTCCTGATCTCCTCATGTACATGAGTCAGGTTGGTTGTTGTGTTTCGAAGGTCAGACTTAAAAGCAGAAGTTCTGATTATAGTTCTAGCTATCTGTATTAAAGGACTATATCTACAATTACATTAGTGTGTTATGGATATGGTCTTCAATTAAATTACTGCTTTATCAGTACTCTGAAGTTACACAGTTTTAATGTAAGGCCTTTAAGAAAAAACGAAGGCTGAGAAAATAAAATATTTTTCAGTAAATTTATTAGAACATTGTCTTTGTGCTGGTGATATATGTTTTTGGTGTGCATTTATATTGGAAAACTATGCATATTGTTGTAAGTATAGACAACATGAGGCCTGTCTGGAAGAGTCTTTTCTAATTCGTACTGGTTTTTAATGTATGATTTCGTTTCTAATTGCTGTCTTCTAGTTGTTATGACTCAGGACTTCGTTTCAGATTTCAAGGTATTTGCAAGTTTAATTTATTTTTTAAAGCACCCTACTTCAAATTGATTCTCTTTTACAGAGTTTTATGAAGAAATTCTCTCCTTGGCCTTCAGCTTAACCTGCCGGATGATTTCACCTCAGATGTGGCAGCTTTTAGGTGTTCTGTATGAGGTTTTCCAGCAGGATTGTTTTGAATACTTTGCAGGTACGATCATTTCTGTTCTACTGATGTTTCCACTGTTTGCGAATTCATCTCCAAACTCCACCTTAATAAGGGTCGCTTCCATTTAGTGTCATGGTTTAAAATGATCATGTATTTGAGTTGTGCCTTGACCATCTGTGGGAGTTTAACAGGAGCATATTTAAGTAGGAGAAGCATGTTCAAATCTGTCAGTATGATCGGTTATTATAGGAGATCCTGAACTCAAAGAAAGCTGAAATACTCAAAGTTAATGTGAAACTGCAAATTAATTAATTAAAATATAGTCCTATTCTAGTTCCTCTTCTGAAAATGCACTTTGCATGGTGCACTTGATGAAGAATTCTTCTAGAAAAGGCTTTTGCAGAGTTTCCAACTGTATCCAAGAATATAAGCCAATGAATTGCATTATAGGACTGCACCCTCACTGGTTAGCACTTGCAGGGATTAGTTAGTAACTTCTTTCTCTTTTGCTCTCCCTGTTCTGCAGATATGATGCCACTCTTGCATAATTATGTGACCATTGACACTGATACTTTACTGTCTAACCCAAAGCATTTAGAAATCATTTATGCTATGTGTAAAAAGGTAAGGCTTCTGATTCTTGTGTTATGCTTACCACTGGTACTCAACAATTGGATTGTCAGTGACCTGAACATGCCAAGTGGTGGTCGGGCATTTCACAACTAATTTTGGTCTTCACTCAGTTCTAAGCACATACAGCACCTTCACACTTTGTAAGTGACATGCTTTTAAAAATTACATGCCCGAATCTGTGTGGGAGAAAGTTGCTGTTCATCTTGACTCTTCTATGAACAGCTATTTTGGTAAGTAGAGGAATTAATGAAGCCTGATTTCCTTGGGTTGTGTATCTTGCAGTTGGACTCCCTAGTTGTCAGCTAAGGTGTGAACTCACTTGAAGTTTTTCCTACACTTACCATATTTCTTTCATACTGAGTCTTTCATGTATAATAAAGTACGAGATCATGCTGCAGTCCTTCTCTGACTTGGGGCATTGTAGTGTCAGGCATCCAGCTACCTGCGGATTTTTAAGAAGCTTAGAGAATTCAGATGTGTTTGAGAATTCTGCTTCTTTGTCAGGTTTGATGGACACTGACCATGCTGTTGAAATGTACTGAGATGAAGCATTCAGTTTCACATGTATGTGCCTATAGGCAGAATGATTGCATACATGTTGTTCTTAAGCAGAAACTACCCTAGTAATGAGACTTTACTTCATCAGGCTATTAGTCTGCCAGTGACTATTAGAATTGAAGTGAAAAAAAAAGGAAAGTATGTGGAAAACAGCCATGATTCTTTTACAGAACATTTCTTTTAAAAAATGGAAAGTGAGGACATAGAAAGAATATAACATTCTTAGAGAATTACAGCAATTACTTTTACTTTTTAAAATTTACTTTAGCCCCTTATCCTTGTTTATGTCCTGTGTCTTAATTCCTCATAAAATGTAGCATAAATAGATATGTATATGCTGTATAGAAATTTTTTGATATGTGCTGGTAGAGGAGCACTTGCTTTCAGTGTTGTTGGGGATTAATACTGATAAATTAATTTGTCATTCTGGTTTTTAGGTACTAACAGGAGATGCAGGAGAAGATGCAGAGTGCCATGCAGCCAAACTCCTAGAAGTAATTGTTCTTCAGTGCAAAGGACGGGGTATTGACCAGGTGATGTATATTGAGCAGGTTTTCTCTTTTACTGGTTTCCAGTGATCCATGTATGATTCCTGAGAAAAACAGCTGGAGAATTTGAGGGAAATGTTAAGTGGGGAGAAATACAGAAAGAAGTAAATTGACTCAAGAGAGTTTGTAAAGCTGTGTTTGTTTTTGAGATGAGATATTAATGGGCATGACCAGAAAATGGATATAGACTGCATGACGAGGATATAGTGTGTTGTGCAGGGTTGTCTTTTTTTTTTCTTTCTCCTTACAGGATTTCCTTTTTGATGCAAAACACACATAGTTGAAACTATTGTGGCTGAGACGTTAACTATACATAACCGACTACTGTTGTTTCTCCAAGCTGTAGGAACTTTTTCACATTTTACGTTATTTAGTACATTTGAAAATGCGGATTTTTTTATTGTGGCTGGATTGGGATTGCAGGGAAAAACACAATCACAATTTCCCAGAGTTTCTTAGAACACACTTTTAGATAGTGGTCTTTTTTCTGTTAGGGGCTAAATTCTGGGCTCATGTAATGAGCCTAAATTACTTTGTCATACCCTATTTGAAGTTGCCACTGAAGTCCATGGACTACACAGTGATAAATTTTCAGTTAATTTTGCTGAAGCCAGTATAACTTTACTAATGCAAATCTGAAGTCATTGCAGATGAAAATGTTCCCTGAAAGATTTTATTTTTAAAGGAAATCTGGAAGAGTTTAAAGTGAATTCAGTGCCTTTGCATTGAAGTAACTATGTGATGGAATGCTTAATTGAGCTGTACAACCCTAAATTAAAATGGTTGCAACACTAACTGAAACTCATAAACTAAAACTTTCATAATGCTTCCCAAAATTTTATAAATTTCAAATCTGAACAGTGAAATATACACTTGTTTAGTAGATGTGTATTTCATTGTTTGGGAATTTGTGCATACTTGATTTTATCTGAATAAACTAATTTCAAAACTTTTATAAAGAAATTTAACGTCTCTTTATATTTAATAGGAAAAACTTTTATCTTACAGATTTAGGTAATTTAGTTTTTAATGCCTGTTAGTTTTGAAATTGGTGGGTATCTATATTTAAAGATGAAAATGTCTTTGAGTTCTTTTCTAAACCTTTTATACATGCTAGAACAGATTCCACCAAATGGCCCCAAATATTTTCCTCTGTGCCCAGAATAACATTGCAATTTTTAGCTCAGGGAAGAGCTGTTCTGGGGAAGATGTAAAAGCATGTGATCAGGGCTTAAAATGCTTTTTTACTAGGAAGTGAATAGAATGTGTTCCTGGGTTATTATATCTGGCCTTCAGTTAACTCTGAACATCAATTCTGATTAAGGTATTTCAAACTTTTGTATAATCTGGCAACATAAATATTGACTGCTTTCTCTTTGTTTTTTCCCTCTTCTTCTCCTCTTTATGCCCAGTGTATTCCACTCTTTGTGGAGGCTGTGCTGGAGCGATTAACCAGAGGAGTTAAAACAAGTGAGCTCCGTATCATGTGTCTTCAAGTTGCCATAGCTGCGCTCTACTACAATCCTGACCTACTTCTGCACACCTTGGAGAACATCAGATTTCCACACAATCCGGAGCCCATCACTGCACAGTTCATAAACCAGTGGATGAATGACACAGACTGTTTTTTTGGGCAAGTATTGAGGTTTTCTTCACAGTATTTAGAGTTGACCAGCGGGATGTCAGCAATGTGTTAACTTTTTATCTGAAACACTGAATACATATTTTCTGTTCTGTGTTTTCTAAATTATTTTTAACTGCTCCATTTAATATTAAAAAAACTCTGCCCAGTGACTGCTACACTGATTTTAATCTCTGTGAGTTATGCATGATCTACTTGCATATTCATCATTGTGCCATTGTGGTACTGACTTTCCCATACTCCTGAACTTAAACTGCATTCCAATCTCCCTTGACCACATGTGTGCACTTGGGCAGGAGCTGAACGTTTGTAAAGTAAATGAAGGGGGACAAAGCCTGTCATCACATAGCAAAGGATGCACTTGATGCTGAGTGGAGGTGAAGTCCATTCTTGACACTTAGTGGTTGCTTCTCAGCTGAGATGTGGAGTCTAACTGTGAGATTCAAATCCACTTAAGGGCAAAGCAGACAGTCAGATGTATAACAGCTACCTTCCTGCTCTGAGTTTTATTTTGTTGTTGGAGGCTGACATCTGACTGCAGGTGTATGGGTAGGCTTAGAATGTGTCTTCTCTTCTCTGTACAACGCCTATGCCAACAGACTAAGTGAAGTGTGTGTTAGAAGTAATGCCATGCATGAACACAGACAGCTCCTGGCACAAAGATGTGTACTCTATTTTTGGTTGTCATTTTTTTCCTGCCTGTGTTTTATTGATACAGTCTTGTCTTTCCAATTCTAAGCAAGTCGCCAGGGGACTTCTTATAAGATATTTTCTTCACTCCCCAGTCATCCAAGTAGGTTTTTTCCATACCAATTCTTACTTGAGTTAATCTTTCCTGACAGAATTATGTACCATCTTCTTAAGGCTGCATTATTGCCACTGGATTAATCTTGAATTTAGAACTGTGTGATGTCTTTCTGCAGATACTCCTTCATGTCTGTATTTGAAGGTATTACCATATCAATTTATTCTTGGAGAAAAAAATATTAAAATTAGTAAGTTAAACAGATAAAAAGTAGGGGAAAATCTCATTCATTATCACAAAACTGGACTGTTCTTATTATCACAAACATTCTGACATCATCTACCTACTGAACACAAATATCTACAGTACATGTATCTTAACATAAATACACATTATTGATGGGAGCGGTTACTTTGGTGACAAAGAAGGCATAAAGGACCCAATGTCCCTCATTTCTTTTGGAGCTCCAGTAACTGAAAAATGACACCTTTAAGTTATTTCTCCCATACCTTGCGATAATTTTATTCTTAATTGCTAAATTATTTTTATATGTACCAACTTTAGAAAAGAGCAAGACATTTTAGGATTTCCAACAATTTTTACCTTTTTTTTATGGCTGAAGCAAAGTGCTTGAGATTCACCTCTGTGCTGTCATTTTTTTTTCTGCCACATATCAAATGTTGGATGCATGCAGAGGCAGTAGGAAAGAAGATATTCCCTACAGATGGTAAACTTGTAATTACTTTTTCAAAAGAAATTAAAAAATCAAAGAGATTTATAGCCTGAAACAGTTCATCCTGGAGCATTCAGTGAAAAACAAGTCTAGATTCAGAGGGGAAAAATACTGGGCATGTGACTAGGCTCCAACCTTAAGTAGTTCCGTGAGTTATAGCTAAACTTTCAGTTCTTCTGTGTTGCTTTTCAGAAAGCATCCGCTACTGAAACTACTGTTCAACTAAACTCTTATTCAGAGCTGAAACGAAAGTTGACAAACCCTATGAAATTGAAACACATGATCATGATGCTAGATTCTGCTCAGCCTCTGCGCTTGAGTGGCAGCAGAAGATTAAAAAAATCTGTCTCTTTGATCTGCTGCTACCAGCAGTGAAATAATTAATTAATTGTAATACTGCTTAAATCTAAAAGTCACTCTTCCTTCAGTGCTGTCTCATTATGTGACTGTCAGGTGTATAGCTTTTGCTACAGTACTGCTCGTGAGGCGACGTGATGTGATGTAAGGGACTTCTCTTGCCCTCAGGACAACACTGCTTCTAGAAGACCGTTTGTATTTTTAGGAGTATTAAGGGTCATTGAGCAGGAGCCAGGTACTAAGAGGCCTCTCTGAACAGGGAAAGACAAAAACACAAGGAAAATCTGGCTTTCTTAAAACCCTGTCTTGGGTGCAGCCCTGCCAAGTTCATGTCTTATCAGAGAACAGTGGGCCCCCTGATTTGTACAGTCCTTTTTTCTCAACAGCTGTCATTTGCTGCTTTGATTTACACTTAGATTGCTCTTCAGCAAGAGACAAGTTTTGGGCCTAAATTCAAATCAGTTGGAAAACTCTGAGATCCTAGAGAAACTGGAGAAGATTGAAGTAGGTCCACATCCAGACATGAAGGCCCAGGTGAATCTTGCTGTCATTTTGCTAGTCATGCAGGAAATCTAGGACTTAGTGGTAACAGTGGCTCTTCAAGATGCTTTGTCCGCATAAGTCTCCCATCCTTATGTGTGGATGCCCTGTCCATGGAAGTGTTCGAGGTTAGACTGGATTGGGGTCTGAGCAACATGGTCTAGTGGAAAGTGTCCCTGCCAGTCCCTTCCAACCCAAACTGTTCTGGGATTCTATGTTTTTCTTCTGTTCTGTGAAGTCTTAGTCTCTGTAGATCCTGGTCTGCCAGCAGTAGGGTTTATGCTTGACTGCACGGCCTTGGGCTGGATCCAGTCATGTTTGCCAATAGAATGCTATGTTTCTTGAGCAGTACATGTGAACACATGAGGTGGAACCCATGGGAAAAATGGAGGAGAAAAACAATTATAGATGAGTAACTGTTCTCCCATGTTATTGAAACTATTTAAAACTGATTACAAATTTAGTGTACTAAAAATTACGGAGACAAGTGGAACTCAGAACTCCTTGTAAGACTGTGCATAAATTCAGTATGTCATCATGGATATCATGTATCTGTGGTTGTGTGCCCATAATGCCCATGTGCCACAGTATACTGTATTTATTATTTATTTCTAAGTGTTTTCTACAATAACTTCAAACTGAAAAGCCCTTTGTAGAAACATTTGTTCCTCACTGCTTTCTTCCTTTTCCATGACAGCTGAAGTTTGGGTGAGACTTCTGCATGATTCATGCTTCCTTTCATACTAAAAATTCTTCTCTAGTAATTAGAGTGAAAGGACTTGCTTCAAAAAACCCAAACATCAATAAGTGATTTTTTGGTTGTTTTGAAGGCTGAATAGGGGTACTTGTTTGATAAGAGTTAAAATGGTTAGAAATCCTAGTTTTCTCAGAGTTGTATATAAAATCTCAGTTTCATTTGGTCCCCACTTTGCAATTAGAAGGAAATGTGTAATCTGTTTGCAGTTTGTCCAGGAAATGTATTGAGTGTGATAGAAAGAAACGATTCTGGCAAAAAGCACAGCAAACCAGTAAAGGAAAAGCTTAGTGATTTTTCTTTAAAATACTTTCAGCTTGGTTTAAAATACAAAAGATTCTAAAAGGTTCTTATCCTGTATTGGAAGGAAGTGTATTAGCAAAAAGAGGTCCTGCAGATTATGAAGGCCACACACAGCTTGTTAAAAATAGACATGGCTTGGAGTTGTGCCTTGCACTGCTGTGTGTTGTGTGTTTAACACTTCAGGCTGGATATACCATTGAGAAATAAGCAGAATTTGTGAATGTTATGGAGGACTCTTGTGTGCTGCTGGGCAAATAAGTACAGCACAAAGCACAAATCACTAGGGAGAATCATACCAGACTCCCTGGAGCAGATGGAAGGGTGCTGAAATAATGAGCCTTTTGATAGCAAAGGAGTGGTCCTGAAACCATTCTTTGCCATTAAAAAACTGTGTAACTGCCATAAAGCTCTGTTTTGCTTGTTCAGTCCTGTGGATATTTTATACAGCTGGGGCATAGTAGAATGCTGAACTTTGGGTAAGATAGATGCTTTTCCTGCTGTTTGTCTCTGCTGGCAGGTGAAAGGAACAAGTCTCCTTCTGGCTCAGGTTCACTAAAGATGGCTTGATGCCTGGATTTCTGCTGTCCTGCTGAGCCTTCTAATAACATGCACATTCTGAAGATGTGTGTTTGTTCTTAAAACTCTGTTTAGAAGCTTTAAAATGGAGCATGACAAATACACTGCAGGCTTTGGTCATTTGGGCTGCTTCCCAATGATGACTCCCTTTCAAACTGCAGTGCTTCGTTCTTTCATTTCGTTCTTTCGTACTTTCATTTGGTGTCTGAAAAAGATAACGTTGTATGAAGCGAAGCCACATATTACAAAGATTTTTTTACATTTTGCTGTGTTGCATTTTGCAGCTGGCCTTGTGCAACAGTAGCTTTTTCAAATATATGATAAAAGATAACATCATTGGCTACTCTGGCACATGTGACTGAAATTACTTCACTTTACATTTGGGACTTGCAGAAATTTCTTGGCCTCGCCATGTCCAGATGCAGGATAGAAGTCTTCTGCATAGATTACAGAGCTTTGGTCACGCTTGGGTAACAGTGCTGGCCAAGAGAGGAATTAGAGAAAGTTCTTTTCTTTGTACTTGCACTAAGGACAACTTTACCAAAAAGGCTATACTTCATTCATAGGTAGCATTATCTTTACCTAGGCTTTTGATCTAAAAAGTGTTGGCATGAGAGCAAATGGCAATCAGCTTGTTTTCAACATACAGGAGTAAGTAATCTCAGCTGAGAGGAGTAAAGGATTTAGGTTTTTTAAGGAAGTAGCCCCTGTTTCTCCGTCTCATTTTCCTTGTTGGTTTGTGTGTCCCCTTTTGTGCCCCATTCCATCTCCAAAGAATATTGCAATTAGCAGTGATGGAAGGACTCTTTCCCTACTTGCACTTTCGTTGCATTTTTCAATGCATGTAATGAAGGAGCCAAAGCCAATGTGACAAAGTATGCCATTTGATATGCTAGTTGCCTTTGTTTTTCTTGGAAGGTCTTCTATGATCATAATGTTCCGCATGGTCATATATAATTTATTTTTGTTGTCAACTGCTCTTGAGAATGAATCACTGCAGTAAACCCTAACGGGACTAACAACATGGGAGGCGAAATGAAATCCCTCAAAATCTCCAGCCTTGTTTAAGCACAAGAAAAGTTTAGAGAGCTGTAATACAGGATCACTTGTGTTACTTAAAGAATATAATACTTTAGTAGCGTGTTATATAGCAACTTTGATAACGAAATTGTAAGCACTTAAAAAATTGCATTTCTATAGCAATTTTTGAAGTGGTGGATTGAGCTGGTTGTTATCCTGTAAGCAGTCTGTTGCCCATCATATTAGTTTCTCCCCTCTCAACTTGTATTCTCTTACTTCTAAAGTAAAACTGACTCAGTAATGGAAATAACTACCAAGAGTGTAGAGGATGGCCATCTTCTGACAACTCTGGAGGTTTACTTGGCTTCTGTAGGTCTTGCTGGCACTACGTGTCCTGCAGAAGGCTTGCACAGAAGCTGTCAGCATCAAATTGAATAGTTCAAACAAAACAAACTCCTCTCAAGCCCTCAGTTGCACAATACTATAATGTTAGATCCAAGTTGAATACTACTGATATTTCCAGTAAAGTAGAACCAAAGAGTATCTGCAGAGACAGTTACGGATTTTTCCATCTTGTTTGCAGAAACTTCTGTTTCTGGAAGTGTAAATCAATGCTTATGTTTAAAAGCATAAGCTCTTATCTACTTTCCTGACTATGGTCACATGAAAATCTTTCTGGTACTAATTTAATGATTTTCTTTCCCTTATCTATAGTTTGTTTTACTGTAGGCCTACTCATTTTCAAGTTTCTAGTTTGAGTATACTGCCAGTTATTCTTGATATGATGGAATTATTTCCCTGGTTTCTCTGGGATTAGCTGTATGTCTCAAGTTAGCATCAGAAATTGGATGTATAATACAGCCATTCTGATGGACGTCTAATAAGTGTGTTTTAATTCAGCTAGCCCTGGGGCACTCCATAAATGCACCCTGAGATTCAGTGCATTCCTGCTTACCGTGACTCTTCATTAATAGTCTTTGCCAATTTCAATCCCTGCAACAGTGCTGCTGTCTAAGCCAAGGCAAATTAATTTTCCAACCTATTTAATGATGATAATCTGTATCAAATGTTTTATTAAAGACAAGATATTCTACATAATTATTAAACAGTATTTATTTAACATTACAAATTTTGCATTTGGTAATCAGAAACAGTTACTCCAGGAATTTGACCACTGCTTGACAGGTGTTTAATTGTTTTTAGACAAGTACTTTCCAGTGGTGAACTTGCTTTCAGAACAAAGGAAATAGTTTGTTTAGGAGCTTTGAAAGTAGTCTTTGAACATAGCCTCCCATGACAAGCACCCATATTTTAATGCTCTCAAAATATCCTTGCAGTAAAATCCTGGGGGTTTTTCCAACAAGTGTTTTTTGTTTCAGACTCCATGACAGAAAGATGTGTATAATAGGACTGAGCATCCTAATGGAATTGCAGAACCGACCACCTGCAGTGGATGCTGTGGCTGCCCAGATTGTTCCTTCAATCCTCCTCCTCTTCCTGGGCTTAAAACAAGTTTGCGCCTCAAGAGAACTCACAGAACAGGAGGATCATGCTAAAGATGAAAAACACGTTGCAGAAGATAATGGTAAAATCTCCCTTTTTCACATTGTGGATTTTGTCTGGATTTAATTTAAAGGGGGTAAGAAATTGCAGTTCATTTTTAGACTCATTAGTCTGCTGAAAATAGCTCCACTTACTGGGTGCTTGAAAGGTCATTTTAGGAATTGATTTTTCTTACCAAACTGTATTCAAAATGTTTCAATGTAACATTTTGTGGAAGAGTAGTTTTGGTTTAAGAGTAAGTTGTAAGTCCACTCTTCTGGGTTGTAATTTTGCCTGTCTTCTTACATTGGCAGCAGGAGTTTGCCAAGACTCCACTAGTTATATTCTTACTCCCTGCAAGGAAGCTGTTCCTGGTAGCCAACTGTTTGAAAGCCCTGCTTGGTTGAATTTCACAGGAGATCCTAGCAGGTGGTCTTTGTCCAAAACCAGCTGAGTTTCCTTGAGTGGACAGGCCCCTAACTGCCAGAAGGGGAAAAACATCAAAGAATGTCTTATAGAGGGAATTATACACGGCATTGCAGACATATCTGTTTGACATGGAATAGTAGGTAGATGGTTTGAGGTCTGAAAATTGGATTGGATGTGAGCAGATTATGTAATCCACTGAAATTTCACGCATGATTGTTCTGTAATGGAACCACAGAATTCTTCTCAATGCATAGGAATACAGTATGGAAAAAGCACAGTAATTTTCAAATCTGTCTTATGATTCAGTCCCTGCTGGCTGCATCTTTATTCTTTCTAAACTGTTACAGAAAGGGCTAAAGGTTTGGAATTGGAGGGGGAAATTTTTCAGTATTGATTGTAAGTCAGAGATAATTTTCCTTAAGTAAGAAATGGCACTGTTTAAAACTGCATGTTGTAGTTGCATTTAATTCAGGTCATAATAGTTTCATAAGTGGAATGGAAGGTAAAGCAAAGCAAGAGGTGTGGGTTTAAGTTGTTCAAATAAGGGAGCATTCTGAAGAACAGCAGGCAGACAGTTGGTCTACATCTGGTTTTTTCATGGGTTTGTGTCCATTTGTGAGGTCTCTGTAATGTAAAAAGCACAGTGATGGACCGCTTCAAAGACATTTCCTCAAAGTTTTTGGATCCTGTAGTTGCACAGTGACTGCATAAAGGAAAGAAGAAAAAAGTGGTGCTTTCACATTCCTCAGATCTGCGTAGGAACAAAAGTGTAACTGCAATGTAGGAAACATTTTAATAGCTTCATTTTTTCCCAAGGCTTTTAAGGTTTTGGGGGAAGGGTGTTAACAGAGCATCTCCTTTCCAGACAAAACCTAGATTTATTGATTGGTTTTAATTTGTGAGTCATTGTTTCCTTATACTTTTCAAACTTTGTTTTACAAAACCTATCAATGCTTTTCCAGAAGAAATACCGAGTGATGAGGATGAGACAAATGTGAGCCAGGTGATGCAAGAGAATCATGGTGGAGGAGGAGGAGGAGGTGGTGGAGGTGGAGAGGAAGACGATGATGAGGATGATGATGATGATGACTGGGATGAAGATGCATTGGAAGAGACTGTTCTTGAAGGATTCAGCACACCTCTTGACCTTGAAAATGGTGTTGATGAATACCAGTTTTTTACACAAGCACTTCTAAGTATGTGTTTTGTGGTTGGTAGAATGATATAACATGGTGAAATCGTTTGGAGATGTTTATGGTCACCACTGGGAAAAAACCCTCTTCTTTATTACAAGTAATAATTTAGATTACTGTAACTGAAAAATGTGATCTTGCTTTCTTATGTTAGTCCTAAGATTTTTTGGCTCACTAGTGCTGCAAAAAAACAGATGCATCCAGAGATTAATTCTCTTCATGTTCTCCTCCAGAACTTTTCAATCACAGCCTAAATAAGTGGGGCTCAGTCACCAGAGGGACTCCTGTATATAGAAATATTTGTCACCTGCTAGATATTAAAGTCATAATGGATAAATTATGCCATTGCTTTTAGTTTTCATATTAGTTTCAAGTCAGAAGATTCAATTCACATTGTCCATGAATAATGGCCACATGGTTGACTTTCTGCTTCAGAAAGGAGAGGATGTAATTAAGTTCCCCCAAAATGGATTGCCTCTGTTAGAGGGGGGATTCTGTGCTAAGAAAACCAGCAGGAATACTGAGCCTGTTTTGCAGTGCAGGTTGTGTTTTAAAACCAACCAGAAATTCCATGTGTTTCATTTTGTTATACCTGACAATCACTTTTCATCCATCCGTGTTCTGACAGCGGTGCAGAGCCGAGACGCAGCCTGGTACCATTCGCTGACAGCGCCGTTGAGCGAGGATCAGAAGAAACAGCTGCAGGAAATTTATACATTAGCAGAGCACCGACGAAGTGCTGCAGGTGAGTCACTTCTCTGGGGCCATTTTGGGTGTTGCAGAGGTGTTGGAACTGCGTGTAATCTGTAACAACAAAGAGAATTGTGCTAATTAACATTTTCTAGGAAGCATGAGTTGGATATTACGCTTACATTATTGCTTGCCTGGAAGTGTGTGTTATTCAGAGAGTACTGTTGCTTCTAATTAATTGCCTTCTCATTGACTCGTGCTGCTGTTTGAACAGGGTATGGACTAATTTTGCACAACCCAACATTTGAAATGAAGAGCAGATTAAGGCAATATCCAGTTGTCAGCCAGGCATTTGATGAAGATTGCTGTTGATTATTAGATGTTTAACAGTTTTGTAACTATTTAACCACTAAAGTTGCCTTCGCAGTCAGTGTGAGGTTTTAGATGTATGGAAAGCTTGCATCATGGAAAATAAATGCAGATTTAATCAAAAAGAATTCAGAAGTATCACATAGACTGATTCTGTAGAGGATTAATTTGTCTGCTGTTGTAGAGGTGTATACATTTATGCCTTTAGAGAAAATCTGAGTGTAATTTATTCCTGTCACTGCATTTAGGGATTGAGATTTGGACTCAACTGAGAGTTTTTTCCACAACTTCACATTCTTAGCTGAACTGTATTGTCTCTGGCAAAGGTGTTCTCTATAGACTATTTTTCATGTCATTTTTCTTCTTTGGATTGTAGAGACTAAGACAATAGAACAACAAAGTGGATACGCATTTGACAATAAAGGACTGATCACAGCATTTAACTTTGCTGGAAGTACTCCCGGTGGCAACTGAAGGATCAGCTACAAAGGTCAATGGGAAGGGTCTCATCATTACATTTTCTTGAAATCATCGTGACTTCTGAGTGATAGGGGAGGGTAATTTAATGCTGCTGAAGGTTTTCTGGAAAATAGCAGTGTGCTTCCCTCACCAGAATGCTCTTTCTAACCAGCTACTGTAATGTACAAATTTTTGTGGTGTTTTTATAATTTGATGGACTGAAAGGAAACATTTGTTCTCAAGGAACCTGAATGACTGGGAAGGGCCAGGCTGCATCTAATTGAGTTGCACTTCTCAGGTTTTTGCTGTGCAGAATTGATAGATTCATATGGATAACAGTGCCTTCTGTTGTACATGTATTGCCTGAACAAATGGATTTTGGAGTGCATTATAATTTTTTAAGTGTAAGGACATTTCTCGATACACTGTAAGCCTTGGTTCCATGTTTTCCAGTCACCTGCTTTTTACTGCTCAGTTTAATTATTCGTTGGTTGCACACATATTGTTGGATTCAGAATATTGCAGCATTTTCCCTATTTGGTGCAGACTAAATGTGTAGACGGAGGTGTCTGTTGGAGTAGCAAAGCATAAGCTGGTTCTGTCAAAGGGTCGTAACAAAATTGCAGGTTATCCCTTGATGCAGGAGTCTTAGAGTATTTCTCTTAGCCATGAATCCACTTGGCTTGAGTTACCATGGCAGGCCTGGCAGGTGGCTACCCTAAATCAACATCTGTGCTACCTCCTGCCTGGACAAGTGGTGTGGCCCTGGCATGTAGATGTTCTGCATGACAGCTTCTTATTTCCACTGTTATTGAAGAATATTGGATTTTACTTTGGATTCTGTAAACCTATTTTCTGATTTTATTCATTCATTACCATTCCAGTGGTATTACTGAATAATGTGGTACAAAATATTTACAATATTTTATTTATTTTGATAGAAGAAACACAGCTTCAAACTTAATTCTTACTGTTACATTTCTGTGATTGTATTTCTGGTCTGCATTCCAGATGGTTATTCTTGTTCCGTGCCGAAATTTCTTTATCTGATGGATTTTTCCCTGAATTTCAAAGACTGCTTCTGCCAGTGGAGGTTTAGATTAGATGTTAGAAAAAGATTTCTTCACTGAAAGAGTGGTCAGACATTAGAACAGACTGCCTAGGAAAGTGTTGAAGTCAACATCCCTGGAAGTGTTTTAACAACATGTGAATGTAGCACTTAAGGACATGCCAAGTGACCATGGCAGTGCTGAGTTAACAGTTGTACTTGATAATCTTAGGGGTTTTTTCCAACCTAAACAATTCTGTGTAACAAGGTGTTTGTGGATAAGTTCAGTTAGTGAGAAAGCAATAGCAGTACTAATTTGAATAGGTGCCCCTCCTTTAGATCTATTGGGATCACAGTGATGTAGGAAAAATCAGTAGGGCTGCATTAGGATGTGAAGTTTGGGTTGGAGATAAAATATTTAGACCAGATTTTGTTTCTACGTGTTAATTTCTTTATGACTTAAAAATATTTACCAGGAAATTCTAAACACATACTGATAATCTATTGCTTTACAGCAATGTCCCAAATGAAAAGTCAAAATCCTTCCTATGCCCTATCAAAATTTCCCCAACTGTAGTAAATACAGCCCCGGGCAGTGCTGAAGCTGTCATTTTTATATGTAAGAGAAATTCTAGTTGAGTCTGGTAAATCTGAAGCACTCTATGCCTTGGCTTTGGGAAAAGGCTGAAGTGTCTCTGCTTGTTCCTTCTGGAATTTTCCTAGCTTGGCAGCTGTGGAGCATAAGGTTCCCCACTGCTTTCCTTTTTCCTGCACCTTTGTGTCAGACTTGGGTGCTGTTCTCTGCTGCTGCCTTGTGGGTTTTTTTTTTTGTTTTTCCCCACATAGCAGCTGCAGGATAAAGTTGGCCTGGTTCATGCAGGTTTTTCATTGGTGCTACTCAATTAAATAGCAACAGTGAAAATTTCTCACTTTCAGGCCTATTGTAAACATGGAAAACTGTGGGAGTTCCAGAGCTGCATTGGACAGGCTCTTTAAGCTCAAGCAGCAGAGGGCCAGGATATCCTTTATTTTGAATGTCAGGCTATGAAAATTAGAGGTTACTTTTGCCAATTTAGGCCTGGGCTGTATGGTCTGAGACAGTAAGTAGGAAAGCATTACATCCAGTTTGTTGAGGACTTCCTCAGAAATCACAAAAGTTTTGATATATTTCGAAAATTTAATGGTTTTTAGAAGTTAAGGGCATTGATGACTTCTCTCTTACCTGTCAACTGATGTTAAGTATTAGGCAGGTGAACTATTTAAGCCCTTTATTTTATTAAAAGAAACAAGATTGTCAGGTTAGGTTTTTTCCAAAGTCCATTTGCCTTCTCTACACTGGCATGCAGAGTAGAAGAGGGATTTATTTTTTTTCTGCTAATGAGGTTGCTTGCACAGTCACAGGCTTATATTTAGGAGTTAATGTGTTCAAGGGTAAGTCTGCTTTTGCATAGCATCATCTTTGTGTCACTCTGCTGAACTACAGCTGCTCCCTAGTTCTGCTTCTTGTGTACTTTTGAAATCAACTGCCAAGAAAATTTCATCCAGATGTTTCTTACAAGGGGTTTAATCAGCAGCACAGAGTCGGGAACCTTTGTTGTCTGTTTTGCAGTAGGGACGGAGATGTCTGAGGGAATGGCAAGTAAAAAGGTTAAATGCCCTTCCCTTCCCAGGAGATTCATGAACAAATGTTTCTACTGGCAAAAGCAAATGTTAATTATTTTATTCCTTTTTTTGAAAAAGGTTTTCATCCAAAAAGATTTATCAGACTCTAGCCTCCCCTTTAACATATGGTTCTCTTTTAACATGATAAATATCCATTTGTACGTGATCATAAATAGGTAATGGATTTTTAGGAGTTTCTTTCTGAGCTGTGCCCAGCTTTGTACTACATTAAAGGGAAAGTAACACAAATGTGGATTACTGTCTCATTTCAAGCCAAGGTAATCATGGAATATCAGATACCAGCATTGCCAATCAAGCATGATGTATTTGCTGTTGGAAGTACAGAGAATCATGGATGTATTGTAAAATAAAACAAAGGCTGGTAAGTGGTGACCTATGTTGCCATGTGCCCACATTCCCAAAGTATGAAGGTGACTCGTGTGGATGTTACAGTGGCTTTACATAGGAAATTAGCATTATGGGGGTTATAATCATTGCAAATGTTAACTTACATAAGCTGCTTTTTCAGATAAAATTAACTGATCCTGGGTATTGAATTGCCTATGCTGTTTTGTCACTCTTGAAAGGAAAATAAGAATCACCACATGTTTTCACTGCTTCTTTTTGCTCTCGCTCTCTTTCAACATTGAAGTACTTGGTTTGCTTTCATCACAAAGCAGAATCTTTAATCACATTGGCAAGCTTCAGGAAGAGTGCAGACTATCAAGCTGAGGAAAAAACCGAAAAATCCCAAACCTCAACAATCCCCCACAACCCACATGTGCACAGTCTGACTGAAATAAATATGCCTTGGGAGTGTGAGTCAAAATATGTAAAGAATGTTACACAAAATGATATTGTGAGATTCTTTGCTTTAGGGAAAAATATTGCCTGTGGGGTATCAGGGAGACATGAGATGAACTGCTTTAGGACATGCCCTTTGCCAGTGAAGTCCTGGCAGTTTGTGACTCTGGATTCCATCATACATTGTAGAGGAGAGGCAGTAGAACAATTGAGGATTTATTTTTTCTTACTACAAAGCAAGAATCTGAATTGAGACTTTTGTGAGCCAAAGGAATTGTAGACAACCTGAATGATTAACTGTCTTTTGTTTCCAGAATACTTGTCAGTCTTTTTCTTATCTCTTTTCCTTTTGTTTGCCAACCATGATGTTATGGAATATTTCAGGGACTATTCAAAATACCTGAAAAGGTAAACTTGAAACAATTCTTATAAAATCTGTTGTTCTTGAACCAATGCAGCCTGTCAAGTGCATTTCTATATATAGAACAGTCTCTCATTTGACATATGCAGAGGATACAGAACTACAAAAACCCCTCACTCGTGCCTGTGGCTTGATGAACCTCTCTGTGATTTACTGCTTATTATGGGTCCTTTGCAATCCTCACACCTTAGACTGAAATTTGCTCTAAGGATAGGCAAAAATGCACTATGTAATGTAGTACCCAGTCCCTGTCTGAGATGGGCCATAGTCTGTCTTAATAATGTTGATGATCTGGTGGTCAGTTCCTCAAGGATCTCCATCTCTAACTGAAGACATTCGTCAAGTCCAAGACTGTCCTTTCAGGTGGACAGGGAATCAATTTTCCCTCACTGCAGCAAAGCATACAGCGGATGTGGCTGTGAACTTCTTCATCTTATGAGTGAAATAGCACCCTTTTCTCTTGGATGCTTAATCCTACCCCATGTGGATGGGTTACAGTAGAGTTGGATGTTCCCATGTGTAAAGGAAGTCAGACACTATTCCAGATACCATAAAGTCTTTGTGTAAAACCCTGCCCTAAAGAAGATGTATGAGCAGGCCAAGCTGCTTGCTTTTGACACCTATTCCACTGCTACTGCTTTTGGAAAGCCAATCAAGTAAAACCAGTGTGAAATGAATGAGAACTAAAGCAGTACTTGGGCACTAGACTAGGTAGAAACTTTTCTGTCCTGTGGATCTAATCGCAAAATTCATTGCAGGTACACTCAGATGCTTTTCAAATACAACATGCAACGTCTGTATGGATATCAGTACCCTGACTCTGACAGCCATTAATGAGGGGTGAAGACTCTAATATGATTTTCCTCTGGCAGAAATCAGATGCATCCCTTGAAGTCTGGTAACTACATGTCCTGGCTGATGTGCAATCACCAACAGGAGACACTCAGTGGGATTACAGTCTCTTAAAGATTATCAGCATACATCCTGCTAAACGGATACCACAAGTGCTCCATGTCTAGGGAGCTGGCTGATGAACTGCTCTTGGGCTAAGAGAGTTTTGGGGAACACCATTTCAGGGAGGATCCACAGGCGTATGTAATTGTGATGAATGGGAAAGAATCCATTTAAATGGAGGTGATCTGCAGTGTTCCCAGTGTTGCCAAGACTTTCTTAGAGGAGTATCCAAGAACTTGGTTCCATGCCATGGAAGAAAATGGGCTTGAGCAGCCCTGAATTTGTTGCAATGCTTTGAACTTGGGATCAGAAAGCAATTCCAGTCTGGGTTTTCTCATCCCCTATTCCAGACCTGATCAGTTTAGGGTTTCCCCTCTTCCACTGCTACTGCTTTTGTAAAGCCAATGTAGCAAATCCAGTGTAAAATGAAGAAGTAGAGCAGTGCTTGGGCCATGGACAGAAACTTTCCTGGCCTATGGATCTAATCCCAATGCTCACTGTAGAAGTGCCTGCGAGTTTTGCAAATGGCTCTAATGGAGACAGGTTTTTACCCAAGCAGTTTGGAAGGTTCTAGTGTTTGGATCACTGCTGATACCTTCCATTGGTAGTTGCCCATATAAGAAAAAAGATTAGTTGAAAGTGGTATATTAAGTCTAAGATTGTCTTTATAGGCTGTATAGAGGTTCACAACTTTAAGTGCTTAGCTCTGTGCATCATGAGGTAGGAGATGACTTTTCAGATACACTGATTTCTTCAATGTGAATACAACAGTGTAAACTCCATGATTCACCTGAGAGTGCTGGTGAGGGGCTGCCTGCTGGATCACTTGGCATATTACATAAAGTGAAATGCAAAAACTGAAAAATTACTTGATACTTATAGCTGTTTAGCAACAAAAATGAGTGTTTTCTTGAAAATGAGATTTTAATGTTCTCAGGTATATTTTATTTTTCGTGTTTCATGCCCTTATGCAAAATTACTACAAGACATAGAGGCCTGTTATTTTTCCACAGGACTGTTTACCATTGAAGGTTTTTATCCAAGAATTGTTCCTCATTTTTAGGTATTTACAACACATTTGTTAGTTAAGTTGCGCATATCCATCTTTCACCACTTTTCATGCACAGAGATATTGGAAATGAGCTTTACAAAAGGAAGAACAGTGCTTTGAAAAGAGAAGACTATGCATAAGCAGGTTATTTTTAGAAAAGAGAAAAACTATGGCCTCTGAAGAAAATACAAAACAATAAATATTTATACAGAAATGCATGAGCTAAAGAAATTAATATTAAGACAATATAAGCAAGACACATTCTTTGATCACAGCTGTAATGTTTATTTTTTGTTGCCAAACAATGTGTGACACTTGCTTTTGAGTGCATGTGCTTTTGGAATTACGCTTAATGTAAATCCCATGAAATGTTTTGGAGCTTAAAAAGAGACCAAAGAGGTCATGCGGATTTCTTTTGATATTAAAAGCAAAGATATGAGCCCGTGCCTGCAGTGACTAGAGGGAGCCCACTATGTGCTACATTAGCAGATTGAATTGCAGGATCATCGCCTTTGTAAGAAGCTTGAAATACTAAACTGCGGGTTGGCTTTGAGGGCAAGAATTGGCAAATGCAAAGCATGCATCGATGACAAGAAGAACCTCTTCCTAGCTTAAAGAATTCTGTACAGTGTTCTCTTAAGCTGTGCTGAATTTGCTTTAAAAATAGTAATAAATCTTTTTGCTTAGGTCAAATGTTACATCTGTTGTGCATTTATATGGGAGGAATAATATTTCTTTAAAAAATGCAACATGCCACCTACCAAGGAGACAAATCTCCTTTTATAGCCTCTCTTCACACAGCCATAAAACTTATCTGCATGAACACCCCAGATTAATTTTAAACAAATGTGTATGTTAACCAGAATTAATATGTGCATTTGTGTAGCACTGTGTTTGTTAATCTCTGACTTGTGAAGGCAACTGTTCATGTGCACACACTGTCTGTGAAAGAACATAGCTGGTGTTTGATGCAGAATACCCAAATACAATTCTCAAAATATCAAACTAGTGAAGATAGTCATCTTGTAGTCCTGAGAGAGGGGGGATTGCACCAGAGTTTGGGCAGTCTTCTGCGCATGGAATTCGTAAAGAAGATACTTTTACCAAGCCTCCACAGGACAAGAGATGAATCCAGCTGGAACTGCAAGTCTAATATTTGTATCAGCAGAGTGTTTCCGTGATGGTGAGTTCCTGAAGTAGCCTGTTTGCTAAATTGCACTGATTGATGATGTTTGCCCCCTTCTGTATGGGCCACTTCTGTGAATCCACCTCAGTCTCTCTAAATGTAGTCGTTAGTGATCCATGTTTTTAACTTGAGAGGCTCAATCAGTGTAGTTTTCCCAAAGCTGTAGCAATGTGTTGGGGCTAGCATGAGAAATTAAAGTTTTGGCTCAATGTAAGTGCCTGGGAGTTTTGCTGTTGACTCTAATGGAGCTAAGATTTTGTCCAAGCAATTTTCTAGGTGCTAGTGTTTGGATCATTGCTTATACCTTCCAGAGAAGCTCTGCCGAACATAGTTAATTTATGAAATTGCTCAGTAACAGCGAGTTCCTCTGTTGAGCTGCACTTTTAATCTGTCTAGCAGTGACATTGTTTAATTGTATTTTGTGTGGGTTGCTTGATGTGATGAGCATTCCTGTAGGAAGAAATGGTTCTCAGCTGGGTGATGAATAATGTCCCAGTTGCAAATTCCTCTTGATGCTTTGAAGTGAAGCTGGTGACTTGGAAGCAGAACTCGAGGTGACTCATGGTATCATCTGTATCATATATTGGGGTGTTGGGAAACCCTTCTGCAGGTATTAACAAATATGCTGCATTGGTTCTGAGCCACTTTTAAGAGGCTCTGAAGAGTGTATTTTCTACCCGAGTAAATATACAGCTCCTGTGCCACTTCCTGCCCTCTGACAGTGTTGATCTTTTAGCTGGAATCATGTAATTAACCCAAGTTCTGACTCCCAATCTCTTAAAATGGTAATTTGTTTTGTTTGGTCCCCATCAATGGTGAAATATGATCAGTGTTTGCTTTCTCTTGTTACCAGGTATGCTAAATTAATAATTTAAAGAATTTAATTACCTGTTTGATTAAGTTACTGAGATTTTAACCAATCCCATGCAGTTTCCTCGTGAATTTGTTTTTTTTTTTCTGGCAGAGCTTGTTACATGGTTCTGTGTTGCTCCTCAAGAAAACTATCTGTAGCCATGTAAATGAGATTCAGAGTAAAATACATAGTATGGAAAGGTCATATCAGTATATGAATAATGGATGGCTTCCTTTTTTAATTAAATATATTGGTCTATCAGCACCCTGTAGAGCAGAATGTTCAACTATAACAAATCAGGGTGCCTTAAGCAGTTTCGATTAAATGTAAATAATCCATACTGTCCTTTTTTCACACAACATGCCTTGCCTTGCACCTGACTGCCTTGAGAGGATGTTGTGCAGAGTGTGGTAATGGAGCCAAATGGCTGTTCCTTTGTGTAGGGATTTGACCACAGCCACGGATCTGACATGGCCCTCAGCAGCAGCTGGGGCTGTGCTCTGGAAGAGCTACATCACAGAGAAAGCACACCCTGTGTCGTGTTTTCCTCCTGCCTTAAGTGTTTTCCTGGGGGATGCAGGAGGCTGAACAAGACTGCAGCAAGAGTAATTGGAGAACACCACAGTGCATCTGAATGTGCACTGAACTGAAGGCTTACCACCATCCATTTCTATGTATAGACCACTCTGAAATGTGTTGGCATGAAGGGAGATTAAACAGAGACATGGAGTCTAGTTCCTCAGTGTAGCAAGGATCATAGCTGTTGCGTTCTGCCAAATGAGAATCAACTCAGGGCGAACAGCATAATTAGTTCTATTTATATTATTGTTTTGAAGAAAAGCTGACAGGCTCTGTCTGCAATGTTGTGATGGAATGAAAAAAAAGCCAGCCTGGTCAAGGGAGTCCATGTGCAAGCGCTGATTTCACTGGTAGAACAAGCATGGAAATTGCTCCCAGGAAGAGTTACTACTCCTGATGTTCAGTTACAAAGTATCTATCCCATTGCATGTTTAATCAGAAAGTTGACTGATCCCATGAAGATAGGTCTGAGTTTAAGAGGTTGCGTATACTCTCCCACTGGGCTTCTCTGTTAGGTTATGGCTGATCTTGGAACCCAATGTTGTCTGAGGCACCAGGCTGGAGGCTCTGAAGGACTTTCCTGGCTGCCAGGGGTGGTTCTGTTAAGAAGAGAGAACTCTGCACAGTCTCAGGATGCCTCGGTTCTTGTGGTTGCTTCTTACTAAGTGTTGTGAGGGCACATTTGATTGTTTAATGGATTTTTCTATTGCTTGGTGATGGATATCCTTCTAATAAAATACATACACTGAAAAACCACTGCATGGCTGAAGTAGCAGCTGTTTGTGGTCACAAAAATCAAGCCCGGCTGCCTGTCACAGAAGCAGTGCTTGTGCTCGTCTTCATCTGCTTTGATAGGCTTTGTTACCCTCTTGCTTTGCTGTCTGTTCTGTAGCTTCAGGATGCAGAGCTCTTCCAGAGCAGGGTCTTGCCTTAGATTTTCAGCTTCTGCTTTTTGTAAACACAGAAATCTTCCCACTCCATGATGATTCTGGATTCCTCTGTCGTCTTCTCACATGCACCTCTTTGGGGGTTTGTGGCAATGATCTGCTGAATTAGGAAGAACTGTGGAGTGATGTTAGACTTTATTGTCAATAGATATTCCCAGAAAGCATGGATCATGAGATTCTCTTACTATACTTTTTCTTCTTTAGATTCAGTTTTGTATAAAAAGTTCTATGTAAAATGTTTTCAAATACATTTTCAGCAATTTTTCTTTCAGCATTTCAGGTTCAAATTATTGAATCAAAGCCCAAATCCTGATATGAAATTCTATAATTGTGCTGCAGGTTGGAGAAGATACAGAAAACATGAGGCAAGCACATCCAAAATTAACTATGACAAGAAAAAGAGAGTATTACTGTAAATACTCAGTTTATAGTTTCATATTCTTGTTCTGTTCTTAGTTTTAAGGGAAGAGGAAGATTTAATTTGCCTTTTTTTTTTTATTTGGATATGGAGCTGTAGTTGATTTTTAGCTCTGGAATTTACTTCTAGACGCTATTGCTGCAGGAATATGTAGCACTGGCTACTTCATGTCAGGGGACGTGTGCTAGTTTATTTAGTTGCCATCTTGGTGGCTTTCATCCAAGGTCACTTGTGTTATGGGACACCTGAGTTCAAGATTTATTCTGCTGCAGTAGGCTGCCCAACAGGATACCAACAGTTCATAATTTAAAGAATTTCCAAAGCCATATTAAAGCAGTGGGAAGCATTTCATCCCTTCCTGGATGATTTCCATTGCACAATATAACTTTGTGCAATAGCATTTTCTTACTGTTTTTTATAATATCCCCCTTTTGGCTGAAGAAAAATAGAGAGACAAAATTACCATCTGTGGATATGACCTCTAAAGATACACAGGTGAACACTAGGATGTGGAATGCTAATGGAGAGATAAGGAAAAAAATAAGCATACTACCTGATTTTAGGCACCTAATTTAGATTAGGAGGCCTATCTCTTTAGGTTTTTGTAGAAGGGTGCGGGATAGCCAGAGTTGTGCTCCTATGCCATCAGATGCTCTAAATCACCCTCCAGCAAAGTCTACTTCTTTCTCTTCTTATGAAGCAAGCTTAGGGAAATGAACCACCCAGATTGGGTGGAGAATTCTGCTAATGTGAGTGAACTCCTGGTGGGTTTATTTGAAGGGGAAAGAGAAACACTCGGGGAGGTTATAACCTAAAAGTAATTAGAGAAGAAAAGTCTTCACCTCTGTTTGCTGATTGTGTGCAAGTGTACAGTCAGTTTTGCTGATGCTTGTGCATAAGAGAGATTCTGAAACATGAGTAATTTAATGCATATGCTTTGTCTTGCTGTGGTGAATTATAACCTTTCCTTGCCCAGGAGCTGAGCTACAGCTCTTCTTCTGATTTAGAGTGTGTTATGTTGACTTAATTGCACCATTTATTGTGACTTTTTTGGTGCTTTTTAGTTTTGCTTTTTACTGTGGATGCTCTAGCCCAAGTAAATGATACTACAGCATTCAGAAAACTTGTCAGGGGGCATTCAAGTCAGCACTTCATCAGTGAGTGCTATGAAAGATAATCTATGAATGTTGTAGGAGCTTGAAAAAAGGCTATTGGCAGGAAGAGCCTGGAAATCTGCTGAATAGAAGCACCTAAAGGTATTCATGGTTCTGATTCAGAGTTACTGCATGTGTTGAGTCCCTGGGCATGTGGTGTCCAGATCCTGGGCTTTGTGGTGGCCATTAGCCTATCCTTTAGAATTAGGGGAAAATCCTAAAGAAAGGAAACATACACCCCTTGGAGGAGCATGTTACAGAGCTGGATGTTCTATCAATTTCTACTACTAGCCCTGCTTGAGAACTTAGAACCACCAAATACTTGAAGGGAGCGTAGGAGGTTCCTAGCCATCCTGCTGCCCAGAACACTGTCAGCTCAGAGATCAGAGAAGATAGCTCAGGATTTTATCCACCCAGTCTTGCTGCTCTTCCTGTAGAATGGGCAGGGGGAACTTGAGGGTAGCAGAATAACTTGGCTGGCCTATGTGGGCAGAGATGATTAGGAGGGCAGGTGTTTGACTTGTTCAAAATGTGATAATGGCAATAATCTTGAATGAAATGGCTCTGCTTCAAACCAAGAATAATTAGACTTTGCATTTGAAAGGAAATGAGCAGGAAAAGCAATAAGCATTAGGCATGAGTCCCACTACCATGCAGTTTCTGACTCTGGAAACTACAGCTTGCTTCAAGTAGCGTTGGTTTCAACTGTAAGGCTATGTCACTTCCTCAGGGCAGTCCAAAAGCTGAAGCATGAACTACACAGTTCTGTGGTATCATGAACTATAGATTTGTGGGGGAGGGGAAGCTATAAAAGAAGAACTTAGCTGAGGAACTAGTGGCTGTTCGGATTGCAAAGTGTCAGCAGGCGTCTGGTAGGTTCTGCTTGCTGAGGAAAGCAAGTGGCTTATTATTCACAAGAGAAAAGAAACATCTCACTGACAAAAGATCTAAGCATGGGGAAACAGATGAATGGAGGGATCTCTGGAGGTTTCAAGGAGTTGGGTTCTGACCCGCGTGTTCTTAACCTTTTCCAAGATGACAGGGCATATTGGTGAAGGAGAAAAGGCTAGGCAGGGAAATACTAGCTTTTGAGGGTTGTGAAAGGCACCTGCAGTCATTTACTTTGTGTTGCTGCCAGGCATGTTCCTGACCCTGCAACTTTGCTCAAACGTGGTATGGGGAGTCACAATCAGCACAAATGTGCCTTCCAGTCTCCTGTGTTGCTGTCCAGCTTCTTTGCAGTGATCTGTCCGTGAGGGATACAGATGTATACTGAATATATTTGTGTAATATATTGTCTCTTTATGGATGTACTGCAAAGCCAGAAAGGACAGACTGAGCTGTGGGAAGGGCTAGATAACAATGTGGCACTGAGGAAAAGGGGACACGCAGGTATATGCAAGTTTAGGGAGAAGTTAGAAAGCTGTTAATCCAGCTGCAGAGCCTGTGTTTTCTCCAGTTCAGAACACATTTGTAACTCTCTCCTAGATTCTTACTGTCCCTTTTGGGGGAAACACTTTCTCTGCGGTACCAAACCTAGGTCACATCTGCCACCTTCAGGTAAACACCCTAGCTCAGCAGTTCCGCCAGCGTCTCCTCTTCATGGGCGGGTTTTGCCTGCAATGCTTCTCCAAGGGACACACATTGGGGCACTGCTTGGAGATGCCTGGCCTGGGGCTGTGGTGGTGTTTAAGTCACCCTGCCAACTGTGTGGGATGAAGGGATGGATGTGGTTGCCCGCAGAGCCGGGACATGCATGGGCAGGGCAGGCGTGGCTGCTCCACTGTCCACGGTGTTGACCAGGGAGTTGCTTCAGTGGGCATCCTGCTGGGTCTTACAAAGGTCAGCTGCTCTATAATCTCCCTGTCTATAATATCTCTGTGTCATTTCTCAAACGGTGTGGCCTGCTGGAACCCAGAGATTTTTACCATGGCAAGTAACTGAACATCTCCAGCTAGAGGCATGTCTCCTATTTCTTTGCAGAAAGCTGCTATTACTGAAATAACTATCTACTAAGCTGAGCACAGTGGGGAGTTCTCAGGAAGATGATCCTTCTGAAATGAGTGTGGAATTCTTCTGAAAGTGGCTACATCAAAGCAAGGAGCAACTCTGCTGCTGCCATCCCAGCACATTAGCTGAAGGAGCTGCAAAGCCTGAATCCTTAAAATCCTGACTGAGCTGATATATCTGAGCTTCTGTATGCTCTTGATTACAATACTTGATTGCCTGGAACTGCTTACAGTACCTAAAAATATCTGATATATTCAAACTATCAATGACATATCCGGCATATAGTACTGGGTGCCGCCCACTGGCAGGAAACTTTTTATTTTCATCACGTGCCTGATTTGCTACAGGAGCCAGAGAGGCGGGGCTGACACTGGAGGTGTCCCTTATGACCTATCTAGCATGCTGAATTGGTTCGTAGTTCAAAGTTTTGTCAACCTAACAGCTCTTTGTGAAATGTGGTTATTTAAATTGGTGTAATCTCTCTCATGGTGTGGAAGAGCTCCTTTGAGTCCAGCCGTTCCTAGGAAAGCTGATAGCAAAAGATGTTCCTATAGGTTTTATTAGATACTTCTGTCACTGTGGTTTGGTCTACAGCAGTGTTTGGGTCCATGAGAAGATCCTGTTGAGCTCAGCTGTACCATTCTATGGGTGACTAGCATTTAGAGATTTAACATTTTTAGAGTAAGATAGATTTATTTTTCATTTTGTTGATGTGTTCTTGGATCCTTCTGACAGAGTATGTATGGCAGTCAGGCTCACAAAAGAAATCTCAACACCCACCATCACCTTGATTCCCTAGGCCAACTGAGCGTCCAAGGAAGGAGTGTGAGAGAAGATCCTATATCTCTAAACACATAATTTCTGATGCTGTAACTTCTACCAAGCATCCCTTTTGGCATCCCTTTCTGAAAAGCTCTTGCTAGACTAGGACTCTTTTTCCTCCTGCTCCTACTTTTATTTTGCATTTGGTCCTGTTTCTATTTAATTCAGGGAATGACAGAATGGCTTTATTCAGAGTGGCAAAACCTTGGTTGTAAGGGCCAAAAAGTTTTCTGTATCAAAGCCTTTCATACATAAGAGCTTTTTTCCTGTGTGTGTTATTCCTTTCAGTTGCAGGTGAAGGAGATGAAGTTTCATTTACAACAATCTTACTTTCAGCGTAAGGGCTTGTCCTCAGAATTGTTGTTAGCATGGGACATTTTTGTATTATATATTAGAATTCATGTGATTTTAGAAATCTCTGCTTCATTCTTCCTACATGTTCAAATAATGGCTGTGCAAAGGAGGCTACTCATCTTGCCAGTGCCAAGCAAGTACTCATTTCTGCAATTGATGTACCAAGTCTTTGCCTGCAGGACTGTGTTCTATATAGGGAGAGTCAACTGTAGAGGAAAAGCTCCGAGAGTTCAGCACTACCATTTATAAACTTGCAACAGAATACAAAAAGTGTTTCCCATCGCAAGTTGTGCCTGGGGACATGTAACATGTATTGTCTTTCATCCCGTCATCTTCAAGAATGATGTACGTGTAACTTTTTTTCTTTCTCTCTCTCTCTTTTTTTTTAAAGTGATCATTTAGGGAGATCAGGTCAGGCAGATCTTAGCTAGCCATCAAGGTGATTTTCATTCTGTATGTTGTCAATTTGTCATTCCCAGAAGGCTAAGTTTTTGGTTAGATTTGATTGTATGAGGTGATAGGCAGAGGTTTAGTTTTCCTCTTTTGGCAGTATTCAAAGCTTAATTGATGGTGGTTGCAGGAAGATGTCTGATACCTTCAGACACTAAAATGTTTAAATTAAGTGAGATATGATTGTCAGGCCAGCATATTCTGTCAAGTGGAAGAGAGCCTCATTAGAGCAGAGCAATGTCTGTTTTATCCCTGTTATAAAATATTAGTCTTCTGACCTGATTATTCATATGGAGATTTTAGGGAGAGACATGGAGCACCCCCAGTTGCCTGTGAATTGTCTCAACATACCACTTCTTTTCCAGAGATACTCAGCCCCTAATTTCACAGGTCTCTGGCATGACTAGACCCAAGGGAAACTTCTTATGTGCTTTTTCTTCCCTGTAAAGCAGGAAATTGCCAATTTTGCATCAGCAAAGGAATGAGAGTTTGATGGAGGTCTCTCTATGCTCCACTGGGATGTACAGTTATGATGTAAATTTGCCAATGGTTTGTGCTGCCCAACAGAATTCCTACCTTAAGATTGTTTGCAAGTGTTCTGTTTTTGGAGAACATATCAAGGTAATGTCTCCGTGATTAAAGAGGCAACAGATTAGCTGTGGCAGTGTGTTTCATCCTAATGAACAAGAGCAAGACCCTGGCCTACCTAATTTAGTTGACCCTGCTTGGAGCAGGTCATTGGATTAGATGACCTGCGGAGCTCCCCTTCAGTCTAAATTATTCCATGATTCCAATAAAGCTGCCTGAGCACATGGCCAGAATCAAAGGTGCTGTGTACAGCTAGTGCTGGAGCCATTACTGCTGGAGCTGTTCCTGGGCAGAAGTTTGTCTTCAAGTGCTTCCTTCATTTCTCCAGGGAAGTGTGGAGGGACTCAAGAGACAGTTTTTGGGACTGTGCTGTGGTGTGGCCAGTTGTGCAGCCTGAACACTCCAGCACACGAGTCCTGACATGCCTCTGCCTCCCTGCATCCCATACTCACTTCATTGCCTGTCCCCATGGATGTGACTGGATGGCTACTTTTCTGCAGGAGTTACACTGAAGAAGACTCCATGCAGCCATATGGAGCCCCTTTGGGCAGCCCTGGTGTTTTGTGAAAGGCTCAGAAATCTCCAGGTAGGAAAAGCTAAGGCCACCTGTCACCCTACCCTAGTGATCCATTGCTCTTCAACGATGAGTGGGTCATTGTCTGTGTTCCTCACAGAGTTGTTGGTTACACAAGCCAGCACCAATTGATACTGAGGGCAGTCCTGCATTTTCACTGAGATGCAGCTTCCACATGTCCCTTTCTGCTACTTCCAGACAAGATAAATCATGCAAGACTTTAACTTTGTTTTCTACAAATTGTCTTTTTCAGTGCTGTGTGCCATGAAATATCCCTGTAAACAGTCAGGAACTGATAGAACTGAAGTTTCTTTAAGTTATGTGTAAACTGAGTTTAAGCCCAAACAGTGACATTTATTGAGGCAGGTGGCTTGTTGAATAGTATGCTCAACTGCAAACCATGATACTAAATGTCAGTCCAGGAATGCCATAAATCCCATCTGAAAAGTGCTCAGGTTGTTTTATGTTTCAACATGTTAGTCCTAAACTCCTCACATAGGAAAAGAATAAACAGTGTGGGTGGCATAATTGTTAATTTTTTATATCCCAAACATATGCTTTTAGCAATCAGGACCTCATAAATTTTCTCTCAATGCTTGTCAGCATTGCTTTGCTTTCCAGCTAGGGGCTTTGAACTCTGCTGGCCCTTCTCCAGAGCTGTCGTCTTGCCTGCACTGATGTCTGTGGTTTTGGGGGTCTTGTGACAATGCTCCTGTGTAAAAAAAGTAAAGCTTATATCAGTGAAAGACAGAACTTGACAGGTAAGACTGAGACTCATTCCCATTTTAAATGGGCCTTTCTTTACTAATAACCCTCTCCTTTGTACTCCCATCCCTGCCTCAAGCTGTGGTTGTCCTACAGCTTGTTTCTTTTAGGCTTAGCCTTTTGCAGCCTGTGCTGCTCCAATACTCATTTATTCCACAAGTTTCCCACCTGACTGGGATTTGGAAGTCCTGCTCTCCCCTTCAAAAGGATCTGTGTGAACAGTGCCACCAGATTTCAAGACTGTTTCAGTGGCCTGTTCTGACCTCTGGATAAGGCTCTGCAAAGCCTGTGATTGCATCTCCTGGAGATGGGCTGCTGCAGGGCTTACTGTGAGCAGGAGTTCTTCTCAGGGAAAAGGATTCGAATTTATTTTGATTTCATACAACTTCCTTTCTGTTTTGCTACATTTCTTTTTTTAAACCCTCACTAACATTGCTCATTATTCAAAACCTTTTGACGAATATTTCCTGGAGGCTGAGGTCTGATACATTTTGGAGGCACTGCTGAGGGTCTATCTCCTGCAGTGTGACTTGCTTTCCTCTGTTCAGGCCCTCATGCCTGTTCTCATAACAGGACCCTGAGCACAAAGCTGCTCAGAACTCACCTGAGGAGCCAGAATGGCAACATCCCCCTTTCCTCCAGCATGAACTCATTTAATGCTTCAGGCTGGGGTGTGAATGCCAACGTATGAACCCCTGCCTGGTGGGGATGGCGTGGCCAGTCACCCTTTCTCAGTCATCTTAGGCCATAGTGTCCCCCACTGCCCTCCCAGCCAGGTGAAACTTGTCCTGGGAAGGTTTCTGCTTGCCTCACAACAAGCACTCCTCCTTAGGTGCTTGGGAAATGGCTTTCCCTTACTGAAACTCCACAAATGCAGCACTTAGTTGGGATGTCTCTGATGACAGAGAAGAGAGTGCAGAAGTTGTTTGCAACCCTAAACACACTCCTCTCTGACATACTCTTTTTCTCCTTTTGCTGAAATCAGATTTCACCTTGGTAAGTCTAACCCTGTAGCAGACCCACCACAGGGACGTATGTCATCTTTACAGAGGAAGAAAAGTTGCAGGAAGAATGATGTAGTGCTGAAGTTTTTCAATGTGGTAAATTTAAGGTACTCAATTTACACTATTATAACTCTTCAAAATGATCTAAGAAAAACAGCTCTGAAGCCCAAACTTTGCTTACTTCTCAAGTGCAAAGATTAACCTTTTGTGAAATCTTCATGTTAAACCTAGCTGCAATTTGGCAGGAGTTTAGGGAGGAAGAAGGAAATGGTCTGGAAAAATGATCATGATTTAAGAAGATCTTCTTAAACAAAGCAGCCTAATTCTTTTATCTCTATTTATCTAGCCTGCCTTGCAGAGAGCATTTCTTGGCTATCAAAGCACATTTACTTGATCTTTCTTTTATGTGACTAAGACTTTGTCAACCAGTTCCTGGATTTTAACTGTTCAATTCTGCAAGCTTAGTATTCTTTTAACATTGGTTTGTATATAATTTCCTATACTTAGGAACAAATTGAAAAAAACAGTTTCCCACCATATGGAACCATATGTGCCCTCACAGGAGTCAGCAAAATGGCTGGGATATTTAGACTATTTAGCAGAGACCTCTACTTGAATTAAGAGTGTGCAGCCAGAGCACTGAAGAGATGTTTGCTCTGGCAGGGTGGTCTGCAGCCTACAACTGTCAGTGGCTGTGGCAAGTGGTCAGCAGCTTATCTGCAAGAGCTGTGTTAAACATCGAATGAAATGAAAGTTATAGGTGGAACATCCTGTTTGAAAAATTGAGATTGTGCTGTGGTTTACTGTGGACGATTGGGCTGCAGGGTTTGGGAACCCCTAGTCTGTGTGGCCAACTGCTAGAAGGTGGTGAGTCACTGTCTTTGCCTGGGAGTTCTTCAGATGGCTGGAGAACCCGAGCTTTGATTTCAGCTGCTGTGGAAGAGTGGATCCATAGATAGGTCTCCTCTCTCAGCTCCTGTCTATCACTCTCTTGCTTATGAGGGTGGCTGCTTCCCTCTACCTGCACAATCTGGGTGTTGTCATCAAGACTGAGGTGCCAGAAGGAGAGATGCCATCTGTGCTGGTTTGTCTTATGCCACAATGATCCCTGGGAGCAGAGAACTACAGAAGATCTTTACTTGGACCTGATTTACATTGGTTTTGGGTTGTTGGACCTTTTAACTCCAGAGACCCAACCCAGCCTAAATTTTACTCTTTCTTTGTTGTCTAAAGATTGCTAATGCACTAAGTACATTATTCTGTGGTATCTTCTGTGTTTCCTTAGATGTGAGCAGCTGAAATTAATGTAGCCCTGCCTAAGCAAAGACAATAGTAGGGTTTTTTTGGTAGTGCTAACCAAGGCATTGCCAGTAGCTGTTTGCAAAAAAAAAAAAACAAAAATCCAAAACAAAGACAAAAAACCCACCCTGAAACAAACTAAAAACCACACAACCCCACAACTTTTAACTTAGGGCAGCTTCCATATTCCCCTTTTCCATCCTTCTTCAAAGTCTGCTGCTTGCCCATATTGCCCAACTGCGACTCTGTGGCCCTCTGGACTCCACCAGCCCTTGTTCAATGAAGCCTGCAGAGCAAACATAACGTGGTTGTGTTGCAGAACACTTGCAGCACTGATCAGCATCTTGTAAGTGGTGTTACGAACATGCCCCGTGGGTTTGGTGCGTGCCTTGTGTGAACTTAGGGATCTCCCATCGCCACAGAGAGCGCCAGTGGGAGCAGACATGGGTAACTGAGGTAACTCAGCAGCTGAGTGGGAACTGCTGGGCTTGGACGTGTCTCTCTTAGATTGTGGACAGATTTCCAAGGCAGCAGCACATCCACACCTGGGATACAGCATGCTGCTTCCTTTTAGTGTTTTGAAGCCTTGCTTCAAAGCTTCAGAACATCTAAATAAGGCAGTGGGAGCCTTTCTTAATATTAGTGTAACACTGTAGTTTTCCCTAAATTCATCTTCAAAATGGATGTGCTAATTTTCCTGGAACTGTCTGAAGAATACTTAGCCTGAGGCAAGCATAATAGAGGAAAAATTTCTGTCTGAACACAATGTTTAACAATTGCAAGCAACTGAAATCAGGGTCTCATAAAAGGGAGTATAAGGCATATTTAACTTTGTCATCTGTGCCAGGTGTCTGCCTGTACTAATGTTTCTGGTTGGATGCACAAATAATATGTGCAAGTCCATAATATATCTTTTGTCTTTAGGAACCAGCTTTATTCTGGTAAAACTCATTAAAGTCTCTGGAATTACAAGACCATAAATCTAATATAACATTGGGAAATCAGCCCCTATGGATATGCTCTGTGTGTGGTATCAATCTATTTGCAGTGTATATATAAATAAGACTTGTGGTGAAATGAGAAAAACAAGCTGCTGGTATATCATCTAGGAATGAGCTCTGTGTTGTGCTTCATGTTTTCCAGAGACAAATGTGGTGACAGACTTATCAGAAACACGCTGGCTGAAATGAAGCTGTTGGTCCAAACATTCTCATCATCCTTTATCCTAAAGCCAAAGCAAAAAATGACATATCCCAGTGGGTGTGGGCCACGGTAACATTACTCTTTATCATGATTATTATTATTGTATTCAGATGTTGGTTGTGTTTACAATTACAGTGCTGGCAGACAGACTGTATTAGAACTGCCAAAGCTGATCATCTATCCCCAAATCTGATCATATTACTGAGAATACAGTCTGGGATTTTACAGGGGCCAGAGACAAATTGACTCTTTCTTCCTCGCCAGCTCATCTTGCCGTATCTATTTCAGAATGAGACACAACATCTATGTTATTGAGCCTGCACCACTTGTTTTGGATCCTTCTGAGTGGCTGTCGGGAAGAGACCAAGCATAGTTAGTGGCTTTGTGCTAAAGGAGGAAGCAACACACAGGTATCCTTATGGATTTAGCAGGTAAGGGAACTTGTGTTTACTGCATCTGAAAGATGAACAAGGGCTTGTTTTCCCATTCTGACACTCTGTTTTTTTGTAGTTTGTTGGGGTAGGTTGTTGGGTTTTTTTTAACAAAAGGAGTTGTGAAGTAAGGGAAATTCCTGGCAAGCCAGTGTATGTCATTTCTCTGTGGTTAGGCTGATTGTTTTTCTGTCCCGGGGGCAACAAACCAACAGCACTTGCATGGTGCACTTTTCATCCAAAGAGTGTAGCAGGCCTAGCAGCTAAACTGGGGCAAAAGATATCCTTCAGGCAGATCTAGCTGCCAGCACTTCAATGAGTTTCCACTACACAGCCTCTGTTACCTGGATTTAATGACTCACTGAGTGAAAATGAAGAAATGAGCAGGTTAACTTGCCCTCTGAAGAGAAAGAGAGATGCTCTTTGGAAAGCAAGGTAGATATTCTGATTATGTGCAAGCAGAGCCAAGGAAGGAGGAAATGGCCATATGCTAGAGGATTATTCTGAGGAAACCGTGTAGGGCAAGTAGTGGAGCAAAACTTCTTGATTCTGACTCCAATAGAAGGCCGGTGTTCTACTCCAGGAACGATTCCCTGCAACTGAATAATAAAGACTTCCAAAAGTCAGCAGAAATCTTCTAGATCCTACTTATTAAATCTCAGGACAGGAGCTCATGGGAGTTTGTGACAGCAGCGTTCTCCTGTCACAAAAAATAGGGAGATTTGTTGGTCCAGCCCTAACTTAGGGAAGGGGATTTCCCATGTCCCAGCTGACTGCCAAAAACTTGGTCACTAAAGTGGTCTGTAACAGCATCTCTTTTCTTTGCACTGGCAAAGAGTTGTTGCCAGTGGAGGTCCTCTAAGAGAAGAAATTTGTTTTGATGAAGTTGAAATCTATGTTTGTGTTTTCCCTTTGGTGGAAACTGCTTACAGACATCCTGGGATTTCAAGGAAACTGAGATTGCTTTTTTTTTGGAAAAATTATTCATTGCATCCTACCCTGCATTGTACAGTGCTTCTGACAAGAGGGGCTGTGGCTTCAGGCGAGCAGGCAGCCAAAAGCAGCTTCCTCTCATAGCAAAGGGGTGCCACAGGAGGCAGGAACCTGCTGAGTCCTGAATTAGTGGGAGACAGATGTCAGGAATCTGTTTCTTGCAGAGATGAGATCTACCTTGGATGAGTGCAAAGGTCTTCTGAATCATAGTTTGCAGGGTATCCGGGACTCCTGAGCACCACAGCTGGCTGTCCCTGCCATTTGTGGAGGGAAGGCTACCCAGTGGAGCTGATGCAGTTCTGCCAGTTCTTTCGCAGCAGCAAGACTGTGGATCCAAAGTGCCTAGTCTATTTTAAGCTCAGGAAAAACTGTGATCTTGCTTTGAAAGTGGTGGGATTTTCCTGCCCTATTCAGCTCAGCAGCTGTGAGAGTGTGAAGGCCTAGGAGGGGGAAGAGAGGAGGATAATCCAGAGCTGCTGCCCCTCAAGGTGATTTCTGGCTGCTCAACCAGGCTGTCAACCTGCTCCTTCAGATGGGCGAGTCCTCACAGTTGCTCTTTCTGCTGTCCAGGTCTCAGCATTGGAAGCTGCCCCGTGTTTCCCTTCGAGCCGGTAAGTTTCCTCTAATTTTGTTTGGATATTTCTAAGCATATGCTTGACTCTTTCTAATGTATTTAATAATTGATTTGCATTGATTTACTGCATTATGTTTCAATGTGACATGATAGACAATCCAAATGGGCCGAGTAAAAGCCACTGCTGTGTGTGCAAGGGGAAGGTGTAGAGAGTATGGTCAGCACAATTCGTGGAGAGGAACCATTTTCTCCTTTGGTCTAAGCAATAGGTATTTAGGTTTTGCATGAAAACTCAGCATTAATTTCTTTTTAACTCTTGTCTAGATGTTGTCTTTTTATTTGAATGAATAAGCTGTTCTGAAAGGTAAATATAGCTGTTTGGTGTTTTCCCTTTTTTTTTTCTCCTGTGGACAAATGCAAGGAAGCTCAGCTTAGATGTTATTTTAAGCAACTCATTTTTGCTGCCTGACCTATGTGACTGAGTTAAGGTCGTAGGAAAGAGCATCTTTCTTCCCACATTAGATGATGTGCTTCATTCACTTGCTAATAATTTTGATCTGTGGGACAGAAGGTAGAGATAAAAAGGCACCTTAATTCTCCTACTCCTTGCTAAAGCTTCTCAGAGGAATTCTATAAGCTTCCTCTGTAAACTGCATCATCCTTTGGTTTCATCTTCAAAAGTAAGGGCATCAACTACCCTGTGAAGGACAGCAGCACAGGCTGTTTTCCAGCAGGATGAGTATGGCATAGCTGTCAGTCCAGCTCCATTCTGAGTTTATACAGTACCATTTAGCTGACTGTCATCTCTTTCATGATGTTGCTTTCAGTTATTTTGTTTATTGGGAGTAGTTGATATGCTGCAGGGCAAGGCTGCTGTCATTCAGGGGGACATGAACAAGCTGGAGAAACTGGATGACAGAGGCATCATGAAATTCAAGAAGGCAAAAGCAAAGTCCTGCACCTGGAAAATAATAACCCTATGCAACAGTAAAAGTTAGGGACTGCCTGACTGGTTATCAGCTTAAACTAAAAGGACTCTGAGGTCTTGATGGACATGAAGCTGAACATAGGTTAAAAATGTGCCATTTCAAGAATGAATTCAATAATTTCAGCCACACAAGACATGAGGTGCAATAACACCAGCTCAGCTGACAGGTCAAGGCCAGTGATTGTACTCCTTTACTCAGCACTTGTGAGGCCACACCTGGTGTAAAGCACCTGGCTCTGGCTGCCAGAATGAAAATGCATTGATAAACTGGAGCAGTCTTAGTGGATGGTCACTGATGTGGTCAGAGAGTAGGATTTCCCAGAGTTCAAGGAAAGGCTGAGGGAGCTGGGTTTGGTCAGCCTTATGAGAAGACTCAGGTGGAACCTTATTGTTGCCTTGAACTACCTAGTGGGAGAGAGAGACAACAGAGCTAATGAGAGGTGCCCAGAAAGAAATTGCAAGAGGCATGAGGCACGGTTTGTACAAGGAGAAATTCCTACTGTGTCTGAGGGAAAATTTTTTCCCTTGGAGAAAGATGCAGAGCTGAAGAGGTTCCCAGAGAAGCTGGAGATCCTGAATATCATCAAGACTTGATTTTGAAGCTAGTCTTGCTCTGACTGGAATGGCTGAACTAAATGTTCCCCTGTATTTAGTCTTTTCCCAGCTCATCAGATTTCTCTATCAGACTGTTAGGTGTTCAAGTTATAGTTGTTCATGGTCTTTTACAAAGGAAATATGTGTGGCGTACAACTCACATAAGTGTAGACTTAAGCCTGTGAACACCTAGGTATCTTTTGGTGCTATGCATTGTATGTCTAACCCTGCCCTCACTGAATGCAAATGCAGTGTTCAGTGGCTTCACCCTTAATATTTATTTTTATTGACATCATGAGGGCTTTCTTACAGAAGAAAAAGTTAAGTCTTTACAGAAATGAGTGCTTTCAGATGTCACCTTTTGCCTTACAGCATTGTATGGCTGCTCCTTAAATAAAAATTTCATATGAAGTGTGTTCATTTTGCCTTTTAATCATAATTGCCATTTGATTCCCAAAACTGATTTTAGGACAAGAAATACCCCTGTTACAGTTCCTAATCCCTCACCAGTGATCCCCACTCCTTCACTAGTCTTCCAGTCCCCTTAGTAGTAAGCAGGACTGTTGTGCATGTCTACAGAGAAGACCAAAAGCGGCTGAAAACGATCGGAGATGTGGAACTTCTCTGGCAGGTTCCCAGTGAGCCACTGTGCCCCACCACGCTCCTGTGCTTCCCTGAAGAACCCTCCCACCACCTCATCCATGCCAAATGTCAGATTAACTGCTCATGTGACCTGATCCAATTCAAAGGGCAAAGCCCTGTGGTGAGGGCCTGCTGTATGTGGTTGGAGCAGAGGTGGGAACACCTTCAAACTACCAGGAAAGGAGAAGCTGATGGATGCTTTCCCACTGGGACAGCAGCAGGCAGGTCACTGTTTCACAGCTCTCGTCCGTGTCAGGCAATCTGTCATTTGCAAAGGCAATTAAATAGCGAACCATAAGAGCCTGCTTTGCTGAGCAGAGGGAGGGGAAGGCAGGCTCTTGGAGCTGAATGTGACCAGGAGCTGTGGGGAGGTCTTGGCACTAGTCCCTGAATGATGTCAGTGGGAAAGCGGCAGCAGAGATGCCTGGAGAACATCAGGCTGCCTATCTCAGCCACAGCTCATCCTTGCTGAGCTACGGGAAAGGTCACACTCGTGACTACTGCACCAGCCTTCCTTCAGACCCTGCTCGGTGGCTGCAAATGAATATGGAAGGGAAGGAGAAATGAAAGCCAAAGCCAGCACTGAAAAGGAGAATGCAGCCGCGACATGTTATTGCATCGAGAATGTACATGTTTGCCAAATACATCCTGCTCCTTTTCCACTTGCAGATAAGCCACAGGGAAAAGAAGCCTTTGCTGTGGCTGTCAGCTGATGAGGTTATTCCTCTGGTTGTCACTGGGAAGTCTGGGGCTGGAGTTTCTGGAGTCCCTCCTCGCCTGCATTACCCTGCCAGGGGTGTTACAGTGGCTGTAAGCTTCCCTCGTTCCTGCATTTTGCCTTAAAAATAGCAAGGCTGGTCCCAAGGAGGCAAATGAGAGGGGGAAAGATGACAGCTTTCTCTCTTCTGCTTCCCTGGTAATGGTCTGAAAATTGTTTTGGAGAAGGTCAAGTAACCTGGGGATACTGAGGTTAAAGCTTCATGAGGTCCTTCAGGCGGATTGTGTGCTCTGCTACCCTTTTGCAGGACAAGGGCACTCTGCTTTCATACTTATGCAGCACTATAATGCTTTATATTATCTCACTCCATTGCTTGGTGTATCTGGAATAGACCTTTTCTAATAAACAAGGTGGGGGGCTGGGGAAGGCATTAATTTTCTCTTTTCTTAGCATTCAGATGATACTTTCACCAGGGCCTCTTTCAAAAAAGCCATTTTGTCATAATAGAAAATACTGAGATTTTATTTCTCTTTTATCTGATATAATGCATTTTTACTTCAAAATAAGGTGGCACAGCAGTTGAGTTTTCAGGGCCAGTGTAAATAGTGTCTGCATCATATTACCAATGATCGTACAATACTTGGACACATCTCTAAAGCTGACCTGCTGTCTCGAGTATTTTAGTGTTCCCTCAAAAAGCCTGAAGAAGATAACAGCTTAATGGAAATGCATTCAAGGCAATAGTGTTTTGGACATCTGTTTGTTTCTTTGGGATGCATTCAAAAATCAAGAGTGGAGTAAAACTGGGAGCAGGGTAGAGCCTCCACATCCTCAAGTCTCTGAAATATTTGCAACCAAATTGCAGTTTAAGGTGTATAATTTAATGGGGTCACTGAGTGAGAGCCATCTGAATGTTTCATGCTCTGCATCTTCCAAGTAATTGCAGTTTAAGGATTAATTTTAAAGTTAATTTTCCCACTTAGGTGTTTGAAGCTGAGCTTGGAGTTATGCAGAAAAGAGGCATATCTCAATCTGTTTTGAATCTGAAATGAACCAAGTGACAGTATAAAAACAAACCCACATTATTTACACATTAAATCTTCTTACATTGTGCTTTTGAGGTGTTGAATGACAAAGTTTTCACTATTAAAGATTACTCCTAAAAAAAAACAACCAGTAAGTCTTCTGAAGAACTATAAAATATGATGCTGCCTCATGCATTCATGTCTGTAACACTGGATGTTTCCAATGCTTTATGTAACCCATGTCCCACATCCAGCTTCTCAGTTGTTCTTCCTCTTTGTCACTTTTTTTGCCATTTTTTCCAAAACTGGGCTTCTAGGATTAGTCCTATTACCTCCAGACACTACGACTGTCAGGACCTTTAGGAAAATGAAGACAAGAGAAGTTTTGTGATTACTGAATGAGGTTTAAAGCTGAGGCCTGGGTCTGCTGGGTTCTCCCGACATTAGCCCAAATCCAAACCCAAAAGGTGTGTAAGCATCCAGCTCAGGGCATCCCCCCTTATTCTGCCCACGTAAAAGGGAAAACTCAGCTATGAGGAAGTTCAGCAAATCTAATCTCTTGACTTCTTTCTCCCAGCAGCCAGCCCAATTTTTTCAGAGGCTCTGTTTCCCCTCCCTACACAGCAATGCAGCTCCAGGTTGGACTTTCTGGTAGAGAGTCTGGCAAAGCTCTGGGGCTGTATTTCATTTGAGCGGGGATGGTGCTTGCTTTGCAGTAACCCTGGTAGTGTGTTAAAGTCCTTCAGAGAGAACAGACACTTCCCCAGAAGGAAAGAGGAACAAATTCCATCGACAAAGGGGTTTTGTTATGTAAATAAGTGCTTTTGCCAGCTGTCCGCTGGGAAGAGGCAGCCTCAGAGGCACTTGGTGGTGGAAGTGGCTCTAGAGGCAGTGGGATAGATTTAGTGAGCAGAACTATCAAGAATGAAATGAAGGGGTCACTAATGGCAGAGACAGTGGCTAGAGGCAGAGTGGGATTGTTGGGATGGACAAAATGAGGAGAGGCTCTGAAGATAAGGAAAAAGCAGCTGAATTATGTTAGGGATTCAAAATAAATGGCATTCTTTTAATGGCCAGGCAAGAAAGGCAGCTTCAGAAGCAAGACAAAATGATAGCTGGACAGTAAAGAGGGCCAGTAAGTGAATAATACAGACTTTATTGCAGAAATATGCAGCAAAAGAATTTGATTACAGTCATGATTTATTAAAATGAGCTGGGAAGCGTCCCAGTTCAAGAAAGCTTTTTATAGAGGAGGCAGCCCACATATTGCCTATCCAATTAGCAAGAGAGATTTGTGAATATAGGATGTGGAAACTGGCAGCCACAGGGTGAATGAAAGTATGTCTGTAAATCACATTTTGACAAATGAGGGAAAAGGCTGTCTTGGCTCATCACAACCACTCCCCTGTCTGTCTCCTTATTTTCCAGTCCAGAACTGCAGTGTTTGTCCCTTCAAACAGCTGTCCTGCCTTTTCTTCTTTTGATGCTGTGAAGTTCATCAATATTCATCAGAACTGGAGATGAAGAGAGGGAGAAAGAGAGAGAGAAACTAATTTTCAGCAGGGGCAGCTGAGTGACACACTGTCAACACTAACACTGACAACAAGACCAGATCCTTTGCCTTTTGGCTTCTCTTGTCCTGGACACCACAGTGCTTCTGGCTGGAAGAGGTCTGCCAAGGGCTGCAAGGATTCAGACGTGATGCTCACACTGAACCCAGCAACTCCAAACAAGAGCACAGGAAAATCTAAGCAACCTTGCAAGGTGATGGGCAGACGCTTTAAAGGGTGTGCTGTTATGTCTAGCTTGTTGGCAAAGGAAAGCTTTCACAATTTTTTAGAGAACTTTTCAACTAGCTAGTTAGATTGTCTTTTTTTTAAAAAAAAATTAGTATTATTATTTTGTTTGATATTAGTATGAGTCTGAGAACAAATACCATGTCTGTGGTACTCCTATTGGCTGAAACCACACTGGCTTTCAGGCAGAAGATCTTCTGCAATAGTGGGTACTAATCTCTTCAAAAGTATTCTTGCAAGGATTTTACCAACAATGGAGAGTAAGGTAATACCTCGGTAGTTTGAGCAGTCTGATTTATCTCCTTTCTTCTTGTACACTCAGCCTGGGCCATATTGACTACCATCAGTGGTCCACTCTGGCCTCCGATCGGGAGGCGTGGAGACACACCATCCATAACGCTGCTGATTCCTTTGAGAATGCACGCAGAATCAGTCTGGAGGAGAAAAGACAACACAGAAAGAACTGTGCCTCACCAACACCGCATATGGAGACTTTCTGCTGTGCCTTTTGCAACCAGACTTGCCTATCTCACATTGGCCTCTTTAGCCATCAGCGCGCTTGCAGCAAGCGTGGGTAGAGCCCTTCCCAAATCTTCGTTTGCAAAGCCTAGCCATGATGATTAGTATCAGTAATTAAGTTTTTAAACCTGTGAACTTCTTTTCCAAAGTTCTGGTCTGAGAAGACCAATTCTCATTTTTCTTGCTCTATGAAGTGGCTTCCTATTTGGAAAAAATGATAACGCATCTGTGCTTGTTTTAGGATTTGCTAATTTTGTTTACATGTTATGTGCATAACTCTGTATTGGGATGAGAGTCTAAAAGGAACTTAGATACTGTTTCAAAAAGTATGAATTTCATTTAGGGAAAAGGCTGATGTTATGGATCTGCAAACATCTGTCACCCTGGGAAGGGAAGCCATGGGAAGTGCTGGGCAGAGACACTGTGCAAGGATCCACAAGACAAATCTGTCACAGCAGCAGAGACCAAACCACCTCTGAAGCCGTGGTTGCACCCATTCACTGCCACCAGTAGGTAGCCCTGATGGGTGGGATGGTGAGTTCAAGGGCATCAGAACTCTGCTGTTCTTCTAGAGTTGATACCTAAGCTGTGCCCCCCTCCCTGTCACACTGTCCCTGGGCCAGCACAGGCGTACCCTGTGCTACCTGTGCATTTCTGACTCAACAGACTCGTGACATTGCATTTAGTGCTGTTACCCCATGCCCACGAGTCTCTTGTTCCTTGTGATGGTTATACTTGCAGTGGTTCCCTTCAGATTTGAGGCCCAAGACCCTGCCCTAGACTCTGGTGGTGTCTGTATGGCAGGTGCTACATGTGGGTATCTACTTACTAGTCCCTGGGGGATGATGCATAACTTGCCTTTTGCCGGGTCTGGCTGATCCATGCTGTCTGTGGCAGATCAGAACTGATTCCAGACACACAACGCCTGTTCCTTCACCAGCTATACACTGCACCCCCCTGAGGAGAATAAAATCTCACAGCTGAGCTGTGAGCCAGATGAACACTTTTGTTAGTTCTGTACTGCAAGTAATGTTTCTTTCCAGGGGGCCCTCTACACCAGCCAAATTAAGACATTTCTTCTATACAGTCAGTGGCATTCTGAACATTCTGATTTGCTCTTTGGAGTTTCCGCTGCAATTGTTGTGCCCTTAGGCTGTAGCTCCATGATCTCAGGTAGATGCTGTGGGTACCCCAGAGTCTGAAGCTTTACATTAGCTGCGTATTTACTTTACTGGATTGAAACTATTCATGGAACAACATTATTCTCCTCCACCTGGAAGTCTTTATCAAATGGAAATTTCCATAAATCTGCATCCGTCAATACAGAAGAAGAAGAAGAACAGAATTGAACCCCCAAATGTTTAAGTACCTCCTTTTTATCAGCGGTCTGATATTTAGGACTTCCGTTTTGTGAAGGACAAGAAAAGCTTCTGGTTTTTCTTTTTTGTTGCTGTTGTTGGGGTTTTTTGTTTTGTTTTCTTTTTGTCAGATCCATTTGCCACCAATCCAGACTTGCTGTTGGTTTGGGATCTAAATGTGAAACTGACCCAGCATCACTGAGATTTGCCTGATTTTGTGTCTGAGTTGGACTTGTGTTTGGCAGATGGGCACTTGCAGCTGATCCAAACGCATTCAGGATCTCAGCAGATGCTTCTCTGAGCCTCTTCTATGTTTTAAAATGGAAACAAAGCATAAACCCAGGTGCTCTCTGTGCTGTCCTGGATTATGGATTTTATTCTTCTTGTTAAAACACATTTGACACGTCTTCTGGTTTATCGTTTTCAAATGTGACAGAGTGAGTATAAAATACCAGGTTCTACCTGACAAATGGTGATGGGACTCCAGGAACTGCTCTTTTCTCTGAGTGTCTGCTCCAGTTCTCTTGATTTCAATAACAAACCCCTCAGAGGGGTGAGCCAGGGCTCTGTGTGTTGCAAGGACCCAACTCTGCAAAGAAATCTAAAATTAGTCATGGACTTGGCTGAAATCCTGCACACCCTGCCTTATGCAGGCGTTCAAATAGGAAGATCTTAACAGTCCCTTAGAACCTAAATCTTGATGAAAAAGAGATCCACATATTTGAGATTAACCATCAGAGGACTCTTTTACAAAGAGTTTTCTGAGGAGAAAACCCCCCTTTAGTTTTCTGGCCTGAAAATATCAACAATTTCGGTTTTTTGAGGGGAAAAAAAAAAGCCATGAAAAGGCAAAACCATTGCCACCATGACTGCAGGTTTGCAAAAATAAAGGGAAAATGGGCTGCTGTGTCATAGATATTCCATGGGGTGCTTAGATGTATTAATGTACTCATAGGTTTTGTGTTTATTGAGCTGAAATTCTAAGTGAAATAAAAACTGTTATTGTCATGACTGACCTGAATCTGGGAGGATTCCTTGTTGTTTGTGGCTTATATTTTTGAAATTGTTTTTCAGCTACTAGAACTCTGGCTTCTCTGTAAGCTGAGCTGGGAAAATGAAGGTCAATAATAGGAGAAGAAAAACCTGCTGCAAACCCATCTAAAGGCAAAAGACTTAAACCTCTGGCTCACAGCGACTTACAAGAAAGCCATCGTCATTTTGTTGGCAGTGATTAAAGGTGAGCATCTTAGCCCTGTGTGGGATTTCTTACCTTTGAAACACATTTAGTTAATTATTACATCCTAATTTGTTTCCTACCATAGAATAAGGCTTGCTCTAGGAAGCAGAGCATAGGAAGCATAAGATGGTGCTTTTCCGTGGCAAAGCTTCAACTATGGCATCATTTTTCGCAATATTAAACCTCAGAATCCACAAGGGAGGTACCATAATAGCAGAATGCTATTAAAAATGGTGGTGCATTTTATAAGAGCTTCAAGCCCCTCTCATAATATTTGCAGATAATCTCAGTTTGCCAATTTGTCAAGTCATTATTCTCCATCTGTGATACCCAGTGATAACCAAATAGATTTTTAATTCATTTTTATCAACACCAGTGAGCTCATCACTAACATGTTGAAAAACAAAACACAAGCCTTAAAAGCATTGTGAAGATAATATATTATTATTCTAGCATGCACTCAAACCTGCAGAACTGCCAATTAATATATTAATGTATTCACTTTGGAAAGACAGAGGGGTGATCTGCCTTGGTACACTAATATCCACACATATTTTTTGCAATTTTCTTTATAGGGTTAGTGATCATGGGCATGTTTTATCTGGTTTTAGACAATTGCATGTAATGAGGTACATAAATTAAAAGTCAGTGGTTGCAGCTGGGCATTCACTCATACCAAATACACCACCTCAAGCCAGTATGAGCATGTGACCTTAGATCCCCAAATGGTTGGCACTTTGGCTGTCCCTGGAGAGCACAGTCAAAGTTTAAGCCTTTTTTTCATGGCCTGGACACTGGCAGACATTTACACACATCCTTGCCCCACAGACTAAGCAGGAGCCACTTCATCAATGCATCACAAGTTCCTTTAAGAAACAGGTGGAGCAAGGTAAGTGGGAATGAAGGACACCTCTGTGCTGTGCCTTCAAACTTTTGAGTACAGTATTGATTTGGACGATAGTGATGTTAAGTAGCCCTTTTCACACTGCAGCACCCAAAAGAAGAGACCCAGGCCTTTCACTGGCACGTCTGTTTGATGAGCTTGTGTGCTCATAGCATCTTCTTCCCGAACTGCACTATTACAGCTGGACACTAGAGAGCTCCTTTTACCAAAAATAGCTCAGCACTGCGAGGGGAAGCTCCCTGAGAGGCGCCTTCCGAGTACCTTCCCTCTTTTTTAGGGGAGTTTTACTATTTATTTTGTGTGTGTGTGTGTGTTAAAAATTAATATTCTCCAGGGAAAGCTGTCCTTGCCAGAGCGACGGCTGCAGCTGTAACTCCACATCTCCTACCCTCAACAAGGCAGAGATTTTGCAATTGTAACTTAGGAACTAATTATACAATTTCTGAGATAGCAAAAAATAAATCAAATGCTGCCAGCTTGGAAATGATAATTAAGTTTTCCTTGGAATAACAAACACACTCAATATGTGATTTATTATGACTACCAGTGTATTAATGATAGTAATAGTCTATGTCATGCACCTATGCAGAGTACATGTTTTCGTTTAAATTGCCAGATTACAGTCACAGATGCAGGATGAATTCTAACTAGCTCTCTGCAGTCACTCTGCTGATAACCTTAAGCCTTACAACACACAAGCTATTGCTAAACGCTACTCTATTAGCAAGCAATAGAAAGGATGAGGACTGAGTCTACCTTTTTTCATTAGCCGTATTTGACCTGTCCCTCACAGCTGCCCTTGCCCTATGAATCTTTTATTCTAAACCAAAACAAAATCTCCTATGCTGTCACTGTAGGGGCATATGCATTCCTGCTTTGCAGACTCTGACACAAGCACAGGCTGCTACAAGATGCAAGAAGTGACATTCCTGTCCTACTCTCTTCAGAGATTTGTCTTTAGAGTTGATTTGGGTTAATCTTGTCCTGAGGTCAGCAGCTGGAGGGCACACAATTTTAGTGGGATGGCTCAGGATTTTGCCTCCCAAGCAAGTCCTGTCTCACTCCTATCTCAAAATCCTGGAATGCAAAGACTGAAAAAGACCGTAAGAAAACGTCAGAAAGGTTGTTCCAGCCTCTCCTGTGCACTGTAGTGGTGAGTGGCCAGGGCAGAGAAATAGCTGGCACTGCTGGGACATGGAACAACACCTGCTACTGAAGCTCTTACCAGAAGTACCAGCACACTGATGCCCAATTTCCGTGCTCTTCCCTCTTCTTCCCAGTGCAAGCCAGAATGCAAAAGCCAGTGAAATCTGGAGTGGGGAGCCTTTGTGCGGCATGCAGGTCTTTCTCCTCCCAATCCTTGTGTGCCTTCAGGGGCAGAAAATGGCTTTGCAATCAGGAGACATGTTATTTTCTGCCTGCATTCCTTTCTAGCTTTGGGCACATCTCTTAGCCCTCCTATATCTCTGTTGCTTTAACAAAACCAAGGTTCGGTTTCTTCCACCATTTCTTTGCCTTGTTCCCCTGCCTGGTTTGGGACATACTGAGCAGGTGTGAGGGCTTGCAGCTCCCTGGGTGGTTTTAACAAGGGCCAGGATCGTAACAAGGGTGCAGGTGCCTCTCAAGTCCCATTGCGAGGTCGGTGTCTGTGCTGCTGGTGGCACAGCTGGGAGACTGCTGGCACAGCTGGCAGGGTGGTCCACAAAGTTGGAGGCTTGCTGTTCAGTTGCTTAGTTACTCTTTTAGCTAGATAGACCAATTCATTATGGATTAAAATGTTCCAGGCCTGATAAGATTACTTGCAGGCAGCCTGACAAGGCAAAAATATTTATTGTTGTCTGTGCCTGGATGTAGAAGAGGATATTCTGCAGGAATGAGTCATCTGATCAGGTTTATGTAGAAAGCCAAGGAAGCAATATTGACTTCTGAGGAAGCTTCCCTTCCAGGACAACTCAATTGTTTTAATGACAATGAACTGAATTTTGTCATGAACATCTTGTCACTTGGTTTCCCAAACCAGCATGTGACAATGGTAGCTGGAAGATGAACTCTAGTGTTTGTTTCTTTGTTCTTTTCAAACCATGGTCCTCTGAAAATTTACAGATAGCCAGAAAGGGAGAGGATTTTCAGTGCAGGGCAGCTCCAAAGAAGGTCAGTGTGGCAGGTGAGAGGCTGCCTTTTGATTAATCTGAAATTCTCTCTTATGAACTGCACTGTATGAGCCCTGGCTGTGTCGTCCCACAGCCCTTACACTGGATCCCACATGTGCAGAGCAAGTTCCCAGCATGGCAGTCATTGACTGTCTTCCTGAATGATCTTGAGTTACCTGGAGGATTCTCACTGACTTTTGTGAACAAAAGGCTCATAATGACAGAAAATGTAACAAAATGGAGCAGTAACTTGCTGAACGGGAGCTAACAAAACGAAAGGGTGCGGTGAAGTCAGAGCTAGCAGTTCCTTGCAAAACCCCATTTCTCAGAAAATTGTGTTTTATTGTTTCCAGCCCTGGCAGCTCACATTACACCCCAGCTAAACCTACCAGGGCCCTGTCATTCATCAGTCAGTTTTATGGCATGACAGGAGTCTGCAAAATTAGAAGCCAGTTAAACAAATTAAAAAGTTTAATGGAATCCTCTGTGTGCATCTTGTGAAACTAAAAAGGAAATGCCTTGGGATATTTTTTTCTCATAGGGAGGATCATATGGGCCCCCAAAAGGCAACAACAGCAAGGTGGCCACTGGAGACAGAGAAAATCTTACAAAATTTTATGAAGGAAATGAAAATATGATTCCTGTCAAGTCACCCCTCATAAGTCCGTCTTTTCTCATCAACATCTCAGACCATGTGATATTCGGAAAAAAAGAAAACACTAGCTGTGGCTGTGAACTACTTTTCCCCTCTAGTTTTATTTCACTTCAACTATCCAGAGAGCAAATCTTTTGGGAAGTATCCAAGACCTCAGTGTCTGAGGAACCCTTTCTACAATCTAGATATAACAGCTCTGCCAATTTAGCTGACACATGTGGTTATTTCAGTGACAAAGCATTCTGGGACTTTCTAATCCCCTTCTCAAAAAGAAAAAAAAAAAAAAAAAAAAAAAAAAAAGAAGCCCCAGTATGGCTTGCTTTATCTCCCCCCCAAATTTTGGTATGTGGTCTTTGGAAAAATGTCTCATTTAAAATCATTTTCATAAACCATTATTGAATGGATGGTGATCCATAGGCTACTTCTCATCAAGCTGTCACCCAGTGTCAGGTCTGACTAACAGGAGTTTATAGACCAGCGGTGAGTGTAAGCGGTCTCGGTGACACAAATACAAACTCAGCAGCTCAGCTTACTGCATCTTAACATGGATTAATTCCCCGTGGCAGACACCAGCCTCATCCCAAAAGAGACTAACCCCATCTTTGTGATTTTTCTCTTCTTCACAATTGTCAATCTGTGTAAGTACAGAGATAACTAGAAATAGGCCTAAATTACAAAGTGTGGATCTCTGCAGCACTTCTTTGAAGTTGGGCTGTGCCTGAGTTTTCCTTCAGGCTCCTCTCCTGTCCTTTCTCTTATAAAACCATTCAGAGTTTGGTCTATTTTTTACCCTTTTTATCAATAAGTCTGTTTAAGCAGCAGTGATATAAATGACTCTCAGGTAATTAATATTTTTCTCTCTGTCTTTTCCCAAAGAAGGATTAAGAGTACAGAGGTCTACTATGGTTTGATAGAGTGGTTTGTTTGCTATTATTATAATTTTTGTTTATACTGGGAAGTGTTGGCCTTTTGGCACTGAGAAGATGATATTGATGAGGGTCACAAAAATCCTCAGGTCTTGTGTAGAATCACTCATTATTCTTAAAGCAGCTTCCAGGAAAGCTCTGTCTCAGCGTATGTGACCTCTAATTACAAAAAAAAAAGGTTGCCTTTTGCCTGAGGAACAGAGCTCTGGCATGAACTTGGGAATAGTTAAGACATGCTGGGCCGTGGAGCATCTCTGAAAGCCTGCAGGAAAAACTAAGAAGGACCTAGGAAATGGCAGTGATGTCAAATGAACCTCAAGCCAGGACCCCAGGACCCTGAATTTGATGAGATGTCCCAAGGATGAAAGAAAGGGACCGGTGTCATGTGCTGGGAGTGCTCTACTACAGGTGAGAGAAAACCCTACACAGAGGTGTTGCCAAGCAGGTTTAGTAATGCCAAGTATGCTAGATTTCCTCTCAAACTGTGACTTTTTGTTTTATTTCTGGGCCTTCCAGCCTCCAAATATGTTCTGGGAAGCTTCCAGACTCCTATTGAGGGATCTTAGGAGTGTTTCAGCTGAACTGCAGATGACTTCGGCCTTTGGGCTGAAGCCATGGGAAATTCTGTAAGCGCTAAACCAGGCAAAGCTCAGTAACTTTTTAATGTTTAAACATTTTAAAAAATGTTTAACAATAGAAATTTAAAGGTTACAAGCTCCTATTGACTGAGAATTAGGCTGAAGTGTAATTAGGCAGGAGAAATAAGATGAAACACAAGAAGGGAGTGAGTGGGCTTAAGAAAGTAAGGGAGGCTCATCTCCTTGGAGAGACTCTGAAAGGAGTGAGTTCTGTGGTCCTCGTTAGTAGTAGGAGCTGAAAACCCCGAGCTCCTAAGTGTGCACTCATCTAGGAGAAAACTGGGGAAAATCACACATATGTCTCCCCAGAGTATTTCAGGTGAGCCAAGATTTCATGTTCATTTGGATAAAAGGTGTGTAAGTGTTGTTGGAGCGTGTGGCTCGTAATTCTTTACCTTGCCAGGTTTGTAGTCCCAGAACTCTGCAGTCACAATATATCAAATCTCAATGTGCTAAAAGAGGAGAGAAAGGCGATTTTAGCCAAAACAAAACGGGATTTGCACATGCTCTCACACCCTTATGTGTTCATCCTGTTCCATCCTTGGACTAGGATTTATTTTTCTCTCCTTATCTGGGTGTTCAATGGCTCTAAGCCTGTTCTCTTCTTTCTTGCATCACTTCTTTAGGGTTTTGGTTTATCGTCTTCCATCTCTTTCACTCTGTCTTCAGTTTAGGGAGATTCTGATAAGCTGCACATAGATGTGCTGGCATCGTGATGCCCTAAGTGCTATCTGCACCTACCATTCTCACAGCACTTCTATTGGCCTTTCTGGTGCTTCCACATCTAGATAATCACTTTCATTCAGAATGGGCTTGATATTTTTATTAAAAATTCCTTGAGTATTACAACATATTTTACCTGTCTGCAGCAGACTCACAGGAGTGCAGATGAGTGCTGAAGAGCAGGGATCACTGAGAAGGCTCTGGTTTATCCTACCTCCAGTCTGAGGGTCACTTAGATGCATGATCTGTGGAAACAATGAAGAGGGAAAAGGGAACACAGAAAAGCTGCTCCAATCATTCCCAGCTGCCTCCTTCTCCATGCCGCTTCTTGCTGCTGCTGCCCTTCTCAACCAGGCTTTCAAATTGTTTCCTCTGAGAAGTTGTAGAAGGTTTTATTGCTTTGATTTTTAACTGATCTATTGGATGTCTGTGAATTTCTCAACTGCCTTGGGAAAAGAGCAGAAAGAGAACCAGCCAAAAGCTGACTGGTGTGATGGTTTTCCAGCTAGCATAGCTGGCTTAGGGTGTTGTAATTGTGCCTGAGAACTTACATGGCCAGAGCTCCTTAGTGTAAGAGGACTAGAGAGAAGAAGGAGAGCCCAGATTGATGCATTGTTCTATCTGGAGTGTTCGTTCAACATAAACACTAGAAAGTTAAGCACTGTTGAGTGAAAATGTAGCTGCTTGCAAAAATAAAATCCAAAGAAGTCACCTGAAAAAAAAAAGTCATATTCCTTTCTCAGTAGCTTTTATGGAAACTTTCACCCTCCTCAAATTGCAGTGACTCCATGTGGCTTATTCTGCAATATAGATTTTAATATTTTTGCTAAAATTTATTCCAGCTGTTGCTAATCATAGATATATGAATAATATTATTATAGAGAATCTTGAATGGACTTGATGCAGATTTATTAATTTGTAATTTTACTATCTTAGAGTCAAATATTAAAAAATAGATGAAAAGAAAGACAGGTAATTGTAACCACTGGCTTCCACTTCACCATGATGAAACTGAGCTTCCTTGGTAATCAGAGAATAAATGTAGAGATTTCCTGATTTTATCCAAGAGTTTGATTTTATCAGACCCTTCGCAGTGACTGCAATTCAGTCGAGTCTGGGGATTCCGGGAGATCTTATGTATAAATCAGTTCCTTTTAGGAGAGAACTGCTGCTGCATTTCAGCTCAGAGATTACAGAAAACAAACCCAACTGAATCTGAATAGGTAACAGACTTGAGGTCTTTAATCTCTGCTTTTATTTTGACATAGGAACTTTCAAGAGACAATTGCAATGGGAAATGTACAGCCAAGTCTGAAGACTGAGTATAGGGTCAAATTAACTGATTAAGTACAGTCCAAGTTGCAAACACCTCCTTTATCTCACCAAAATCAGATTCATCTGCTGAATCCAGTGCCTCCCTATAGAAGCAATATGAATCTCAACCACTAAATATGGATCAGACTTTCTTACCTATGTTTGACTCCAGTGCCCTCAGCAGCTCAGCATCTGACTGTACAGCCACATGACAATTTACACATGCCCTGAAATGGCCTCGTAGGAAGCATATGGTGTCTGAGTTACTAATATCCATTTCTTGGGAAAGCTGTCCTTTTAAAACAACTTCTCTGTAGCAAGATCCCTGCTTTAACCAGCCTCAAACCCATTCTGATCTGCTTGTACTCAGAAACAATGTTCCAGGCAGAGTGAAAATGTCATCCAGGGCTATGCACTGTAAGTGAAAAAGATGTTGGGTCATTTAATAATCCTCCATTTGCTTATCTAGAAGTGAGCCTATCTTGAGTTGGGTTTTCCCTTTTTAATTTTTGTGGTTCCGAACCATTAACTGATTTCCATGAAATGCATAAAAATTCATCTTAAACTGCCATGTACTTAATCAGCAATAAATAGATGAGTGTTATAAGTGATAACTCTTATGACTCAAGCCCTGTAGCCTGCACTTTTCTCTTGCTCTGCTGCAATAAAAAAGATCTGTCAGGCAAGGGCAAAACTGAGGACTTTCTTTGGCTTTGGGCAATTTCTTTTGGAGTGCTTCCAGCAGAGGAGAAGTTCAGATCCTTGCTTAGTAAGGAAATAAAAACGCTTTCACTCCTCCACTCGCCATTTCATCACAGGGTTCTGAACACCCAAATCATGCACATAAAAATGGAAAATACTAATCTCCTCAGTTGATGAGTGAATCTGCTGGAGAGGGCAACCTTGGATACCTGTGCCACAGTCTGCCTCTGCTCGGTAGGTGACGAATCCAATTATTCTCATTACTGGGGCTTGTCCCACCTTTGTATTGTCCCTGACCTTTAGACTGTGACTACCAAACACAAGTCACTCTGTACGATTTGTTGGATGCCTCTCCCCTGACTCCGTACAATCCTGCCAATAGACTAAGGCTTAACCCGGGTTTCTTCAAAGGCAGAAAATGCATTTGTTTCATGAGCTGAAAAAGAGATTCCCTCTAATCCAGTAACAACTATGGCAAGCTTTTTCTCAATCTCATTTTGCACAAGCAAATGAAGCAGGTGACAAATGGATCTGAAAATGGGTCACAGAGGATTCTGTGCTACTTGCCATCTGTGTCAGGAATGTGAAATGAGCATCCATGAGGATCCACCAGACAGTGCTTACCATGTGATATCTGCTTGTTGATATCACTTTGTAAATACTGAGGGGTTTGAATTTTCAGGACTGATATTTACCACACACTGTGAATGCCATGGTGAGAAGGCTTATGAGGGGTTTGGGCCTGAACTTCAAATACTATGTCCCTATTGAAAAGGAGAGGTCATCCTAAGGATATTGGATTTCTTTGTCTCCCAAGAATCACAGAAACAGGGCACTAAGAAGTTTTCCTCTCCTGCTTATATTACTTCTGGCTCTTTGCCACAGTTGAAAGTGAAAGCAAACCCACAGGAACTTTTGCTGGACTTTAGGAATAGTTCACCAAAGAGAAACTTTCTGTCACCTGCATAGCCCTAGAAGCAATTTGGTAACAAGGAAAAGGGAACATACTTAGGATTTTTCCAGCCCAGCCTAGCAGTCTTTTGCTGTTGCAGTGCTCCCAGTAAATCTAAATTTCAAATCCTAATTGACTAAACAGAATGATGCCCGCACTGAACTCCTTGCAAGGGCTCTGGACCATGTGGATTGCTCTCTGTCTCTCCAAAGCTCTTCCAGCACAGATGGCGCATTGGATTAAAGATGCCAAACTTGGTTCCAGGTTTGTAACACTCCTTCATTTAGGATGGCAATTTCCTTTAATAGCTAGCAGAACCTGGTGGCTGGCTCATTCCTTTATTTATTTATTTATTTATTTAGCTTTTAACTGTATGAACATAATCTGTATCAATTGAAGATTATATGCATGGCAGATACAGAGTTTCATCCCGGGGCTACTGAAATGAATTGCAGAACCATTCAGTAACTGCCTACAAGCAGAAATCAATTGGACCAGTTACCAAATGACTGAGTTTAAATGTAAAATTATTTGTTCAGACAGCAAGAAACTATTTACATGTGCTACTTCTGAAGTTTACCTCTAGCTATGACCATATGGTAATTTAACTTTTAAATTGTATTTACTGCATTCTTACACTTTAATCAGTCAATGCAAAGCTAAACTCTTCAGAACTCTGCATTTAAGTTTGAAACGCAGAACATTTGCAGTTTCTCTCTGCCTTTGAGCAGTTGCCGTCGTCAGATAATATCAATCAGTGCTCAACCCTTTGAAGTGTATCCGCTCAAATGTGTCTCGTGCCATGCATATGCTGCCGTATGTTTTACTCCAAGTGGAGCCTAAACTTTCGTGCTTCAGAAGTAACGAGCTCTGCTCAATTAGCAGACCCAGGCTTTTTTGAGCATCGCACATAATTAGTTTTAAGGTCTCTAGTTTTAACAGCCATTTGTTAATCTTTTTTATACAGCTGGCACAAAACTTGTGATTCAAATACAAGGAGGCAGTCAAATAGCTGGAGTGCTTCAACTACACACTATTCTAGAACTCAGCTAGGCTTTTCTGAGAAGCAATTTGGCTTCACATTTCAGAAACAATGACATGGCTACTTTAGGTAGAGAAAGAATCAAGGCTTGTAGAAGGAAGAAATATTTCTTATTCGACTGCTTATTTTTGGAAGTGGCGAAGCAGCTTTGGAGCAAATCATCCCATTGCTGTATTCTCTTTGTTCTCTCTTTCCTCTCCCTCTGTGTATGTGCCTGCATATATACATACAGACTTGACATCCAATATACAGTGCTGTTCACTATATGTTCTTCTGCTCTCTGAATTCTTTTTGCTGTTAGTTTCTTCTTAGGTAGTCAGGACTGGTAGGAATATGACAACTTGAATTCAGTCTGTGGTGGTGACTGCTGCATGATGAGGTAATGTTTCCCTCTGTAGAGAAAGTAGAAGATGATGTGTTTGTATTTCAGCAGGTCTTGGTGTGAAGAACATGAGGTCTTCCTCAAAGGGTGGCGGGAGTATTGCTTTGTCCCTTTCAGATGTTTGCTTGAGGGAAGAAAGGAAAGATCTGGTCTGTCTTGGAGAAGCAAAGGCAAATTTTCTTCTCGTATAAGAAACTTGGCAAATCAGCGTGCAAAATGTATAATGTAATGCAAAATGTACAATGTAATGCAAAATGTAAAATGTATGCAAAAGTACACTTTACACATGTAATTTTAATAACCAGATAAGAAAACAGTTTAAAAAAATAGTTTTTCTCCCTTGCAGACTCTAGGTTTCTGTGCCTAAGCAGAGTGAGGAGAAGGAGTCCTGAACGGGTCAGGATTGCCATCTCTCTCTTTTTGGCATTATCAACAATGGTAGGTTATGAAGACAAACAGGAAATTGTAGATCTGTATGAGAAGCAATGTTACTTATTCCACAGAGTGTGCCTGTTGTACTATGTGATGTTAGATTGTTGTGTATGATACTGTCATAAGATATTGACAAGAAATTCCATTATGAGAAAATTATTTTTTATCATGTCTTCATCATTTACCATTTTAGAACTGCCCCCAAGCTGTGATGGAGGAGAAGGACAGACGGCTGAAAGACACTGGGGAGAAAGGCTATGTGTACCCTAGTCCATGGAGGTGGTGTACTGGAGGTATGGGGGTCTCATTGGGAGGGACAGCCTGCTGAGTCCCAGTGGGGCTGCTGCGTATATTGGGTTTGTTGGGGTCACACCAGCAGAGCTGCTGACCACCCTTTAGGCTGCCTGGCTTGCTCACATGCAGAACAGCTGGACCCTCAGCTGCCCATTTCAGAACTACAGGGGATTGCAGCTTTTGTTTGGTGGAGTAAATTAGAATGCCAGATATTACCTTCAGTCTATTGTAAGGCAATTTTAACATTTAAATCCTACACATTGTGTTTCATCAACATTACATCCCTTTTTTCCTTCACCTCCACCCTCCAGTAACTGCCACCATTTTAATTTATGTCAACAAAAAGTCCTAATTTCACCTTTAGTCATATGTGAAATAATGACTTCACTTTCAGAGCTGCTTCATGCTTGTGGGCTTTGGTACTTCAATGCCTCGAGATATCAGGCTGTTTCTCTTGCCATGCCCACACTTTGAAGTCTAGCTTTACATGTCCAAACTTTGAAACTTTGGTGGAAATCAAGAGTAACACACCACCACGAATGGACTCCCATGCCAGTGAAAGCTCTGGGTAGCTGACTGCCTTAATGTCATCAGCAGCTTAAAGAGAAAGTTTGAATTGATGACTACTTCTGGTGGAGTTTCCTCCTGTCCCGGATATAAACACACTGTCCTAGTTGGAGTTAACTGCTATTTTTAGCTATGACAAAAGTGCATCTGAAAAGCCTGTTCTGTTGCACTTGGAAAATACCAGATCACTCAAGGTACCAAATGCGCTGGGGGAAAAAAGCATTGCTGGAGCAGGCTTGTTGCCCCAGACAGTCTGCATGAACTCCTCACGGCTTCCACTCCCCTCTTTCTCCCACAGGCAGGCAGGCAGGCACATTCACACACACACGGAGAGCAGCCTGGAACTGCACAGGCTGCTGGTGAACTCTGCTCAGTGTATCTTTCCTCAAGAACAAATTCAAAGTATGTCCAGTATGTTAATTCACCTAATTAAATCCAAGCCGCAGTGCCAAGCGGTGTTACTGCTTTGGATGATTTTAAGCAGGAGGGTTTCTTTAAATGGTAAACTCATTAATAGAATCCTTGTTTTTCTGGGTTTTTTTGAAATATCCATGTCCACATACCTTTTATACGTGGCTGAATAGATGATCTGACCACAACCTTTCCTGAAGTGAAAGTTATTGGGAGTTGTCACTAAAGGTCATGTATGGGAGGGGTGGACATACTGCAGCTCTCGAATGATTTTGAGAGACGGGCGACGGACCGAAGTAGAGAAAACAAATTCCGTGGCACCAAAATGCCTTCCCATCCAACAGGACACAGCGTGGGACTGTTTGGCACAGTGGATGCTGCAGCGTGCAGGACGCGGGCCGGCACCGATGCCGCGGAGCAGCGTGGATGCGGTGCGGCAGCATCGATAGCGGAGCAGCGCGCCTGCTGTGGCTGCCGCGGAGCAGCGCGGGTGCGGTGGAGCCGGCTGGGATGTTCCCCTTCCCCAGGTGAGTCTGGCCCCCAGGGAAGCTGCGCCTGGCCGTGGAGGGAGATGCCCGCGGTGGGAGATGCCCGAGGAGGAGGGATGGGAGGAGGCGCTGGCACCCGGCGGCAGGGCAGCTCCTGGGGGCGGGCGGACAGGGGCGCCCCGCTGCGAGCCCCGCACCGCATCCACGGCGAGGTGGCGGCGGTGTGACAGCGCGGCAAGGAGCATGCGTGCGGGAGGGGAGTTGCGGGGGGAGGAGGAGGAGGAAGAGGAGGAGGAGGGATGGCGCGGGGAGGCGGCCGCTGTTTATTTGCAGCCGGGCAGGCTGCGCCTCGGCAGAGCGCGAGTGGCCGGCGGCGGCCCCTCTGCCCGCTCCGCACCATGCGGGAGCCGCTGCCGTTGCCTCCCC
>VWZG01006818.1:390025-415560 GCA_013396735.1 Grallaria varia
GGCGGCGGTGCTGGCGGGGCTCTGCGCCCTCTGCTACGGCAACTCCCTGCGGGGCGAGTTCGTGCACGACGACGTCTGGGCCATCGTGAACAACCCCGACGTGCGGGCGGCTGCCCCCGTGTCCGCCGCCTTCGCCAACGACTTCTGGGGCAAGCGGATGGCCGAGAACACCAGCCACAAGTCCTACCGGCCCCTCTGCGTCCTCACCTTCAAGTGAGTGCCCGGCGCGACTCCCCCTCCGCCCGGACCCTCTCCCTGCCCCCCGGCATCGGTCCCGCACCCCCGGGCTCGTGGTTCGGCATTTGTGCCCGGAGCTGTGCGGGACGGGGGGCTCGGCGCGGTGGAAGTTTGCGGGAGATGAGGAGCGATGGGGCACCGCGTTCCTGGCGCTTTGGGAACAGGTGTCGCCTCTTCCCCGGGCGTTTCTGAAAGGGCTTTTGACCGAGAAGGGTGTTCACATGAGTTCCCCGTGAGTTCCTCCTCTGCTTTATCTCTAGTACTTTTTCTCCGCAATTGAGTGATCGTGCCAGAAACTTCCCGGGTTCTGTTTCGAAGCAGACCCGTAGTCATCCCTGCCTTTCTTCTTACCGCTAAGCGAGGGGCTCAGCCTGGCGGGTACCTGGCGCCGTTCTGTGCATCCCTCCTGGCAGCACCAGCCTCGGGTGTCAGTGCCAGAGCACCCCGGCAGCCTCGCGGCTTCAGATGTTCTCGTGTACCCGGCAGGGCTGTTGAGGAGGAGTTTCGGTTCTGTAGGAATAAAGTGAAGTTGAGCAGCAACAAAGTGACAGTTACCGGAGCTAATCGTAGAAAGAAAACCTTTGCCTGGCTCTGTCTCCGAGGAGAAGAATTTGTTGCAGATCAGCTTAGTAGCAATCCATACAGTTTGTCATTCCTTCAATTAGCTTTTTCTCATTTTTAATTTATTCTGATGAAACATTAATGATGGTGAATATTTAGCACGTTTTAGTGTTTAAAAATGATACATGTGTTTGCAGGGAGCTGTGCTGAAGAACTGGATATAGTTGGGTGATGTTTAGTGCTCTGGTCCTGCTTGCAGGTGATCACTGGATGCTCATTACAAACTGTGGCAGGCATAAGGAATAAACTGTATGGACAGTGGCAAGTACGCCAGGGAGATGTGTTACCAGATCCTGGTTGAGTCTGCTAATTAAGTAATTAGTTAAAAGATCTGTTATATAAATGGAATTTCCTGAACTGTGTGGAAATCACATGTTTCTATGAGGCAAGAGCAGTTTTCAGGAATGAGGAGTTCCTTTGGAATTCCCATGGAGCACTTGCTGCCCTTCTGTTATAAAGGTGGGCTTGGAACCAAGAGCTATTGGTATTGGCTGCCTGGGGAGCAGGGCTGGATGGGCACAGGGTAGCATATCCCCGATGAAGCAAAACTGAACAGCACAGACCCTTGTAAACTGGATTGTTTAAAACAGGTTTTGTGCCTTTTCCTTGAAGGGGTCTCTGTAAGGAACGTTGGGGGTGTAGGCAGTCACGGGCACACAGAGTGCCTTCTCCATCGTGAGTCTGGCCAAACTGTTGTAGCTGGTGATCTGTCTAATTAATCCATTCCTCTGTGAGTACAACCGGGGTAATGTGAGATGTGAATGAACCTGCGTGTATCACCACTGACCACACTGCATGTGGTATTAGTGCTGGACTTGCCTTCCTAGATCAAGTTGCAGGATTGAGGTTATGTTATGCTAATGAGCAAAAGAATCTTCAACTTTAATAGCGGAATATTGTAGTTTCCATTTATATGTATTTGAACTGATTTTGCCTTTGCTATTTAAAGGTGTGTGCATGTCTCAAAAAAGGATGAAGTGCTGTCTCTGTCTAGTCCTTTTTGGAAGGAAAGTGAGACTAATTTTGTGAGCAAGATTTCATCCTCAGTGCTTATAATAACCATACAGCAAAGACATTGGGTCAAAGGCAGAGTCATTTGTTCACCATTTGGCATTGCATTTGGAATAGGGAAGGAATCGTTTATCTTCCCGTGCTGCAGAGGAAGATTATTTCCACTGTGTCCCAATTATCCTTTCAGCCTTCCAGTTTCCACATTCTTCCCATTTCATTTCTACCAGTAGGGTGTCAGAGGAAGATGTTAAGAACTGGGTGGAGTGGATCCTCCAAACCTAGTGCTTCCGAAGATGCCTCAGGGAGCTTTTGCCAAGCAGCGCTCAATCTGGGGTTCAGCTGTGCTCTGTCTGCCTGAGCTATCCACCTCTGCCTTGCCCAGCAGGAGGTTGCTGGCTGCTCTCTGTCCTCCTGCAGAAGGAAAAAAGATTTTTACCCTGTTACTTTTAAAATGTTCAACAGAAATTGACTTCTAACTCAATGGAAATGAATGTTGCAAATACTTTTGTTAGAATTTACTGCATCCACTTAGGATACTTGAGAAATCTGTGTATGACATGTGCTTTGCAGGGTCTTGCTGAAGGAAGGAAGAGGGGACCAAAGTATTCTGGTATATCTTTTTTTTTTTTAATTTTTTTTTAATTTGCTTGTTTTATTTATGTACTAATTTGGTCAAATCCAAGGAATTTTAATAACATGAATCTTCATACCTCTCTAGTGCCTCCTCTTCACTTGCATGAAACTTTAATCTGTAAGGGTTTGTTTTGCATCTCACTGTACTAAGATTAAAGAATCTGGGAGATCTCCAAACCACATGCACAGAACAAATGTGAAGGATGGGCTGAAATTTATATCTACAGATCCATCAATCTACAGAAAACTTTGTCTCAGTCTCTTTTCTGCCTTTTGTGGCTGTGAGAATAAGAGGAAGGACTCACGATGCCCTGTGGACTTTTCATTAGGTTGAATATATCCTATGTAAAAGCTTCATATTCCTGAAATGATCTCAATTAGAAAAATTTATCACCCATCTGTCAGAAGAATCTGAAGCAGACATTGCTGAAATTGTGTAACAGTACTTCAGTGTCCCTGATGAATTGGAAGTCATAAGTGACAGTCCTCATTCTAACAGACAAAGACTCTGGAGCCAAACAGTGAAAGGAGCTCAAGTATTTGACATTATTCACACCAGATCTGACAGTATGAATGATCAGAGGAAAATAAGAGTGGCCTCTGTTACTGGAACCATTAAGCCAAACTTAAAATATTCATAGAACTGCTGCATTGTTCAATGTGGGTTAATATCAGAAGGGGGAAAAAAGCCTACACATGGACTCTTGAATTAAAGAATGCTTGCCTTGTGTCTTTGAACTTCTTTTACCATTTCTCTTGACTTCTATAAAGTAAAGGAATGTTAAAACTAGTTGGTTCAGAAGGATTCTGACACTTGGGTAACTGTTAGGTGACAGGTATAGCACAGCTCCTCATCTCCACAGGAGGTGAGATGGTAGGCAATGGTTTTGTTTAGTCCTTAGGAAAAACCTACTTCATGCTGTCTTCTCCAGTTGCTGTCACTAAGAGGTGTTTACCTGCAGATATTTTCTTCTCCAAGAAGCAATTCAATATACATCTTTCTAAAGAAGGTGACTTTTTTGGGCATGCTATTTCTTGGTGTCTTCCTTATAAAATGTTAAGATGAAGGGCAGGGAAAAAAAAAAGAACTGCCAGTTCTGTAATTCACTCAGAATTTTATATTTAAACTGGGTGCTTTCTGTCTTACACCTTGTCTCCACTAACAGAAGTTCACTGAATCATTTATTCCCTCAGTAGCACTTAAGTTACTCCTTGGTTCCAGTGGTTTTGCAAAAATGTTTCTCAGCTGTTGAAGCAGAAGGTGCAATCCTCAGTGCTGTCTCACTCCCTCTTTCTCTTTTTGTCTGCCAAATCCCCATTTAGATGGATTTTTTCAACCCAGAAACAAACAGGTGACGAAGATTTGGTATAGTCAGCAGCACAGCACCCTTGGTGTGAAGGTGAGCAGTGGTAGGGAATGGTGAGAGTGAAGCCTTTTGAAGTCCACTGGATGCCAAGATTTAAAGGCTTTTAGTCAGAAATGAGCCTCCTGGTTTGCAGGTGGTTGAGAAGTGCTCAACTGCCTGCTCAGCCTTATTGGTGGTGTCAAGGCAGATGCTGGTGAGGGAGATGCCTCAAGTTGCAGCTCACCAGGGACAGAAGGAAATGGCAGTGACACGTTTAGGACATTTAGCCATGATGAAGACTTGGGAGGATGGCACTGGGCAGAGAAGCACAGCAAATACCTGATCTTCCTGGAAGGAGGTGGAAGTGACTGTTCACTGGGAATGTGTTCGGCTCTGTGAGAAGGGTGTAAGAGTGTCCACTCTGGCTGCTGCTGGGTGGCTCTGGGGGCCAAGGAGGAGAGGAGCTGGGGGAGACAAGCTGCAAAAGGGAATGCAGCTCTCCCACCAGAAAAGATGTACACACACAGTTTGACTAGTACTCTAGCTGGAAAAAAAAAATGGGGAAAAAGATAAATTAAAAAGTCTGGGCTGTGTTCAGGTGCTGACTGCAGAATGGAAAACCCTCCAGGTCTGCCCATCAAGGTTGCTAGCCAGTGATGGCCTGGGTATGTACCTTCCTGGGGAGTAAATGGGACCGTTCAGCAGGAGTTCAGTATTCTGGGTGGGCGCTGACAGCCTAATGTAGGACTACCAGTGGCTTCTGATCAAAGCCTTAAGTGACTGCGAGCTTGGGTTAGATGTAATACACAGCCAAAGAGAGACCTGATTCAATAATCCAGTGCCAGCCTTCTGATCCATCTAGTTGTTTACAGCTGATCTTTCTGTTTTTTCAGCTGTATCAGTGGCATGAGTTTCAAGGACAGGGAGCTTAAGAAAACCAGAACAACCTGGGGAAGGAAAAAAGACCTTAGATTTTCTTTGTTCGTGATTTAATGCTATATTACAGTTTGACATCGCAGGGTAATATAGCGGAGCTATAATGTGTCAGGTTAAATACACAGTGCACAAGTATTTTCTTCACTCTGTACATCACAGTGTTTGAGATTGTGTCAGTATTTCTCTTGTACAGCTTAGTCTACTATTTCTGTCCAAGCTGTGGCAATCACTCTCCACACTGATACTGTGATACCTGCCATGAAATTGATGTAGTGCTGGTGTAGCCACACCGGGTGGAGTTTGTGAAGAGAAGCAGATGCTTTTTTGAGACTTGTGTTGTAGTTGGAATATACAGACACATCTCTAAGCACATAAGCTTTTCTTTTGACCCGGAGCAGAATGCCTTGCTGCCATTTCAGGTTTCTCCCAAAGCTTGGTGCTTCAGAGCTTGTTTTTTTCTTTTTTTCCAGGTGCACAGAAATCCCCCACATAAATGTAATTTTCATAGCAGGTGTCTGATCCTTTTGGTTGTAGCTTTGGGCTGTGTTTCTCTGGGGTTGCTTGCACTCCCTGGAAGGAGGGCAGGACTGTTGGGGAGGGCCAGGGGAAGCTCCCTGCCCGCGGATGGGGAGCACAGACCTGGCTAGGGGTCCACGCTGTCATGCTGATTGTGGTCAGGCCTGGATGTGAGGATCTGCCTACTAGGAGAGGTGTGTACAAAACATGTAGGAGTTCTGCCTAGTCACATTTTCTCAGTCCTCAATAAAATTTGCCTGTCTCTTGAATTAAAAACCTTTTATGAGGGGAAGAGTTCACTAACTCTCCTGAATGACTTGTCTGAGGTGAATGCAGTCATGGTTATTTTTGCTGCTTGCTTCAGGGGTGTTTTGTCTCTATTTAACACCTACCAATTCCTGGGGATTTTCTTTCATTGGGCGTTCTATTTCTCTTGCACCAATGTCACCCTTAATTTTCTTTGGTCATCTTTTACCTAAAAGGCTCAGCTTTCGACCAGCCTTCTCACCCGAAGGAGCATCCTTGTCAATACTCTTTAGAGTCCATGAAAATAAAGTGCTCTGGCTGCTGCTGGTTAGCTAAAGGCATTTCTCTACATTTACTCCCTCTGTTTCTGGCTGCTTTCCTGGCCTTTCTCATTTATTGTCTCACAGATTTAAAGAAAGGAAGGGAAAAGAAAGGGCTGTTCTCTTTTCACTCGCTATACTTGTTTTTGTTTTGTTTTTCTTTGCTTCTGTATAAATTAAAATGGCATTTCCTTCATGGTCTGCAGCTTATTTCAAACTTATTTCAAATTTGGTGGAAACCCATTTTACCTCATTTCAAATACTGTCTTTAAGCCTAATAACTTTATGCTAGATTTCTGCTAGTGTTGTTTTCTCTTCTTGATGAGTAACTGTCCTAGCTTGGGTCTTGATCACGTCTCATCTCTCCGCACTCGGAAGAGGACTGCTTGATTGATGGCTGCTGAAGAGTTCCATGAGTTGTTGGTTTCCATCAGTGTATTGCTCTTGCTGAGATGCTATTCAAGAACAATTTTGAAGACAAACTACCTTTTGTTCAATATCCAGGTAAAATGACACCTGTTTGTCAGTTTGTAACTTGCCATCGTCTGGATTTTTTTCCCCCGGTTTTCCAAGTTTGTGGAGGCAAATCTAAAGTCGTGTGAATGATGGTCTCATTATCCTTAACACAGGAATGATCATCACACCACACTTCCTAGGGTTTCACTAGACATTTTTGCCCTGGCATATTTGCTGCTTGCAAGGTGCTGCTTCTTCCGGGTCTAATTGTGATTTCTGTTTTCTTTTCCTAACCCTGCTGGAAAGCAACAACCTGCTTTGAATGCCAACGCTTAACTAGTGCTCTTGTAAGTGATGACTATTGTGCTCTAAGGGAATTGCTGTGCCTTGGGAATTGCTATGGCCTCTGTCGTTTCACCCATCGCCATTATAGCAAATCAAGTAACAAACCATTTAAGCCTTATTGTCCATTTAATTCTGAGGCATTGTACTATACTGTGGAAATATTATCAGCACAAATCAGCACCAAGTGCTGTTGCACTGTGGGGAAAAGTCTGCCCTGCTTGTGCTGGCTGTTGCACGAACATTTCTGCAACGGGGCTTATTTTCTGTTTACTGCTATGGGTTTTTCATTAATCTTTAAGCTATTTCCACATAGAGCTTTAACCATTATTGCCACTGATGCAGCTGCATCTCTTTTGGAGTGCAAATGCTCATTTTCCTGGCATGCAATACTTGCATCTGTGGAGTCTATAAGGAGATTCCACCATACATTGAAATTGAGTATTACTTTGCATAAAGTTTGCCATATATAACACACAATTTAACACGAAAAGAAGATCACAGGAAACTTAATGCATTCTTATGTTAGATTAATTTATATAAATCTGCATGTAAGCCTTCCTTTATAAAAACTGTGGGGGTTTTATGAGGTGTAGGATGCTCTGAGACTTTCCATTAAGCATTACTTGCTAAAACAAATTACCATTATTATCCTGTGCATTTCCATTTCAAAACGTGTTGTGTTTCTCTGTTAGTCTTTTGAAAATAATAAAACAGATTAAACTAAACAAGAGCTGCCCAGGGATAATAACAAATTCTATAAAAAGAGAAACTTGCCAATTATAGTTTACAATATTATTAAATCGTAAGAGGCCTTAAAAAGGGTTGAATGAGTCTTTGTGTCTACAAGTGGATGAAAAGCACTATATTAGAGCCCAGGGGTGCTAGTGATTATATACCATAACTGGATATTTATGGGATTTTTTGTGAGCCTGTGCTCTTGTGGCATAGACCCCTCTGGTTCTGGGTCTGGGAGGACTAAGTCACGTGTGTCCCACTCTATTTCCAGACCCTCTCTACAGGGAATTGCTTACCCAGATGTGTCTCTGTGCGATGGTTTATCTAGAGGAGATATGAATTCCTGTGTGTTGAGGGGAGCATGGTGCATGGTCTCTGCTCTACAAATGCCGTTCTTTGAGATGGCTGCACCAGTGGGAGGGAGGGCCAGTGGTTAACTGTGAGTGCTGATAGATGTTAACTTTTCTTTGAAGAGCCAGAATGATTTGCTTTCTGCTGGAGAGCTGTTTTACAGGCTCTACTCAGTGAGCCTTCAACAGCTGGTGCCTGTGAAAGTCTCTTTCTGAGACTGGAGTTGCGTAATTCCTTTTCCAAGGATGGATGGTGAAGGAATGGAAAAGCTACTACAGGTGGCACAGCAAGCTATACTGCTGTCCCTGGAAAACATCGATTAGCTTTAACAAAGTCAAGGGATTTCTACGTTAGGGATATATTTCTTGTTTTGGCATACCTCCTGCTTGGGCATGTAGTTTTGGCAGTGCTGTGCCTTAGGTGTGACATGCTGAACCACACATGTGGCAACGCTTGGACACAAAGACAAGCACTGGGACAAGAGTCTTGGCTTGAATACATGTTTCAGTCCGGCCTTCTCTCCCCAGTGGGCACATGATTGATGATGAGATTTCTGTAATCAGTTTTTATTTTGGTTGTAGCTTGGGTGGTGTTGATCAGCTGTTTTAGAAGATACCTGTTAATGTCATCTAGTATTGAGAGACTGCTCTTTGGTATGTGTGCTCTTCTCCTCCTTTCCCTTGGGTCTTTTGAAGGCTTTTGTATTTCAAGTGTCGTTTCTCAGAAGGCTTAATGCACTCTTTGACTGCAGGGGCTCTCCCAGCAGAGGTGTTGAAGCAATGAAAAACTCTTCTTCTCCAAGTATTTCGTGGGTGGCTCCCTTGAGGAAAGACCTCCATGGCCAAGATGGTTGTCTCCTCTTTCAGATTTTTCTATTCCTAGGAGCATCGTCATTTCCTGTGCTAAGCCCCAAGTCTTTAGAATGCTCTTTGAGAAGACAGCAGGCAGTTAAAAAAGCCTGGCCAGCCCAAAGCACCTGCTCTCCTAGCTGTGTGCTCCACCAAGGTTGTACCTTAGAGGTTGTGCTTTAGCTCACACAGATGTTATGACCTTCATGCAGAAGTGGCTAAGGTCTTCCAGCCCGCACAATCCAATTTTCCCCTTTTGTGGACCAGTTTAAATATGGAAATACAAGGACAACACCACCCTCACCCCCCTCTAGTGGAGCAGGGTTGTTGATTGCCCATGAATATTATGTTGGAGAAAGACCATTTTCTTCCTTAATTTTGAGATTCCTATCTCTGTTTTACTTCCTTTGTTTGCTGAACTGTGTACTGTGCGTACTTGCTACATGCTGCTGTCAGTAAACAAAGACAAGGGTATTAAAGTTTAAGAAGGGAGAAGTAATTTTTTATTTACCCATCCTCTCTTGCTCCCTTGCCCAGAAGTTGTTCCATAATTCCTCTGCAGTGGAGCAAATTTGGCTTTCCATTCTAGGCTGCCTTTTTTCTCCTGTGGGTGTGTGAGCGTGCTGGGGAGTTCTTGTGACTTGGATTAGAGCTGTTTGGAGTCCCAGATTTGCTCACTCATTTGATGTACAATAAATTCAGCCACTGCTAATGTTTCAACATCATTCTGCTGGGATTGTTTCAGGACAAAAAAATGCTTCCTTCGTTGCCATGTGGCCTAATTTCTTATGACAAAGAGCTTTAGCAGCAAAAAAACACTGGTGTGAATGTAGCACCTGCACACGCTCATGTTTAGTGTTCGTGGGCTACCAAAAATGGTATTTAAAACATACACTGAGATAAGCTTGCAGTCTGATTTTGCTGTTTAATGGAAGGCTTATCTGCATAACATAGTATCGTTATGTTTGTGGTTTGTTCTGCCTTTTTTTTTTTATTTATACAAAGAATACACAGGGGAACAGCCAAGCTGCTCAGCTGATGCTTTTACAGAGCTGTTTTCAATAATTTACATCAGGTAACTCACAGCTTACAAGCCTCATTGACTTAATGCTCACCCTAAGAAGGGGTGTGAGGAGCACACACTGCCTTTGGGATAGGGGACCTGATGGGGCAGGAAGATTCCTTCCCTATAAGGTTCTGCCTCTCCTGCCAGTAGAACTGTTTTGCAGGATGGGAAGTGATTGGATGTGATCCATGAAGACTAATGATAGGTTGTTTTTTTTCCAGAGTATTGTCAGATGTCATGGGTTTAACGATGGGTTCTCATAACTTGGCCACATAAATAAATGAGAGTCTCTCACATTTTGGTGCATGGTTCATATCACCTGATGGCCTGAACACTTGTCCTCTCTGTCCTCACCTGCCTGCACTTGTTCACTCCAGAAATCAGGTTGCCAGAGCAGACTTTGGCATTTGAGGGGGAGTGATGGTGACTGTGCTCCAGCTGATTTACAGCCAGAAATGATTCATTGGTATAGAGAGCATGTCCTGCAGGTGGTCCCTGCCACTGTGCACATCTACAGGTGTCTCTGAGCAGGATCTTTGGCTCCTTTGGGGCAGGGTGGCACTATGGTGCCCCTTGTTCCCCTCTGTGTGCTGAATGTTTAGGCCTGGGGGTTCCTGCATCTGGAACTCTGGCTGGATGTACGTTACTGCCATTTGTTGTGGTTTGTCATTTAGTGCTGGTAGAGATGAAGGAAAGTGACGGATGTGGCTGCCCTGAAGAAGCTTGCAGGAGAAACAGGATGAAAAAAGAAAAAGCCCCTACTCTTCATGTATTCTTGAATCACACAGACTGATGTCTTGTCAAAATGTAACTGCATCAACCCGTACTTCAAAGGGAAAGGTCAAGTAATTCTAAAATCTCACTTTTTTCCAAACTTTCTGAGTTTCATCTGTTGCCTCCACAAACACTCTTGTGGGAGCACAACAGGAATGCACAAGTAAAACTCCTGGTTCTGGTAAAATTAGATTGGTCTGGAAAATGCAACTCAGGACAGCTAGCTCTCTGTTGCTTATGAATAAGGAATGTAGAGAGTTATTTATAAAAAACATATGTTGTCTGGCTCTCACAGACCTCTCCACACCTCCTCTGTCTCACAAAAAAACTTAAGTGTTTGCATCGTAGCAACAGCTCAATGGCTTTGCTGTTGCATCATGTATGTCATGGGAGACCTGGAGTCTGAGTAACAACAGGAAGGATTATTGACCCTATAGCATGTTTACAGCTACTTGCAAAATATTTAGATTGAGTTGACTTTTCATTGGGTATCTTGTAATTTATTTTTTTTTAAATATGCCCTTTAACATTAGCTAAAGGGCATTTTCCCAAATTCCTTGTTCATATATGGAGTTTTCCCTAGATAGAGACGCCATGTGTACATGTGTATATATGTGTGAGTATATATATATTTGTCCAAATGTACAGATGCTGTTCGTACTAGATAGAATTATCTTCAACTGCACATAAGGCAAAGCTTGTCAGCAGCTGTTAAGCAAGCTGGCTGTAAAAAACAGTGACCAGAAAAATGTGTTAATACACGCTGTCAAACAAATGTCATAACAGCTTGTTACATTTTATTTCTACAAAAATAATGAACCCTAATTGTCTTATTGAGTCTAGGGTGATGTTAGCTATCTTATCTTTACCATCAATGTCCTTATGAAAATGATGGGAACTGTTAGATGAGCTTCTTTATGTAGTCCTGATATCAGTAAAGTGTTTAAATAAATGCTTAACCTTCAGTATGTGAAAGTATTCTGGAAGTTAAATGGGAATAAATGCCCCTGTTATGCTAAGCACGTGCTCCAGTGCCTTACCAAGTCCTTGTCCTGGCTCTTCCCAAGCAAAAACACCTCTTCCATAGTAGAAAATAACTACCTGTGTTGTAAAGCTGCCACGAGTCTGACAGGACTGCAGAAGTGCCAACAGGGAAATAGGACCAGTGCCATACTTCTGATGTTGGCCAGGGTTATTTGCTGCCAAAGAAGCACAGGCATTGTCTCACTGCAGTAAACCATACTGGGAGGGCACAAGCCTCTCCCATCTCTGTGTTAAGAAGGTTGCCAAACGCAATGACATATTGTAATAACTGGGGACGTGATTTCTCTTTAATCAGATAAACAAGACGTTTAGAGCGATTTTCAGTAATTAGTTGAATAGCACTTCCATTAGGAGACTGCAAATCGGGCAAAAGACATGATTTAGAGTATTTGAAAGATGTTCTGCTATTGCAAGACCTTTCCAATCTTGTAATGATTCTGTTTTGTTTCCTTACAGGTTAAACATATTGCTGGCTGGTATGAACCCCTTCTACTTCCACGCAGTGAATGTAATTTTACACTGTCTAGTGACTCTTGTGCTGATGTACACTTGTGACAAAGCTGTGTTCAAGGACTGTCGACTTGCTTTTGTCACGGCTCTGTTCTTTGCTGTGCATCCCATTCACACCGAGGCTGTAAGTATGTGGCACAAAAGCTAAAAATAAATTCATTCTTTAAAATTTTAATTTTTTAAGGAAACCTCTGAGTCATATACAGAATATGATACTTGTGATTTTTTGCTGTGGAGGAGCAAACATGAGAATGTACTATATTTAAAATAATTTGCAGGAGTCATTAAGAAAAATATGTACTCATACTTGCAGTCTTTCTGCTCTGGCACTGAATTCTAAATGATGGTCCTAATCAGCAATGCTGGGAATAAATGGACAGTCATGAGTCTTCTGAAACTAAAGACCTTAGTGAGGCCGTGCTCTCCTGCTGGGATATTGTTGCATGCCTTCAGTCCTCTCCTATAGTCATCAATTTAGGGGAGAAAAAGCGAAGGGAGCATTAGTGTGTATTCTGCAGGAGCTCACTCAGAGGCGATATGACCCATGGATTAATTTATATTGATTTCAGTTAAAAGCCAGGAGTATTGTTAGTTTAATGAACGTCAGGATAACTTTACAGAGCAACAGCTCATAGTGGACACTTTTCTGTTCTTATAAGGAAACATTTAAAGGTATAGTCATTCTAAAACTGCAGTCTGTTAGCATGAGGAGACACTTCTGTACCTAAAATGAGTCTTGCTGTCTTTGAGAAGGAAAGGCAATGTCCACTATCTACACTTAAAAAAAGAAATGTGCTCGTTAGCTGAAGTACCACTGACATCACATACTCTCATTACAAGCCTTTGTAAATGAGGAGCTGCTGCACTGAGAACTTTTGAGGAGAGATTACCTTAATAATAAAAAGCCACAAGCTTTACAGTTACTCCCTGTGCTGTGTTGTGTGAACTAATCAGCTAGGCTGCTTTTGATAATACATCTTTATATTATAAGGGAGGTTTTAGAAGAGGCACCTGTTGAATTTATTTTTGTCTGGGTCAAAACTTTACAAGGTTAAAATAAATGCCAGAACGCTGAATATAGCTTAATTATGTAATCTCAAAAGGGGAGAAATTTCAAAGGACCTTTTATTTGCCTTATGGGTGATTTTTAGATCTTTATGACGTAGGATATTGAAATAATTGTAAAAAAGAATGTTGATTCATTCTTCTTCCGTATTCTCTTTTATAAAAAGATTTGGTTAATCAATATGTAGGAAAAAACTCCCATAAACTCAGATTGTTCGTAAAGAAAATAAATTACCACTGTATCCCTTTGTGGTGATAAAGTTCATTCAAATATTTTTTTATCCATTCATTCCTATATAATAAGTGGTGTTTCCTTAGTCTTTTTCTTTAACAAATTTCAGTTCTGGGAGTTGGATGCATTTCTCATCTGAGCCTTATACAAAATTAAAACAGATTCCTGAAATTGTCATTATCTGTGCAACGTTATTAATATTTTAATAAGAAAGTAAGGAATTACTTAACTGTTGGCTTAATCATCTGTTTAACCCAGTGAGAAATGCAGCAGGCAAAACTGAGCATATCATACACTGTCCAAGTAACATTTTGCTATAGTGGGGGAGGACAACACTGAAAGATAAAAAGCTTGAAATAGCAGTTAGCATGGATTGTTGAAGCAGTCACTGAGTGTGCATGTCTTTTTATATATGTGTTTTTACACCAGTCTGTCTTTTCCTTTCAGGTAACAGGTATAGTAGGCAGAGCAGATGTCCTGGCCTGTCTACTCTTTCTGTTGGCTTTTCTCTCCTATAATAGGTAGGTGATAATATCCTGGGGTTCTCTAGTCTGAGGAGGGAGGGGACCAGAGGGAAACCTGTATGTTTTTGGTGGTTGTTGGCGGAGGTACTTCTGCATGGAAGTGTCCTGGTCCTTGCTTTCAGCCACAGTGATGTTTATGAGAACAATAAATGTAAAACCAGAAGTCAACATTTATGGTTCCCTCTTCCATTGACATTACAGCTGATCATACACAAGGTTGTAGAGCTAAAAATTATACAAAGATGTTTTCAACAGACAACAAACTATCTGTGTGTAGCATGAAGAACAGACAGACATATGCCTGCCTGTGAAATACATGTTGTGACTGTAGGACTCTGAAATACCTGGTCTGGGAGAGTTGAGGATTGCCTCTAGACCATTAGTCATCCTTTTCAGATGAAAACTTGGCACTGTTTGCTGGTCTGTGTTCTAAAACTGTGACTGAACAAGTATAGATACAGAAATAGCTTACTTGGATGGGGTTCCTGTGCCGTTTGCATTTAGAAATAACATTGTTTGCTTTTAGAAACAGCACTGGCCACAGGGTGAAGCTGTTTATATCCCTACATCCCTCTTGGGCTGTTTGCTACAAACCAACGCTGTTTTCATCAGAGGTTTTCAGGGGTGTAAAACTGGTTACCTCCTCCCCTCTGACACAGGCTTGCTGCCCAGTCTGTTAATGATCAGGACACATCTTTGATTCAGGGGAGCGTGGGTGGGATGGAGGAATTTTTGCTGGCATAGTGCTTTTTGTCACATAAGGAGAATTAAGCATGTGTGTTCTAAATGACAGAAAGCAGGTGTTTTTCTGCCCTCTCTGTACTTACCCTGTGTTCCTCTGACTGTTTCAAGTCCACTTTATTTTTCTGCTTGCTTTTGTTCCCCGCTCTTGTGCACCAAGAATTCAAGCAGCTCTCAATATTTGTGTTTTTCCTTCCTGTACTGTGTCTAAACCTTTCCTCATTTATCAGTGAACAGTGTAGATTGTTCATGTCTTAACACATTCATGTCAGCATCTCAAGAAATTAAGGATTTCTTAATCTCAGTATTTGTGTGAATGTAGTAAACATGAAAATAACAGAGAAGTTAAGATCCTTTATGTCAATTCTATTTTTTCAGGAGTGTGGATCAGCTTTATGTTGGGGAACATTTCCCTCCCACTGCCTCCCCATTCTTTTTGCTGCTTAGTTTATTCCTTGGGACCTGTGCAATGCTGGTGAAAGAAACTGGAGTCACTGTGTTTGGTGTGTGCTTGGTTTATGACTTCTTCTCCCTCTCCTGCAGTGGATTCCAACTGTAAGTAACTTGTTGTGCTCATTATGCTTTTCAAGCATTTCCACCTGTGTGTCCAAAATAAATATTATTATATATAGTACTGGGGAAGATGAACTTGCCCTGCTGAATTAGATGACACACAGTGAACAACTTTGGAAGCACTAAGATTTCATTTTGTGGGTTTTTTTAGGAGGGGAAGGATGTTTGTTTCTTTTTTCATTTGTTGCTCTCTTGCTGCCTGAATAACTTCTGCTGGATAGATAGACCAGATGTGAAGAACTGATCTCTAAAACACCAATTCACGCTGGCAAGACTAACGTTTTTTTCTGTGGAAGCTGTCTGAAGCATCAACATCTTTGAATTCCTCTAGCTTAACTCCTTCTATTAGCAAAGCCTGCTTGATTATTCAATCACAATGTCATGGGTTTTGGAATATTGTATGATGATTAGTAGTAAAATCAGGTTTGATTTTTCTTTTTTCTGTCCTTGCAGAGCAGAAAAAGGGGGGAAATATCCATCCAATTCTGGAATGGTTAAAATAATTAGCAGCTCTCAGCAATTACTGGAGAAAAATTAAATACTTTGAAATTTGTACCCCTCACCCACTTAGTGTCACTAATGCCTATGTTATTCTCTATCTCCATTAAGTCAGAAGTCCTTTGTTTTATAGAAGATGGTTCTTTTATCTGTTTCTCTCCCAAAACACCTCTGGTGCAGGTCCATCAATGAGTGAATGTAAGAGCTTACTGCCACTGAGAATGGGAGATCTTGTGTTCCTACTGGTGCTGCCCCACTAGTTTTGGAACCTGTCACACCCCTGCATGAGCTCGTGTATCTAGTTTGTAAAAAACCTAGGACACTATAAAAAAGGATACTGATTTCAGCAGTGAACTGAATCAGGTGTTTGGGGAGTGCCAGATTTGGCACAATGCAAGAGCAGCAAATGTAGGGAGGAGAAGAGGGGCTCTGCTCTTTCAGGACTATCTGGCTTCCCTCTATTTCAGCCCTTTCTCTAGGTTCTAATGAGAGACAGACCATGTTTTAGGCTCCCCTGCACTTCCTCCAGCCACTCTAGCAGCAATAGCAATCAGAGGGCAGGTATGATGGATCAGCAAAGGATTTCTCATCTTTTGACTGGAGAAGTAATTCACAGTGGTGGGCAAGTAGCCAGGGAGATTTCTGGGGGCTGACAGCCGGCACGCTTGTCAACACTTGCATTTACAGTCTGACAGGCGTGTTCCAGGAGCTGCCTGGGTAAAGGGAACCCAACTGTTAATTAATTGGTGGAAAATCTGTGCCTTCCCCCTTCCCTCAGTCTTCGCCTTTCCATAGGTTCACATTCCAGTGCCCTCTTCAAGTTTTTGCCTTGCTTCAGTGGCATCCAATTGCCCAGATGTGGCACTTCACTTAGCTTGTAGGAATGAAGCTCTGCCTTTTCCTATCTGCTCTGGCTGCATGTATTGTGGACTGATCTGTCTGTGGTGCTCAGGACTTTATTTCTGCATTTGACTTTAAGGGACAGCAGAAAACAGCCTCCTATGTGATGCTGAAACTCATCTTCTGCTCCTTCATCCTACCTTTGTTTTCCATTTAAAAGAGGTGAAACATCAATTATTTTCTGAAGCAAAAAATTAGGAATGGCACTATATTCTTCCTTATAGTGTTTCCCATCTTACCAGAGGTCCAGAGAACAGCTTGATGCAGGGGTGCTCGTCTTCTGTTGCTGTTAAGTCTCTTCCTCTAGATCTAGTTAGGAACTAATAAATCTGTCCTCCCAGCATTGTCTTTTGGATTAAATAAAATGTCTCTTGTTGTAGTTAGGTATCTTGTTGTGCTGATTTCATAATGTTCAACCTTTTGATAAGTAAAAGTGGAAAAAGGAAAATCCTTAAATCCTTTTCCTTCTGCCTCTTTTTTCCTCTCTTCCATGCATGTGTAAGCAGGAGAAATGGAGGGATCCACCAGAGACCTGCCTGGCAGCCCGTGGCTTCCACCTCTGCCTCGCTGCAGGTGCCTCTGGCCAGCCGGGAGAACGGGAAGCATCGCTTTGCTCACCGAGGCGCCTGGAGCTCCTGCCACCCGGCATCATCTGAGGAGCAGCGGAGCGGTGGCCTTTCCGTGCCCAGCAAAGCCATATGGGCCATTCAGAGGTACTCTTGGCTGCCTGAAGCTGACCCTGCCTGAAAATGTCAAGCCATTCACTTTGTTTTAGCCATTTTTATCCTGAAATGTATTGTAACTTTTGTTATGCTACTGGAGAGGGAGGAGAGGAGAAGGAGGAAGGAAGGTTAAGGGAAGAAAGAGGAGAATATCTGAGGTTTTTCCATGTCCTGGAACTCCCAGACCTAACATGGTACTAGCAAGGCAGTGCTTTTCTTCCCAGCTTCTCCATGGAGAAAGTAAAAACCATCATGTTATTTTGAATGCGGAGAGGGAGGCATATGCACATGTGTACAATACTGCCTGAAGTGAAGTGGACACTGTACAGGTTGCTTATTATGGAATATTGCTGTGTATTTATATATATGTGTTCGTGGGTATAATTTCTGCACGTGTATACACATATACATAGATGTGTGTGTGTGCATATTTATATATATATGAAAGCAGAGGTGATGCCTACTTTTGCTTCATGTGTATAACAGTGAGAGCTGGACTTGGGAAGTAACAAGGATTTTCACCAGTCATGTCCAGCAGTTCTTGGCATCTTCACTGGGAAGGAAGGACTCCCGGGCTGTGTTCTGGCACAGAACTAGTGCTTGACTCCCTTATTCTTGTGAAACAGAGCTTAGAAAGAGCATTTAAGGGGATGTGACTCAGCATCCACCCCATGGATCTGTTCCAGCGTGTGGGGTTTTTTTTTTAACCTTTGTACAACCTCCCCCACAGCCCTTGCCCAGCTTGCCCTTTGTCGCTGACTTTTGGTTCCGACTATACAACACTCACAATGTGATATAATTTGGAGAGCTGTAATAATGTGTTGCCCTGCACTGCCTATTCCTTGAAGAAAGTGTTTTGTTCCTTATGTAGATCAGGAATTACCTGCTGCAGTTCTCCCCATGTAGAACTCCTGAAAGGAAAGGGAATGGTTTATTCCCATGTAACATCCCTCAGTAATCGTTTCAGTAGGAGCTGTTTGTTTGTTGGTAGTTTTGTTTTTAAGTAGTCTTGTTGCTGCATCAATACTGACAGCAGATAGGCTTTACCTGAGATCTGTAACTTCTCACAGAGAATCTGTTTTGTCTACCCATATTTCAGATGTTCAACCCACTTGAGAGCTTCTGTCCTGCAGATGTTTTCCCTGATTGGTGTGACTTGGGAATGTTTTTGGTTTTGTTTCTTTGGGGTTTGTTTTTAACAAGGAAGGGAGTGAGTTTGCCTGCGTTTTCTCTCCCTGTGGGAATCTGTGACCCAGTAATGGTAAGAAAGTCAAGACTTTTTGGAGTGAGTAAGTGGTAGCTGCTCTATGAGAGAGACTCTTCTGAATTGTTGGAACAGCTTTAAAGGTGTTTGTTCGAATGTATTTTTCTGCTGTATCCACAAATGAGTAGCAAAATTTGAAAGTGTGTGTGACCCTGGTGCCTTCTAATGTGGCAGACCAGAGTGGGCTGTCCAAAAGCCTCATCTGGCCTCTGAAGTTTAGAGCCTGGTGGGGAGGAGCCCAGTACTGATGTAGCTGCTGTTCCTGACCTTTGCTTTCTCCATGTTTCTCTCAATGATTTTTTCTCTTTGATACTTGTATTTGTCTCTGTTTTCCCTGATGAATACTGTGACAGTATTGTTTAGGTTGGGAAAAACCTTTAGAACTATTGAGTCCAGCCGTTACCCCAGCATTGCCAAGACAACCACTAAACCATGTCCCCAAATGCCACATCTACACATATTTTAAATACCTGCAGTGATGGCAACTCCACCGCTTCCCTGGGCAGCCTGTTGTTGACAAGCCTTTCAGCGAAGAATTTTTTCCTAATATGCAATTTAAAACTTCCCTGGCACAACTTGAGGCCTATTGCTTGTTACGTGGGAGAATAGACACCCACAGTAGAGGCGAGTATCATCTCCTGTCTTGCTTCATCTTCTTGTTCCTTGTCTCTTTTACTCCTGTTTCTTTCTTTCTTCCTTCCTATTACTCTTTTCTCCCTTCCTTTCTTTGTACTTTTTCCAGACACCCTCCCTCTGTCCCTACTTTTGGGAATGTCCCTTTCTTACACCAAGGGGAAAGCCTCTGGTTTTCCAGCCTCTTCAGGAGAGGCTGCAGGAGTTGTGTTGGAGAGGCCGTGCATGTGGGATGGCTTTGGAGAGAACTCATCCACGCTGCCAATTGGCATTTGCTTTCCGGCAGCTGCCTCTTCAAGTGTTGTGAAGGATTTCTGCACATGGCAAATCAAGTTTGGCATGTACATAGCTGCTTTCTTTTTAAAAAGGGGCTCTCATGGTGTAAGCTGCTCAGTTTCTTTTCTCAAGTGACTGACTGTGTACCACACACTTGCAACAACTTGTTGTGTGATGCTTCATTGTGGAATGCCCAAAGTCGAGTTGGCTTGGTCCCAGTGGCTGAGAGGGAAGCCTGCTGCCACACGTGTATGTGTGTGTGGTGCCTGAGAGCCCCGTGAGGGAGCCTGGGATGGGTTAATGGGTGCTGCTTTGGAAGAAACTTCCCTAAAACACTGTTGGCAACTGTGTTAGCTAGTTTTCCCCTTGCTCTGAATTTCTGCTTCTTTTGAAGGCAGAGAAATGCTGGATAACTTCTTGTTATATGGAATGGCAGCCTCACAGAGCCGAGGCAATTTGGCTGGTGCCTGCTTGTCTAATGTCAATGTTTGCCGGTCACTATAAAAAATTAAACATGCTGCTACAGCATCTGTAATTTCTAGTGATCTCAATTCTCAGCACATGGACTGTGCTTGTAGTAGTATGGAACAGCAAGGTTAAGTGTATTGCAGCTCACTGGCTCTCAAAATGATGTCCATGTCACATGGAGTCTGTGGACCACGACTTGAGCACACGACTGTGGTCTTCTTACTGACTTCTTTGCTGATTCCTCACAGGAGAGATTAAACTAGTTGAAATCCTTTCTGTACACAGTCTCTTTTAGTGCTGTTGGCATAGCATATGATAAGCAGTAGGAAGCACCCTCACTATAAATGAAAAAAGAAGAAAAAATAATTAAATCGCTGTCAAGTCTTCAAGATAAATTACACAATTTTCCCTTTTAATTCACATTTGTCTGATTTGTGTAGGCCTTCTTCCATGGCAAAAGGAAGGGGGAAAAAGTTTTAAATATTTCAAAAGCTCCAAAGGTGGAGAGCAGATTTGGCAAAGTGAAGTAGCTTCAGGGACCTTATTTAGTGCATCAGATTACTAATTTTAAGATCTTAATTAGAATAAAATAGTAGTGCACTGATTAATCTATACTTTTAAGTACTTATAAAGTGACCAATTAGGTTTCTATTTAATAATAATATATTATATATCTTCTTACTAGAGCTAACTGAAAACTGAAGGAAGATGTAACGGAGGAGTTACAGGAATCAGTCTAATTAGCAGTAACTGGAGCTGGTTATGTAAATTCTTGGTGCAGAGAGATTTTTGTTCTTTATTGTCACTTGCTCTTATCTTCAGCTATCCAGTGAATATGTGGGTTGCAGTCCTGGTTGCCTTCAGGAGTAAGGAATGAGTTAGTCTGGATGAAATTGTAGGTTTTATCACCCCAAATTATTGCAATTTTGGGGAATGCTGGCATGTGCTGCTGAAACAAGGTAACTAGAAACTCTTCTGGGTTTAATCCATCTCCTGAGTTTTAAAACCTGAAAGAAGCTTGTGCCATGTGCCCTCCCATATGACACAAATGGAGAAGGGCAGATGAGAACTTTCATGTCAGGTTTGTACTTCTGTTCAGGATAAGGCCTCAGTGCTTCCCTGTGATGGTGCAGTATAAATATATGGGCCCTATTAAAAAGCAGCATTGATGCCAACACCTCATCACTCACCACAGCAATACTCTGTCTGATCCATGATCACATTTAATAAGGATTATATATATACATAAAAAACAAGCTGTCACAGTCCCTTGTGCAAGTTGTGTCCATTGTTATTGTCACATTCTCTTTTTCATGAGTTGTTGAACCCACTGAAAACTGAGATCTATTTGCTGACCTTTTTAATTTTTTTTGTTGGTTGTAGTTGTGCTGTGTCAGATGTGCCCCACACTCAGCACTGTGAAATGCTGTCCAGCCTGTGAATACCCTCATAGCACCTAATCACTCTGGTGGTTCTGAGCTTTGTAAATGAGCCTGTGGTGGGCCCACAGCCTAAGCTTCTTGAAAAACAAGACTCCACAGTAGCTTGCATACTTTTGAAACTGAAATATGTTTCTCTTTGGCGTCCTAGAAGCTCATTTTTATTGCATCTGCTGTTGGTGACTTAGCTGGAGAGACTCTTTCCTTAGAATGGACAATGGGCTGTTGTTTAATGTTTTCTATGTATATCAACTGTTGCATTAGTTTTTTGAGAGTTATTTTTCTGTATTTATTTTACTTTAATTTTTTTTGCCAAGTTACAGGCCAAGCAGGTGTACTTGGAGCTCTGCCCAACAATATCACGTTAAATCTCTGTGTGCATGCAAAAGAGAGTGAGGGAGCTCACTGCTTGTAACTCTGTGGAATCCAGGCACAAAAACCCATTGATCCAAAATTCAATGAAGTTCTTAAGGCTATAGCAGGGGTAAATATTATCTGATGACTAAACCAGCAGTGCTGTTGTTTCCTTTTACAGTAGCAAGGGAAAGAAAATGGAAATGCTGTGCAGAACGTGGTGCATTCCAGAGATGTCTGTGCTGGCCCTAAGATTGATAGACTATGAGGAAAAATATGTCGAGGTCATAACGTATCTTCCCTGAGTCCCTGCACAGCATGCTTGGTCAGTGTTTGAGCTGAAACAGATGCTGTTCTTCAGATGCAGGAAGAGCAAAGGGAGAGTTGGGGGAAAGCACTGGCACCCAACACAGCAGCAGTTCCATGGTGTTGACTTGGCTTTTCCTCACTGGGCACTTTTATTTTCAAATCTTGCACAGGAATGATTTTTTAAATTTTTTTTTTTAAACTAATGTGGTGGTATAGTACATTTCTTCTTTAACATGAAGTTGCTGTTCCAAAAGCAGAAGTCTCAGCTGCATTTCTAATGCTTTGCCTTGCCACACAGTGTAATGTTACCTCCTAGATTCATAACCACCATAGGTAGAATAGTGTGACCAGTTTACCAGATGTGGGATTTCATGTGTGCAGACTTTACCTCTTCTTGAATTCTTTAGAAGGTGTTTTATAGGAAGGTGTGGCTCAGGATATGAAACTGCCTGGGTTATAGAAGTGCCAGGAAGATGCTTCCTGTTAAATGTGGTACAACTTTCTTCAACTTTGGAAAGTTGTTCATAGTTGTACTTACACCCTCAGTGGTCAGTGGTGGTTACATTCATGTGCAAAGCACAGCGGTGGAAAACATTGTGTGCCGCTGAGAAAACAATAAGGTAACTATTATGTACGTTGTATGTTTGCTCCTGACCAAAATAACATGAAATAAAAGCCTGTGTACTTTCTACTGGCTGAGAAGGTCCTTGCCATGCAACAGCAAAATGGCAAGAAAGGTTTTGCAAACACCACAGCAATAGTTGGTGGAGAAATTCCAGGACAATGTGGGATTCAGCCTGTGATGAAAAAGGCCTGGGACCCTAGCAGTCAATATTATTTTCTTCTCTAGGAAAGCAAAATGAGTAATCTGGAGCATTAAGTAGCGGAGCTATCCAAGGCTTTTCCCTTCCTCTCTCCCTGGTGATCTCCTGAGGGTTGTGAGGTTTTGAAAATAAAGGGTCAAGCTTCTAGTCTGTGATGCTCTGAGCAAAGGTTGGTGTTGGATTGCCTCTGTGTGAAAGGAGAGAAAAGGAAGTGCTGAATTGTCACTGGCCCTAGGATGATTTCTTTTTTTTAATTGATATTTAAAACTGAACTGAGAATAGGACAACACAAACAAGTCTGAGCAATAGCTCTATCTACTGCTGTGCTGTGTCTGTTGAAGAAATGTAGAATGAATCTTCCTGAATTCCATGATTTCACCTGCAGTCAGTGATGATATTTATTGTCATGCACAGAGGAAACTTGAGGCCACCAGAAGGCTCTGCTAGGGTCTAGAAACATATGAGAGGTGGGTGCCCCTGTGTGTACAGCATTGGATTCAGCCAAGGATTCACACGCTCTGGCCTGCAACTGTCGTCCAGAGAACCTTGTGTAGTCTTGGGAAAGTAATTCCATCTCTCCGTTCCCATGGCATATGCTGGAAGATAAAGCACAGTAATATGTGTTCCTTTTCCACTTCCATTTGTGTGATGTGGTTGTTGTTTTAAGACTCCCCTCCTCACACCCTCCACCCCTGCCACCCCCCCCAAAAAAAAAGAAACAAAGCCAAGGACTATCTCTTATGCATGCTTGTGGCATTATGTGTCTTAATCTTTGAAATCTGCCAGTGCTGTTTCACTACAAGTAACTGAACTCATTGCTGGCTGGCTGAAGTTTACTTAAAAACAGCACAGCTTTGGTATGATGATGACTAACATCATGTTGCATGCACACACCTAAAGACATGTTTAGACCTCATTATGCTGCAAAATTATGCACTAACCAGGTGAGAGGGACCTGATATAATTCTGGCCTTGTTGTTTCTATTGTGCAGTCGTTAATTACACTACCAGATAGCAATTTTTTTTGCTGCATGCTCCCTGCTTGATTCATTGCCCAGAATGGATGGTGCTCACTTAATGAGTGACTATTCAGTATTTTGTTTCTTCCTTGTCCAGAGAATGGCCCCATGCCCTATTTACTTCATGTTATTCAGTTTCTGCTCTGATACAGATTTACGACTTCTAGATAATTTCTCTGTACAGACTACCAAGTGCTGCTATTTCCTTGCAGTTCGTTGCTCCAGCCTGTAATCTTTTAAAGTACGTTTGGCATAGTTTCTGGATGTGTAACTTCCGTACTATTCAGAACAAGTAAAGTGAATAGCCAGAAATTTTGTAGTGGGGAGCCACATGGGTGTTAACAGTTTGATTGAAACCTTTGGATCCATCTCATCAACATCTGCCACTTGAGCGAGCAGACTAACTGGTGGCAGCAGCAGATTGTGCTCTGTAGCAGTCAGTAGTAAGCGATGAGGGACTTTTTCCTTTAGATATTTCCTTACAGACGAGGCACAATGACATGATGTTCCCTTCCGGACTTGGAGAGGAATGAACCCCAGCATGTGCAGCTCCTTCTGGCAGTCCCTTCCTCTCTCCCCAGCTTGCTGTCCTACCTCATCTACTCCAGCTTGCTTCTCCTTATTTGTTTAATTGCTTCCAATCTTTGCTCCTCAGGCTTTGCCTTTTGGATCCTGCTGCTTTCCTCAAAAGCTGCTGTGATAAAGTTTAATTCCCAAGGTCCCTCCCATACTCCTGGCCTCTAAGTCCTTGCCCAGTCAATTCAAGGGCCCCAGGCAATGCCTTTGTACTGCTTATTGCATCCTCTATGTGCTCTCCACCAGCCCCATCTCTCTGGTTCAGTCTTCTGCCATGGGAGCTTTGTCCAGCAAGGGAGCAAGATCCCTCTGTGCTTTTCCAGCTATCAGCACTTGCTGTCTGTGCTTGTCTTCTCCTCCCTCCCTGCATGGGTTTCTGCTCCTTGGGCTGCCCAGTTTCTTTCTCCAGCTTTGGGAGTTTGACTCTTCTCTGCCCTATAGCTAACTCAGGAGTTTTCCTGGTGCTTGCTACGTGGATTTGAGGAGGATGGAGCTTGGAGAGCCAGGCAGAAACCAGAAGTCTGTACTGCTCTGGTGTTCGGCGTGGTGTGGAGCCACAGTTTCTCTCACTCTTGGCTTCTTTGGGAATGGAAAAGCAGGCACTTGTACATGCACTTGCTTGCATAGAAGAGGCTTGGCTTTAAATTTGACACTCTTTGTTGGATCTGTGTTTCAGCCACTCTTCTGGATAGTGTTTTTTTTTTTGTCTTGCAGTACAGAAAAACACCTCTCTCCCTCTTTTTAAATCCTTCCGAGAAGGAAGTGGAAAGTAAATAATATCCCCTGGACAGGGACAGTACCAAGAGGCCCTATCTCCTTCTGTAAGCAGCAAATAAACTGAAGTGGTTTGGCTTCATGTAGATTGAATGTCAGAAAAAAGGGACAAGACTGAGTCTGATGTTACTTTTCTCAGCTGTTGATGTCTTAACATGTTTTAACTCTCCTTGTTGCATTTTTTTGTTTTGTCTTGTTTTTGTTTTCTTTTAAAGATCCTTTAGACTTTCATTTAGTTCATGAAAACTCCTTTTTTGTGAATTCTTAAGTGTAAACTGTGCCTGGGACAAAGAACCATGCTGCACAAAAGAGAACTGGGATAAAAAGTTAACTGGTTTGGTTCCCCCCC